>JAPSGF010000035.1:7442807-7503536 GCA_035772895.1 Perdix hodgsoniae | reverse complement strand
ACCAGCACCCTCCTGGCTATGCACTGCAGCAGCAGCTCTCAGAGCATTGTGCAGCCGCTGCCTCTGTGCTGTGCATGGTTAAGCAGCGGCACTGCAGCCCCTCACTGCTCGTCCTGCACGGGCTGCATGTCAGTGGGCTGGGGGAGCAGCTGCCTCTCACTGCAATCTGGCAGCAGGTTTTGCTTTGCTGCTTTCTGACCGCCGGGGCTTTACACTTGGCCCCTTCCCACCCTGCTCTGAATTCCACCTCTCCCCTATACAGCCTCTGTGCATTCAGCCTCAGTGCTGCACCCGCACCGCTTCCCCCGGTTCGTACAGCATGCACATCCCGAGCACTGTGTATAAAGGCACACTTGCACTACGTCCGCCCCATCAATATTTATGGCAGGCACGCACACCGCACAGCTCTGCAGGGGCTGGCATGGAGCTGGGCGCAGTGCACCCGGCACTGTGTGGGCAGCGGATAAAAGCCCCCATGCAGCCCATATCCTCACCCCATTGCTCCTTGCCTCACCAATTGCCTTTGGGGGAGCAGCCACTCCATGAACATCCTGATCTACCGTCCCCGTAGCCCTGGCAGGAGCCATCCAGAGCCAATGCTGATGGTGGACGAGGCCAGGACTGTGTGGGGAGCGGATTCTTGGTGTCCCCCAAGCTCCTCTCCCAGACTCAGTGCTGGGGTGAGAGCAGTGCCAAGGAGGGTGAGCTTCTTCCCTCCTGGGAGGGCCACCCCACCATGGGAGAGCTCTGGGGGCAGAGGTGCCCCACGGAACCAGGGACACCTTGACCTCTGACAGTAGCAGATGGCTGCACGTGGGGGGCTCAGTGGCGGCAGGGGGGACATCTGGGTGGCTGCAGCATGGTGGGAGCAGGATGAGACCATGTTGGGAGCACTGGGAATGGGGGACCCTGTGTTGAGGGGGGGCTAGGAGGAATGCTGCCATCTCCCCCCGCTGAAGCCGCCCCCAGCCCGCCTGCGCGCGGGGTTTCCGCTGCAGTGTGACGCCGGATGGGCATGGTGCCACTCCAAGAGCTGCTGGGGCTGTGGCCAGAAAACCATTCTTGGCTGCTGCCAGTGGGCTTTGGCTCATACCTTGCCCATCTGGGGGCTTTCAGAGGGAGAAAAAAAAAAAGGTGAAAAAAGGAAAAACAAACCAAAAAAACCTGCCCCTGCGTCCCTGCACCACCTGCAGCATCACCACCAGCTCCATGCCTCACATCCACCCAAATCAAGCCCTGCCAGAGCCAGAGCCTACCTTGGTGTGCGCAGTGTCCGTGGCCTTCAGCACCTAAACCAGCACTGCGAGGGGCTGCCAGGGGCGGGTGGGCATCGCAGGAGGGTGAGCCTGCAGAGACACCGATGGCAAAAGGGTCAGTGATGGGGGACCACCCCCCTATTGCACAGGGTGCTGGGGCAGAGGGCAAAAGAACGAGTTGTTGCACCGCCACAGATCCCGAGCTCTGAGGATGGGAGTGATGCACTAACTGAGCCACCCCACGGTGGGCAGGGAGGTGGCAGTGTGGGGGTCTGTGCCCGTCTTGGACTGAGGATGTGGCTGCTGCTGGCCGAGCTGCAGACAGACACCCAGCAGTTTGGATGCCTTCATTAATTATTGAGAGGGCTCTCAACTCTTGGAGGGTTTTAAAAATTGGCATTAACTTTGCATTCCTCAGTTTTCAATTGATGAATTTCTTCAGAGGACATAATGGCGAGTTAAAGTGAGCAGGTAAACAAAGCCCAGAACAAAGGCTGCAGTCTGAAAGATCCTCCTCTGGGAGCCCAACTTCAGCCTAACTTTGAAAAGCTTTTGCCTGGGGCTCTCCTCATCCCTTTGCTGAATGTCCTTGGAATGCCCCCATTGTGCTGGGGGGGCTCAGGGGATGCTCCTGGGGACGGGGCTGTGCAGAGAGCTGGGCATCATCTCCGAGTGATCTGTCCCCATGGTTCCACCCTGGTGTGTGCCATGAGTGCAACATGGGCTGTGGGATGCAGGCAGTGGGTTCCTGGGGATGTCACTGATTTGTCCTAGCGCAGAGCCACCTCCTTTCCTGCACCCCAAGAAGCAGGGGGGACTTGGCTAATTGTAGGTAAATAATGGCCCAGGGGAGAAGGGGGGAGACAGGCTCGGGGAGAAAGTGCTGGGTTTGGGGACATGAAACCGGGTTTGGGGATGCAATGCTGGGTTGGGGGATGCAGTGCTGAGTCTGGGTACGCAGCAGCGGGCGGGCAGTCAGCCCTTCACACTCCGGCGGGACCCCCATGGAGAGCCCTGAAAGGCAGCTGTGTCCCTGGGAAGCACAGCACTGAGTGCTCAGCCTGGGAAGGGCTCAGCGGCGGCGTGAAGGTGACCTTTGCTGGGGACAAGCGCTGCCTCTTGTGGGATGTGGGAAGAGTCAGAGCCGGGTGGGATGGGATGCAGAGGGCCGAGGCTGGGGGCAGCCGGGTTTTTAGGCAGCTCAGTGCCAGGGAGAGGAGCTGTGCTGGGACAGGATCAGTCCCTGCTGTGCTGGCTGTGTTCTGTGGTGCAGATCAGCTGCTGTTCTTTGCTGAAGCCCTGGAGAATGGTGAGAGCTGGGCACTGCCTGTATGGGGATGTGGGGAGATTCAGTCCTCGGGGGGTATTGGGGGCCGTACTGGCTGGGTCATCACAAGGCATTGATTTGGGGGCCAGATCGATGTGGCTGTCATTTATTTATTTATTTATTTATTTATTTATTTATTATTTAATTTTTGTCTGTCTTTTTAACAAGCAGAGCTGGCAAGGATCACAGAGCCTGGACAGATGGGGACAGGCAGCAGCTCTGGCTGTCCATGAGTCTGTCTGTCCAGGCAGTCAGACGCCAACCACAGCCAAGGCAGAGGTGAGGTAAAGTCAAGGAGGATGCTATCACACCAGGGCAGCCCTGGCTTGGGGCTGCAGTGTACTTGGAGCTGGAGGGGCTGCTTTTACCCAGCCCAGGGTATGGCCACAATATGTGGGGCAGAGGCAGTGATGGAGATGAGACCACCTCCTGTTCACAGCACCCCACAATCATAGCCAGTCTTGTCCAGCCCCTGGGATGCCAGAGGGCAGCTTGGGGATGGGGAGAAGAGGGGTGCATGGGATGGAGAACCTGTGTGACCAGCTTGGAGCTGGCAGCAGCCTCATGCCCAGGCACTGTGTGTTGAGGTGGGAAGGAACAGAGCCTCTGCACTCTGGGGAAATGCCTTCACAGCAGAGTTGGGGTAGCAGTGCCCTCCCTACCCACAGGGATGCAGAGGGCTGCATCTGAACCAAAGCTTCGGCCCCCAAAATCTCCTGTCTGTGGGCCAGGGCAGGGGTGGGTACCACTGCTGCAGGGCTGTGGCAATGGGTGATTCTGAGCATTGGATGGCTATTTTTGCAGGAGGTGGTGGCAACAGTTGGCCAGGGATTGGGCTGGTGGCAGGAGAAGGCACGTGCAGCACGGTGAGGTGACAGTGACGCCTGGGGAGCGCAACCTGGGCCACATGGCACAGCTCAGAGGGGTGTGTGGCTGGAGCTTCTGCAGGGCCAGGGCAGGTGGAAGGAAAAGCTCCTGGGATGGGCGAGTGGAGCGCTCATGTGAGAGCGCGGCTGTTTACTCTGGCTGAGCAACCTGATTGCTCTCTATAAATACACCCGGCGAGTAAACACCAGGGAGGGAGCAGGAGCATTTAAACTCATGGTTGATGCTGGCAGAAGAACAAATGGGAAGGTCTGGCCAGGAACACACAGAGCTCCTGCCGCTGGCTGTGCAGTCCTGTGCCCGGATGGGACAGCCCTGGGGACAGCTGGGGCTCCTCGGTGGGGATGGCACTGTGTCACCTGCTGCTGATCTGAGTGGGGCACACAGGTGCCCAGCAGAAGGTTCTCCACAGACAGAGGGTGGTATCCAACCTCTGCTGGGTCTCAGCTCGTGTGCTAAAATCACGATGGGAAACTCAGTGCGGGTCCCCAGAGGGCTCCTGATGTGTGGCACCAGGCCTGGCGGGCTCTGCCTGCCAGTAGGCAGTGCTGAAACCCAGGGATGAGCCAAAGTGTGAAGCGCAGCCACCCTCCAGTGCTGCAAGGTGTTAATCGCTTTGTCTGGTTGGGGTCATTTCAATACTAATGTTCTCACGCAAGGCAATCGATGAAGCAAACACCGAGCCCACAGCCAAGGACATTTTTTCTGTGCCAGTTTATCTCGGCTGAGCTCTCACATCTTCCCCAGCTTTGTAGAGAAGCCCTGAGCCATCAGCCCTGTTCGGAATGAAGGCGCCAGCCCTGCTCTGCTGCTCTGAATCACCACGCCGGTGCCTGGGGCAGCAGCTGCCCGGTCACGCTCCCGCCATGTGGGTGACACTGCCACTGCATGTTGCCAGGCCTGGGTCACAGCAGACACCTACCCCGCGTGCTGCTGGGGATACTGCAAGGAGAGGGAATGGAGCTCGGGGTGCTGGGGTCCCCAAGAGGTTCAATGCAGCAGGGTGGCAACTCGGGAACATGCAACGGGGATGGCCCGAGAGGGGTTGGTGTAGCCGAGGGGGGCAGGATGGAGAGAAAGGTGGTGCCGGGGAGCCATGGGAAGAGCCCGGCAGGGTACCAGGAGCTCCCCCCGGCAGGAGGCTGCGAGGAGCATCCTCGGGAACGAGCAGCGGAGGGAGCAGGTGGCCTCTTCTTGTCCACGGCCCCACTCTGCGGCCCCCCCGCCCTGGGGGTGACACCCCGGCGGTGACAGCCCTTCCCTGCCACACACAGCGCACCCGCGGCCCCTACCCAGGCGTGCGGGGCGGCGTGGGGGGGCACCCGGTGGTAGCAGCGCTCAGCCCGCATCCTGCATCTGCATCCCGCACTCCGCATCCCACACCTCGCATCCCGCACTCCGCATCCCGCTTCCCGCATGCCGCAGCCCCGCGGCCGCCGCCCCGTTACATAAGCCGGCGGCCCCGGGAGGCTCGGCGGGCCGGTCCCCGTGCCCGAACCGCCCGCCGGGCCCCGGCCCCCCCTCCCCGAGCTCTGCGGCACGGCGGGCCCGCCCCTGGCCCCGGCCCCGCTCCCGGCCCCGCACCCACCTGGTTCAGCGCGGCGCGGTGCGGTGCGGCTCCGGTCCGCCCCGTCCGCCCCCGGCGTAGGGAAGAAGGAACCGCCGCCGGAAGGGAGGCGGGAGCCCTAGCGGTACGGGGGGGCCCGGTGCTGGCTCCCCCTCCGCCGCACGGCCTCCCGGGCGGGGCCGGCTCCGTGCCCGCCTCCGGCCCGCCCCGTGCCCGAAGCGGCAGCCCACCGCTCCCGGCGATTCTCCCCCCCCCCCCCCCGTATCTGCCCATCCCCCCCGATCCCCCCCTCCTACAGCAGTTCCCCACTCAGTATCTACCCTCAACCAGGGCCCAGCACTTTGCTCCCCCAGACTCAGTGTGCCCCTTTCCCATGACTGCTGTCCCACCATGGGGACAAAGCCCATTGTTGGCCATGAAGTTCTGTGGGTGCCACCTGGGATACGGGGTCCTCTGGGCCTGTTGGGTATTGGGTGCACCATCCCAGCAGATAAAGCACTGTGGGATCTCCAAAATCTGAGGTTATATGGGCAGGGCAAGTGAAAGGGATGGGGACCAGGACCCTTGTCATTGTCTTAGCAATAGGTTCAGCCATCAGCACTGCTGAACTCCCTTTGGAAAATAGGTTCCCTCCTCCCTGCCCTGCAAGGGGCACAGGATGGACACACGTTAATGCAGCGCTGTCCTGTGAGGGTCTGATGCTCACATTTCCCTTCCCATGGCATCCTTCCACCCCCCCGGGCACAGCAGCATGGGGTCAGCCAGCCCCACTGCCTTGCGTGCCATGCTGCTCGTCGCACCGCTGCCACTTGTCATGGCCTTCATGCAGAGATGGTACGGGCTGGAGCTGCTGATGAATAAATCAATCCCCCTCGGTGCTGAGGCTGCAAAACACGGCTGCAAACAGAGGAACAGCACTTGGGCCGTGGGCCTGATGGCCGGGGAGGTACAGCTGCAAATCCCCCGTGTGGGCACCGCATCCCAAGCAGCTGAGTGGGCAGCTCTGATTGCTTTGGTGCCATGATTTATTTATTGCAGTGCTCCATAGGCGGGCTCGCACGCTCTGCCCCACATTCTGCCCAGATCCTCCTGCCTGCGGATGGGAGAGATGGTGGGAAGAAGGACTGCGGGTGCTGTGGGTCCCCCTGCTTCCCCACCATGCTGTGCTGTCATTGTCAGCCCGCTGTCACCCAGCTGCCACCGCCGTGCCAAGGAGCCCGCGCCCCTCTGCACGAGCGGAAGGACGGCGCTGTGCCGCTGACCTTTCCCCAGCTCTGAGAGCACTTTAAGGCTCAGCCAGGCTCCCGCTGCTTCCCCTGCATTGTGCCAAGAGCAGCATCATCCTGTGCCCAGTGCTGACATGAGGACAGGAGGAGGTGCTGGGACACCTCTGTGTCACCCCACAGCCACACTCGCTGCTGATGGCTCTGGCTTGCCTTTGTCCATTGCCTCCAGCTGCGTGCACCAGAAGAGATGGAGCTGCAGGGTGCGTTCTGCTGCCGTGCTGCTCATAAATAAACCCCGGTAATGAGTTGGGCTCTGGTGGATGGGCAGGTGGGGCAATAATCCCCCGATTAAGTGGACGAGGAAGGCAGTTAAGTGCAGAAAAACCACAAATAAACAATAATAAGAATAATTTAGGAGCAGGGAGGAGCTGGCAGCTGAGTCCCTTCGCCTTTCCCGGGCAGCATGCAGGGCAAGGAGCACTCTGGGAAGTGTAGTTCCACCTTCCCTGCTGACATCCTCTGCTGGCAGGATGGAAATCTCAGCTTTTCTTTCAATTCCTGCCTTTGTACCCAGTCCGAGCGTCCCATGGATGCCAAGGCAGCTGCCGTAGGGATCGAGAGCAGGCGGGGAGCCAGGCTCCAGCTGGGTACCCCATGGATGGGGCTGAGCAGAGTCCCCAGGGAGCATCACTGCTCTCCTCCTTGGGATGGAAACATGAGCTTGGAGAGTGGGGAGCTGCACGGCGTGAGCTGTGCACTGCAGGACTGTGTCGGGTGCTGGCAGGGGTGCAACCTTTGTCCTCATGCCCCAGGCGGAGGCAGAACCCCTGGTGAGCCCAAGCACCTCTCTAGCATTATTGATCGTGGCTGCATGCCATGCGTGCGTGCCTGATGCTGAGCTCAGAGGGCAATCAATAGTCGTTTCTCTCCCCAGACTTCACCCTGCTAATGGGAACAGATGCCCTTATTATTTCCCGCCCAGGTGCTGGGTGCTCTCACGTCACACTCATGGTCCAGGTGCTGGGGCAGCTTCACTTAGCCATAAGCAAACGCTTTGGAGCAGAGGTCCTGCAGCTGCAGGAAATGTGCTCCTGCGGGAAGGTGCCACCCTCGGTGGGCGTGGGGGCAGGAGGAATGCTCAGCCCTGGGGAGGCATTGCTCTCTGCGTGGGTTCTGCAGCAGAGGAGGGACTCAGGATAGACACCACAATCCTTGTGTGATGCGTAAGCAAAGAACCTGTTGGAGCATTCTCTCCTCAAGCTGGCAGCGTGCAGCCGGACCCTCATAGAGAGAGGCAAGGCAGATCCATCAGCGTTCCCGCTGGGTAGATGAGCATCGGCATCACACGGCACTGCAGAGCGACGCCAGAGAGAAGGTGGCTGCGTGTCCTGACGCTGGGGTATGTCAGTTCCAGCCCCATGGGACAGGGTCCTGGTGCTGCTGTGATCCGGTTTCAGAAAGTGGGTGAGGAGACGCTGCCCTTCATGGCACGCTGCAGAAGATCGATGTGTTTTTGAAGTGAAACTCAGAGTTTTTACCCGGAAACAACGCGGGCGCCTGCTCCGAATGCTAAGCAGCTCCTTGGGAGGACGTCCCCCAGCACAAAGGGCAGTGCGGTGCTCAGCCTCCTCCCTCAGCCCCGCTCTGGGAGAGCCACAAACCGCATCCCGCACCAAGGCAGCCCTGCAGGGCCTCCTGCACAGTGAATGGAAGTGATTTTCACCTCCTTTCATCTGAAAAACCACCCGGGAGAACAGAGAACAACTCCCTAGCAGCAGAGAGGGGGGTGCACGCTCACAGCAGGTGACCCAGCTCTCACAGCTCGGCGCGGGGACGGGAGGGACCTGGCACACAGCGCTGCTCCGTGCCACCGTGTGGGGACGTGCCAAGAGGGCAGAAGTCACCGAGACCGATGGTGGCTCCTTGGGAACCGCAGTAATCTCATTCCGGGAGCAAATCACATTCCCAGCAGCCAAGGACATGTTAGGTCTTAATAAAAATGGTAATTCCCGGCAGATTGATTTGGGAGCAGGGAGAGTGCTGCTTGCTTCCCATTGCTGCTGCCCGGGGGTTGGAGGTGGTGCTGGGCATGATGGGCAGCAGCGTGGCACAGCGCTGGATCTGGGGGTTATCCAGCATGGTCCGGGGGTTTGTACAGCTGTTACAGAGCTCCCACTCTTCTCATCCTGCAGGACCCGGCTGCTGTGCCCTGCCCCGATGTGCACCCGAACGGCCACAAGGGTCAGAGCTGTTTGTTTGCAGTTTCCTAGGAGAGAAACCACGTTCAGGAAAAAATAAAAAAATAAAAAAATAAATTAATCACACACCTGAAAACAAAATCTGTCTGCTCAAGTGCACATCGGGGATAAATGGTGTGCTCCAAATTAGACAATTTACAGCTTGGGTAAGTAATGAGAAAACCCATCCTGGCGTGAAAGCAGAGTGGGAGAGTGACCTTGGCTCAGGGCTCCCTTCCTGCACCCCAGAGCCTGCATCTCTCCCACTGCACCTTCACTGCTGCTCCCTCAGAGCCCCACGTTGGCTCAGCTCAGCCGGTTGGGGTGGGTCCTTCCCAGGGGCTTCCAGCAGGGGTTTGGGGTGAGTTTTGGCTTCTTTGGAGCAGTGAGTTCCTTCGGGAGCAGATCTCAGCCCAGAGATGATAGAGAAGAGAAACAGACAGGAATAGGACAGATGGAGCACGGAGTGGAGGGAAGGGACCCCAGCACAGAGGAGCACCCCGCTGTGCCCCAGCCCCCCCGGCCCATGCTGGTCCTGCAGTCCTCCACTGTGCAGTGCGTGGGAGGGCTGGCAAGGAGCAGGCAGCTCTCCAAGCTTTCCAGCAAGAAGAAAATAATTTATATCCCTTATTTTTCCGGGTAGGGTGTCCCAGTGTATTCTGCAATCACGGGGATTTAAAGGGGCTGAGCCCTGGTGACAGTGCTCCAGGATGGGGCAGCAGAGATGATTGGGGTGGATGGATCTGAGCCACGGAGCTGAGCTCTGCTCTGCACGTGGGCCGCAGGCTGTGGGGCTGTGCAGTACCCAGAGGGACCTTGGGGTCTCCTCCATCCCACACCCCAAAGCTCCAGCTGAGCAGCCAAAATGTGACTGTGCCGGTGGGGGACCAACCTCCCCCCAGCACAATTTCCACCTCTGCTGGGAGCCGCCTCGGAAACCAGCCAGCTAATGATGCGTGATGCAGCAGATGGGGGCCCTGATGCTATATGGATTAAGCATGCGGATGGATGTGTGGCATCACGGCGCATCTTGGCCTCCCCCCTTCCATCCCCACCGCTCCTGTGATACTTGGACCCCTGGCCTGAGTGAGGATGAAGGGCGGGCAGATGGGTTGTGTGGGGTTGCGGCACAGCACCATAGGTTTTGAAAGCTGTTGTGAGTCCTGAAATCTCAGACCTGAGCCATCCAGAGAGGCTGCTCTGCATTAGGCCACTGCAGGAGCCTGCAGCCCCCCTCAGAACTGCAGAGTCCCCCCTTTCAACACGGGAAGGAAACTCCCTCCACCTGCAGCAATGTTCCCTCTGTCCCCGCCGCTGCGGCGCAGTGCAGCGCCGTTATCTCCACTGCCTGGGAGCGGGGAACGGATTAATATTCATCACCAGGGAGCGGAGCATATGGAATATGAATAATGCTAATTGTGCCTGTATAGATTTAGCGTAAGAAGCTTCCATGCATTAAGGAGGGAGGGAATTAGCCCTTCTCCAAAGCGTTGCGGGTTCATTTGCGGCGAAGGAACACCCGCCTGCCTGCGGATCTCGGAAAGCGATGGGGATGAAACTTCTGTCCCACGCCAAGTGCAGGGCTGGGGGATGCGTGGGTGGGCGCACACCTCTGCACAACACGAGCGATGGAACAAAGTCGGTCACTGCAGATGCAGAGGAGGAAAGGAGCCGCCTGCAGCTGTGCAGCCCTGCTGCTGTCTGTGGGCTGCTGCTGCCGGACCCCCACTGACCTGCACCGCAGCTCTCAGCCTACATGCCCCCCATGGGGCTGTGCTGTGGGGTCAGCAGAGTGCTGTGCACCCCTGGGGCTCACAGCCGGCTGTGTAATGCAGAGCACAGCGTGGCTGGAGTTGGAGCACTTGCAGCTAATGAGGCACCGGGGGTGAAAGGACTCCGTTTCTTCACCATCCATCCCTCCTGCCCGCCGGGGACGGTGCTCTGCGCCCTGTTTAATCGAATCAGCCCATGGCAGCCCAGCAGCTTTAATAAGGTCAAGAGGAGAAGGCTGATGTGTGCAGCCTGGCTGTGGGCTGGGTGCTGTGGAGATGGGGAAATGCGTGTCCCTCTTGCAGTGTCACTGTGCGCTGTCACCCTGAGCCACAAGTAGGGGCAAGTTTGGGGAAGAGCTCAGGTGGACACGGGGGTCCCAGGAGCCCATGGCTGCCTATGGAACTTCTTCAGCCTCAGGATGGGAAATACCCAAGTGCTTCTTGTCCCCAGGATGTGCCCAGCGTCTGCAGCATCATGGGGAAGGGGGAATCACTCCGTGCATCTCTCCTGGGCCACCAGTTGCAACCTTTCCATCCTTGACCACTATCATCTCTCTCCGTTCCCTTCAGAATCACTGAGAATATGGGATTCCTCTTCCTGCACTTTGGTCTCTCCAATTTTCAGCTCATTCTGGCTGCCTTATAGGCACTAATCCCTCTGCAGGCATCGGAGAGAATCCACCTACACTTCATGCAGCAATCACTTAAGTCTTATTGTGTAAATAAAATCTCAAACACGAAATCCTTAATCCTTGATGGCTGAGCCTCCGATACCCATTCCTGCACGTCCTGCCTGACAGAGGGTGGAAGAGGGGAAGGCCATGGCTGTGCTCACTCATATCCTGGATCGAGCATCCATGGATGCTTTTAACCCTGGGCTTTTCCTCTCTCCCCACTGGTCTGATCCCCTCCCTGCTCAGTTGCATTTGTTCAAGCTTGGGGGGGGGGGGGGGGGGATGAAGCTGGGTGACATTTGGAGTCGGGGAATATTTCAAATGCAAATTTCCCCTTGACAAACCGTGGAATTTGCTCCCTCTTATGAAGGGAACCTCTGGGGAGAGCTGAGCACAGTGGCCGGCCCGTGCTGAACACAAAATTCTGCTGGAGGGGGAGGGAAATCACTGCCTTTCATTCCTGCTGTCTCTTCCTCCCTCCGGTCCCCGCGCTCCTGGGCCAACACTTGTGAGATCACCGTCACTGTCACCAGGAGCGGGAGGCAGCTCAATTTCCCCCAACCACAGCTGGAGAGCGGTGAGGTAAGGGCTGTGGGGCCGGCAGGAAATCCTGCTGCTTTCTGGGTGCCAGGCAGGGAGGGGGGAATCACGGTGGCTGTTTCTATAAGCCCGGAATTGATGTTTCCCTCCCCGGCGATCGGGGTGCTGCTGATATATTATTGTCTCTCTCTCTCCCAGCTCTGAAATTAAAGCTTTCACCACTTTTCTCACTGCAGTGTGTGTGAGAGAGATTTACACTTTGCTTTCCTTTTCGGAAATGGAGTGTGAGGCTGCAGAGATGGGGCCTGTCCTGATGCATTGGGATGGGCTGGGGGGGAAGGAGCCCCTGGCTGCTCCTGGAGCTGCTAACTTCCCCCCTAAATAGGCAAACGAGAGCACCTCTAGGAAAAAAAAAAAAATAAAATAAATCTGATCTCTGCCAGCCCCATCCAGGATGCAACATGCAGAGCACGTCTGGTTTTGGGGATGGGAGGGTTTGGTGGTGGGTGGGGGGGCAGAGATGCACAAAGCAACCTGGATACAGCAGGGAGAATCCCTTAGGGGGGAAAGCTGGCAGCTGTGGGGGATTTCTGGAACTGTGCATGGGTTAAAGGCACCCCAGCACACGAGGGCTGCAGCAGAATGCTGGCCCCCTGCCTGCCCAGCAACAGTTTCACCAATGGGGAGAATAACAACAGAGAGAAGTTCAGCGCTGTGCGATATCTCTGGAGCTTCCCCTGAGCCCCTGCACCGCGGGTATGGGGCAGGTTGGGGGCACTCTGCAAACAAAGATGCTCTGAGGAACATCCGGAGCCTCATAAATAAATGCCAGGAGAGGAGAAAAAAGGATTTGAATTTCAACTTTGATGCATAATGTGCTTTCTCTCGAAAAACAGCCTTCTTGGCAGGGACCAGGCAACTTCCCACTAAATCTCCTGGAGGAGCGCATTGCCAGTCACAGAGATAAAAGCTCAATGAAACATCATTGTGTTACCAAACTCACCTCTCCCTCCCCTGCCCCCTGTGCCCCTCACTCCTGCCTGGGCCCTGGGGGTGCCTGGACTTCTGCAGCCCCATCTGAGCTGAGCACCAGGAGGGCCCTGAGGGGAAACCAGCTTCTTAATGAAGGGCCTAATCGCCCAGGAAAGAGCAGTGGACTTAGCTCAACCTGGAAGCAGGCTGAGTGAGCGGAGCGGGCGCACAGCCCTTGGGAGGGATGGTGGAGAGGGGCCGAGGGACCTTTTTCCTTTTGAGCTATTTGCAGATCTATCAACGGCGAGAACAAAACCCCGCAGCTCTGTCGGAACGCCTGTCCCCATTGTCCCTGAGGTGTCCCCATGTGCCCTTGCTGCCATCCCCTGTGTGAGTCCCATCCTCCCACTCACAGAGAGCTCCACGATGACCATTAAAACCAGGGTGGGGGGGTCTGCTGGTCAGGGCATGTGGGTTCTATGGGGTCCCCCCTCCTGCTGAAGCTGCATGGCGAGTATGGCGGTGCAATGGGGCCGTGTACAGAGCCTGCCTCTCCTTCAGGAATGAGAACAAATGACCCAAATGCAGCCTGGGGTCAGCACAGCCCAGGGACATGCAGGAAATGGGGATCATTTATTGCTCTGCAGTGCGATGTTCGCAAAGAAAGGGAGCCCTGCGCGATGGGCATTGCTGCTGCCACGGAGGGAGGGGACTTTGTGAGCTGCTGAGGGAGAAGGATTTCTCTGGCTTGGCTTGTTTTGCTGCAGAAAGGCGGTTTCAGTGCTGAGGGTAAGGGAAATGAGACAGAAAAACGCCTCCCATTAAGCAAAAAGGATGGAGAGCCCTGCGTAATGGTGCTGCTGCAGGGGCTGCGGGCGCTGGGTTTGCATCCACCCATCCTCACACCAGTGCCTGCAGGGAGCAGCAGCACACACACTGTGTGCCAAGTCCTGCTCCATCAACACCCCACGGACACGGGCAGCACCGCTGTGCCATCATGTCACTCCGCCTGTGCGGTGTCACCCTGCATGGATCCAGCGTTTGCTGGGTTGGTGACAGGCACGCGGTGTGGGGCTGGTGGCCCCCAGCCTGAGAGCTGCCAGTGCCAGGATCTGCAGGGTCCTGGGCTGGGGACAGCTGTGCCATCCCCACTGAGGACACGGGGTGTCAGTGGCTGGACGGATGGACACATCTTCGTCATGTAGCAGTGGTGTCATCTTGGTGCCTGGGGACACCAAACCCCTGGAACCTGGGCTAAGGGCAGACTTCTGGGAGGTGCTTTGGGGCTGGGGATGATACGGGACTTTGGGGACCGCCGGCATTGCTGCTCTGTGGGGCGGCAGGTGACCTGAATAGGGACGTGTATCTGTCCTACTTGTGCCCTCTAGTGGCTCTGTCCCCTCTCCTGTCCCACGGCCACATGCCCGGTGGTCCTACGGTACGGAGACCTGAGACCTCAGAGCCAGAACTGTTTGGTGGGTGACCTCAAATGCATTTTATTGAAGAAAACCAAATCTTGGGATTTCTAAAACAAAGTTTCTTTTTCTCTCTCTTTTTTTTCATCTGCTTGGGGCTGCTTGCTACCTTTCCATCTCCTCTGTGTTTAATCACATTACAGCCCCAAAAAACCCAACACGTTATTTTTTTCCTTCTTTTACTGATGTTTCTCTTTTATCTAAAAGAAATAAAACAGCCCTTTGCTACACTTCTGGGAGGGGGACACACCAGAGTGCCCTACAGCAGCTCCTACATCCCCTCCCCACAGTCCTTCCTGTGCTTTTGGGTCCTACCCAGAGCTGTGGCTGCATCCCTCTAGGGCCCAAAGGATGGAGGTGTCCCTGGGCACTTGGCTGGCAAGGGGATATTCCTATCTGAGAAAGCAGATGTTGCTTAGGAGCTTTCTAAGCGGTTTCTCCTCCCTCTCAGAATTGCTGCTTGGAGAAAGAATTTAATCCCCTTTTGTTGCACATACAGGGGAGAACAAAACCAAATGCCACCTGGAGAAGTTTCCTGCTGTTGTTCTGCAGGGTTTGGCACCAGGACCTGGATGAGCTGTCACTGCAGTGGATGGGATCGGAGGGTGGCAGGTGCTGGCACAGCACAAACCCAGCCCCATGGCATCGCACCAAGCAGCATCAGGGCTCTGCCAGCGTGGTGAGGGGCTGCAGGGCTGCAACCACACAGCTGTTCTGCATTTCGGATTTCTCCCCCTTCCAGCCTTGTTAGTATTGAAATTAAAAATAAGTGTTTGCAAGTTGGTGGCTGTTCTCCAGGACCCTAATTAGTAAATCTCTTCATCCCCCTAGGGCTGCAATCTAATAATAATAAAAAAGAAAACACACACCAACCCCAAACAAGCCCCAAACCTTGTTTGATGGATCGGGAGTGCTACCGAAACAGTCGGGAGCGGCTCTTCCTGCTTAGTATGGTAATTAAACACTTCAACTGCAATTATTTCTGCAATTAGATCAGTCTCTAATTGTTATCATAGGTGGCACAGTTTTGGGTGGGGTGCGTTTGTCAGATCTTCCTCCCTGAGTTTCAGAGGGAAGGGAGGACGCCGCGAGTGTTTCTGGCCCGGCCCAGGCTGGGGGTGCTCCGGGACAGAGAGGGCCGGGCCGGGAGCCGCAAGCAGGGGGAGCTCCGAGCCCGTAATGCTGCCCGGCCCGGGGGGGGGGGCCGGAGCCGCCCTGCCGCCCTCGCTGCCCCCCGGCTCTGGGAGCGGTGCGCTCGGCTCCAGCCGCGTCCCTGCGGTTGCGCTGTGTGTGAGCGCGGCGGAGAGGAAGAGGTGGGGCAGAGGGGGATGGGGGTTAGGGGGAGCTCTTCTCGAGGTAGAGCGCGCTTGGAGAAATCAATCGTGCTGTTCTGCCCCTGTGTTAAACGGGATTTTGTATGGCTGAGTTCTGCCCAGGCTCGCTCGCAGACATCCTGTTTTTGCAGACTTGGCGTTGAGCTGCTGCGGGGGAAAGAGCCCGGGGGCAGCCACGCTGCTCGACGGCTCCCGTGGCTCCGGGTCCTCTCTCCTTGCCGTGGGGCTGAGGGTATGAAGCCTACGGAGAGCATGGGACGTCCCAGTATCCCCGAGGTGGGGCTCCTCTTTGCCCCGTGAGGATGCTGCAGGGCTGCACGCGTTGTGATCGTGGCCGTCGATAGCTCTCCTGTCACCTCCCCGCCCCTCTGCCGCCCCCCCTGGGAGGTTTCCCTGCGATGGAGCACCGCGGGGCGTAGTGCCGGTCCTGGGTTGGGCTGTCTGGCACCGAGGCTGCGGCTGCATCTCCTTTTCCCTGCTGGGGTACGCCCTGGCTCTCAACCCGCTAATGTAGGGCTCGGTGCTGGAGGTGTCATGGCCCCTGATGGTGCAGGTTCTTCTGTGCTCCCGGTAAGAAATGTGGGCAGGCAGAGGCCTTTCCAGTATCATCTGGGGAGACAGCAAGTGCCACGTACCAGCACAAGGATCCTACAGGGGAACAGAGAGACCATTCAAAGGATGTGCAGGGTGCAGGTATTCACTTGCCCCACATCCCTCTCCCCGCGGCATGAGGGATTCTGCATTAAGCATCTGCTATGGCTGGGAGGGTCTGCAGTGCAATGCGAGGATTCTGCTGTGAGGATGTTCTCAGCAGAGTGCAGCTGTGTGCTGAGAGCTGCTGGGGGGGCAGAGCTCAGCAGTGTCACCCAGAGCTCATCTTCTGACGCTCCTCAGAGGAGCTCTGTGTTGCTTTGTGGCTTTCTCTGCTCGCTCTTCCCCTCTCTGTGGGCCAGCAGCAGTGACTGCGTTGTCACATCTGCACATAACTGAGTCTAAGTGACACTCGTGGGCGTGCTGGGGTCAGCACTGCACTGCCTCAGAGTGCTTCCTCTCCCTCCTTTGCAGGTGGGTGCTGCGGGGCTTTGCTCGGCTCCTGCTGGGGCGCATTCAGATGGGTCCTCACATGAGGTGATGTTTCCTGTCCTCACTTCCATGTCACGGAGAGGAAATCTGTGGCTGCAGCAGGATCTCAGATCTGCAAACCTCTGCATAGATCAACCATGCTTTGCTGTGCCGATTAGATTAGAAATCTCTTGGGGGAGATTGGCATCTTGTCTCTGCCTTGTGGAAACTAAATGTTGTTCAGAAGATGTGTGCATCACAGAGGGAAAGCACAAAGAGCACAACTGGCATTGACTGTCCCTCTGTCCTGTTGGCTAGGAGCCTCGAGACACCTCCTGCTTGAGATCGGGGTGGTGGTAATTTGTCCCCCCTGAGAGCAGCCTCTGTGCTGTGCCTTCCCCATGCTGTCACCTCCATATGTCACACCCCAGTGGGTCCCCATATGTGGGGCTGTCAGCATGACCTTGGCTGGGATGTGCTCCTCTAGCCACAGCGTGTGGATGACCTCATTTTTCACCCCCTGGGCACAATCAATACAGGAGAGCTCACGTTATCAGCATGCAGTGTTTAAGAGAGAGTGTGTGGAGGCCGGGATGACCTTGCCCAGTCCTTGAAGAGAACGGCTGCACAAAGTGGCTCTCAGGAGCTCAGAGGCATCCCATTGCACAGGGACAAATGGCCATATCCTCTGCCCAGTGCTGCTGGGGGCAGCGGAGATGCCTAATGTCAGTCTCCCAACTTGGGAGTCCAGTCAGGTGGTGACTCGTGGCACTGATGTAGGCTTGGAAAAAAAAACAGTGTGCTGGAAAGCTGCGATTTGGCACAGCTGCCTCTGCAGTGCATAGTGGCTGCTTCCAGCACGGGCAAGGGGAGCTGGCAGTGTCGTCCAGAGCATCACGAGGTGTTTTTTGTACCCTCACACTTCAAGAGCAGCTGGGGAAAGAGGAGGGACAGCTCTGGGCAGTTGCCCTGGGTTTGGAGAGCAAATGCTCCCAGAGGGAGGATGTACCTCTGGTGCCATTGCTCCCTGCACTGCTGACTTTTGGGATGGATGGCTGGACCCAGAAAAATGCAATGGATGTTCCCATTCATTAAACATAGCAGCACCCTGAAACCCCAGCCCTGTACTCACCCTGCAGCCCTTGCCTCTGCTCTCAGGTTTCTCCCCAAGGGAAGTCCAGCTGTGTCCTTTCAGCCTTGCAGAGTGCTGGAAGAGGGCAGCTGGGAGCGGAGGCCAGGAGATGGGGTGGCTGAGGCTCACGGGAAAGCTCCATCACTGGAAAGAGTGAAATTGCACATGGAGATGTAAAGAGAAGATAGGTTGGTGCCAGAATGGGTGAGCCTGTAGGCTTTGCTCTGCACACACCAGTTGCTGCCTGCATGGGGTTGAGCCCATGGGAATGAACAGGATGTGGTGGCTGGCACAGGTCCTGTCCCACAGGAATAGGACTCTGCTTTCCATTTCTGCTTCTTTAATGAGTTATTTCCCTGTTTAATGTGTGGCAGGGGCTGAGGAGTTGCTGCCCTCCATCCCAGCCCTGCATGCTCCCCACTACCCGTGGAATTGCTGCCTGTGTCACAATGGCTGTGGTGCATGTTTTTTCCATAGAAGTGTTGGGGCTGACTCCTGTTCCTGTGCTTGACATCTCCTGAGACCATTCATGTTTCTCTAGTGTGTTTGCTGGTCTTTCCCTGTGCTTCATAACAAGAAAAACAAAATAATGGGCAACATTTCAAAATGCTTTCCCCTGAACAACCCCATGGGGCTGCTCTGGGCAGAGCTCTGCTAGGCTCCAGTCTTATTTGGAGGGAGATATGGGTTTGTGAGTGATATGTGCTGCTCTTTTCTGTTAATGTGGCTGGAAGAGAAGGACCATGTCTCTCTGAGCTCGGGGTAACATTGGCAGTTGGGTTTTGGGTGACTCCTGCATGGTCTTGGGGTCTCAGACACCCAATGTGTGCATCCCTGATGGGGAAGGGGAGAAGTGAGAGAGGCCAACGCCATCCTTGGTGCATCATTTCCAGGCAAGTGACTAGGCAGATGAGCAGGGAAAGTAAAACCAATAACTCAACCTTCAGCCCTCACGTTGACTTTTATCTGATCACAAACAGAAACCACAGCAGTGATACTGACTGACAGGGGAAAGAGTTCTCTGGATTTAGAAAGGTCAAGAAGCATCCCTGTCCTTGTGTCTTCCCCTCTACTTCCTGTAGTGCATGATATGCACCCCACTGCAGCACTGCCTGCTATTCAGCCTCTTCCCTCCAATGTTCTGCTTCATTTGGGCACAAATCCAGAAAGGAAACATTTATTTCTCCTGCTGGAAGGAGGTGAGAGATGCTCACCTTTTTACTGGTCTCATTCTAATGCACTTGAGTGTTAGGAAGGAGCCAAACCTGCCCAACTGACTGAGCCTCAGCACCTGATCCAGCCTATTGCTGGGCCATCCCCCAGGGTTCTCTGCCCTCCCCTGGGTACGGGCTGTAATGCTGTGCAGGAACCAGCTGGTGTTTTGCATTGCACAAACAATTTAGTTAAATAAAATCCCACGTGGTGCTCCACAGGAGCAGCACAGGTTTCCTTCCAGCCCCGTCTGTGTCTGCAGAAGCATCTTTACTGTGCCAGGCATGTGCCTGAGTGTGATACAGGCTGAGCCTTTCGCACAACTCTGCCCTCTGCTTCACCTCCCTGCTTTCTCCTTCCTAAGGCTTCACACTGTGTTTTGGGGACAGCTCCAAGGGCACGTGCAGCAAGGAGTGAAAGAACAGCTTATCGGTGGGATGGAAAGTTTCTGGGCTATCAGGGGGTTATCAGTTGCTGCTGCCTGGAGGTTAGATTAGGGTCTAGGAGCAGCAGCTCACATCATGGCACAGCATGTGTCTGTGTTCTCCTTATGCTCAGGTGGGCCAAGGAGGTGCAGGCTGATTCCATGAGATGGGGGTTCCTGGGCACAGTGCTTGCATCCTATCCGTCCTCCCCATCATTGTACCCCCTCCAGGGTCCTGCCCCTGGCAGTGCTTGGGGTACTGCTGGGGGGGATTTATGGCTCTATGTGTAGTTGTTTGTGTTCCTAGAAAAGTCTGCCAACCTAATTTTAGCTATTTTTGCTCCAAAGATGGGAATGGAACTTGCTGTTGGCTGTGTTCACTGTTGGGGCAGACTGAGAGTGGCAGTGCTGGGTGCCTGAGCTGACGGGGTCCTGGGGACCAGCAGTGTGACTGTGGGGAGGCTCTTACCTCTGCAGGGCTCCATCTGCCAGCAAGATGCCCTTCCCATTCCTCATCTCCAGCTTCAGGCATTTCCCCTCCTGCCCATCCAGGCTCTCCCCGAAGCTCCTGCCCCGGGGCTGACCCTTCTGTAGGGAGCTCTTGGGGTCCCCTGTCCTCCAGCAGTGCAACAGGTGCTGGTATGCCACCCGAAAATCTCTGTTGAACGTCCCATAGAGGATGGGGTTCAGTGCTGAGTTGGCATAGCCCAGCCAGAGGACGATGGACATGGGTGTGCCTTTCACACTGCCGTCCCCCCAAACCCCTCGGTACGTGAACACTGTGAAATAGGGGAACCAGCAAATAATGAAGGCTCCCATCACCACTGCCAGCGTCACAGTGGCTTTGTGCTCCTTCACCATGGGTGGCATGGGGCTGTTGCTGCTGCAGCACCATGTGTGGTTTATCCTCTTGGCTTGCTCCCTCGCTATCTTGAATATCCGGTAGTAGGTGATGCACATGATGACCAGAGGGATATAGAAGGTGAGCAAGGAGTCCACCAGTCCGTACACAGAGTTCACTTCCAGCTTGCACTCCCTGGTGCAGTTGGGTGTTGTGTTCTGGACTGCTGTCCCATTGGTATTCCACCCCAGGTGGATGGGGAGGAAGGAAACCATCAGTGAAACTGTCCAAATAACAACCAAGCCCACGGCCACGCGGGATGGGGTGACCAGCTGCTGGTAGCGCAGCGGCGTGGTGACGGCGAAGTAGCGGTCCAGGCTGATAATGAAGAGGTTGAGGATGGAGGCCGTGCACAGCATGACATCCAGGCTGAGGTAGATGTTGCACAAGGTGCTGCCGAAGGGCCACTCGCTGGTGAGCTCATAGAAGGCAGAGAAAGGCAGCACCAGCAGGGCCAGCAGCAGGTCGGTGATGGCCAATGATACGATGATGCAGTTGGTCAGACTGCGGAGCCGGCGGTCCAGAGTGACAGCCAGGCACACAATGATGTTACCACAGAGAGTGAATACGATGAGCAGGACCAGGCAGGACCCGACCAGCAGCTGCAGAGGGAAGTCCATGTTTTTTGAAGGGTTTGTGAGGTTGCCACATGGATCCATAGTGCAGTCGCATGGGTGGAACGGTTCTGCTGTCAGTGGCTTTATAGATGCTTAGAGTGAGCCTCTGCTGGGCAGCCCTGGAGTTCCTTCCAAACCAGTCTTGGGCCTATGATGGCCTTGGAGATCACAGTAGAGTCCCCTTCACACATTCAGCCTTGTCTGCTGAGCGTGACATGACCTAGGAATGATGTGTCCCTGTAACTTTCTTGTGTGACCCGGTCCATCTGGGACTGGAGCTGATTCCCGTGGCACTGCTGGTGGGTGTCAGCTGTTCCCTTCTCTCCTGCAAGGCCCAGCAGGGTCAGATGCTATGGGGTCAGGTCCCACAGGGTCTCATGCCTGCCTTGCTCTGTGTGCTTGAGTCAGAGATGCTGGCCAGCAGTACTCGTCAGGGACAAAGCTTCTTTACCTGAGGACAGCCTGCAAAGAGAGCACCAGGTCAGGGCCATAGTGGGTAACAGTCCCTTAGGAAGCCCCTCCAGAAATGGGGTTTCTGCACCTCCCTGGGTGCCCTGGCTCACTTAGACCTGGACTGGAGAGCTCTTTGGCAGCTGGGGACAGCAGACCCTGCTTGCTGCCTGCTACTTTGGAGTGCCCATGTGGTTTAGGGATGGTTTCAGAGGAAAGAAGTTCCTACAGGCTTGTGATTAAAAAAAGGGCTGGACCGAAATGAGGAAAGAGCTTTCCAGAAGGAGCAGTGCATTCCATTCATGCAATCTAGTAAAATTAATCAGCACTGTGTGATTCATGAGGCTTCACAGCTGAACTTCTTAAACTTTGTGCCTGTAACAGCACTTTGAGCAGTCCCGTGCCTTGTGCTGATCCCTGCTGTTAGCCACACGGCTCAACCAGCTCAGGGAGGAGATTTCCCATTGCTTAGAGGCTTCTGCTCCCCTGACCAGAGCAAGATCCAGATAGGGGCTGGATGCTCCCAGGGGAATCGGGAGCAACAAACCCGTGGGGGTGTCCCACACTGGGGCACTGGGATGGGGGCATGGGGAGGTGGCAGAGTGGCTCCTTGCCTCCTGCTGCAGCGCAGGCTCTCGCCATTGGAAGCTCTTTGTTCGTGCACAAAAGGATCGTGGCACAAGCTGAGTGCTGCCTGCTGACGGCAGCCAGGAGAACAGGTTGTTCTCAGAGAAGGATATTTCCAAGTGAAAAGAATGTTTTTCCTATTGCTCCTAACACGCTGGAAATGGCAGGATAAATTATAGGGGGAGTAGCGGGCTTAGAAAAATGCAGTGGGTGGATCACAGCCTCCCGTGTGGCTGCTCTGCCACCCACCAACAGCCACTCCTGTGCCAGCTTACGTGGGCTTGGCTGAGGTCGTGCTCCTGGCCCAGCACTGCTGCAGGGCAGGGGCTCTGCTGCCTTCCTGGTGCCGGCAGTCACAGCATGGAACCTGGTTGTGCTGCCCATGCCCAGTGGTGCTGGGTGGGACCCTCCTGGCAGGGTCTGCTCCTTCTGCTGTATTCAAAGCCCTCCGTGCAGGCTGTGCTGTGGGGCAGCTGGTCCTGCAGGCTGGGTTCTGCTGCTTCTTGCTTCTCCCATTAGCTGAAGGTGAGGAGCAGGACCTCTATTTCTTGGGCAGGGAGTAGGAACATTTCCAAGTGCGAAATGGAGCCGCCATCCATCGGGATGGAGCATCCATCTCTGCTGAGAAGGGATGGGACAGGACTCGTGGGGTTGGATGTGGGATGCTGCACCTTGGGCAAGTTCGAGGCACGGTGCTTACAAAGGCAAAACTTGAACTCTGTTGGGAGACCATCCCATATTCTATACTGTCTCATGGAAACATTCCCCAGGTGATGGCCACTGGCACACAGCTCTGCAAGAGGAGTGGCACTGCATGGCAATGCATCCTGGCCTGGACCTGTTTTTGGCCAAAACTGTCTCCCCAGACAGCAGAGAGCTGAGCAGTGCAATGCTGCTGGGTCGCCCTGTAGTTCCTTTCCCAGCAATACAAGGCTCTGACGGACTCTATCGCTGCTGCGAGAGCTGGTCAGGTGCCAGCTGTCTTCCTATGGACTCCCTGGGTTCCCTAACAGCCACATACTTCTGTGCTGTTTTCACTGCTTGGGGCAGTGACCTTTGCCTTTGGTCCCTAAGCATGTGAACTTGTGACAGTCGTTTGACTTTTGTTGAATTTTAGAACCTTTGGTCCATCTCCCAAGATTCTCACCAGTACATTCTCTTAGAGAATTTCCATGTTCTTAATCAAGATCACTAATGAAAGCTATTAAACAATGTGTCTTTAGTCTGATCTTTGAGGAACTCTATTAATAGCCATGAGTGCATTAGCTTCTGTGCAGCACACTACCATCTTCCCCATCAGCTCGTCCTTTAACTTTACAGTTCCTGCAGTAATTCCTGCATGAATGGTTGTTTTCTGTTCTGTGGAAGCCCGTGGACATTTGATCAGCTTTGTTCCCATTTAAAATGCTGATTATCTGCTGTAGGATTGGGTCTGTGATTTGTCTATGGGAAATTCTCGTTCACTCTCCCTTCTTCTTCCTCATCCCTCGCCTTTTAGCATCATTTCTTCTGGCATTGTACGTCTGGGCACTTTGAGCAGTTTTGCATGGAGGGGATGGGATGTTGCACCCGGTTCTGCAGTGCCATTAATGTTTGCTGCTCTCCATTAGTGTATTCCCTCTTCTGGCTTAATAGGTTTGTGACAAATTCATTAAAAGCAGATGGACAGGAGAGAACATCTGGCATGTGCCTGGACATGGCAGTGGGTTTGGGGAGCATTTCCAGGTCCCCAGATCTGAGAAGTTTCCCTCTCCTGCATTGGTATGGAGCAAGGTGCTGGGACACGTCACTTATGGGCAAAGCTGATTTCCTGACCCCATAGAGCTCACAGCAAGGTGTCACAGCTTTTTCCAAAACTGTGCTCAAGTGTTTAATCAAGAGATTAAACACATGAGTTCACATAGAGGTGCTTGTGACAGCACAGTGCAGCAGGGAGGGGATTTCTGCTGCCACTAAAGAGGATGTTTGAGGTTTGGTGGTGGGGAGCAGGCAAGGCTTGGGGGGCACAGGGACCCCAGCAAAGGGCTGGGGGGTTCCCATCTGGTGCTGTAAGCGTGCCCCGCTGATGTATAGCAGCAGTTGCTTCCTGTGGGGTAAGCAGAGGGGCTGGGAGGCAGGAGCCGATCCCATCAGGGCTGCCAGCCCTGGGAGAGCAGGGGCTCTGTGTATAGGAGTTTTCAAGGTAACCCTGAATGCAGACAGCCCAAAGAGTGATGCAGAAATAGGCAGAGAGCCTCCAGCATTTCAAAAGTTTGCTCTTCAGTGACTGCATGAGAGGTGAAACTGAAAACAGAAGCTGGCAGACATGACTTTTAGCTGTCAGAGCAGAGAAACTTGGATTCAGCTTCCTGCCCAAAGCCAACAGCTGGGTTGGGGCACAGCATCCCTCTGGTCCTGGGGGCGACATCCCCTCCCGTGCCAGGGCATCAGCCCAAGGGAGCAAAGCAGCTGGGCCAGGGTTGGTGTGCTCGGAGGAAGGGCTCAGGCAGCTCGGAGAAAAAAGTTTACTTAGGAGCAAACCTCGTGGGGATGCTGCTGGGGAGAGGCGAGTGCGAGTGCGAGGCAGGGCAGTGCTGTTGCCCCTGCCCCCTCTCTAACCCTGCTGTTCCCCCTCTGTCCGCTCCCACCAGCAGAAGCCCCCAGGCTGTGATGGAGATAGCACGGAACACAGAACGCAGAGCGGGGCACACTCCCACCCACCGACCCCTCTGAACTCTCGCTTAGAAATCCCTTCAGCAGTGGAACAACCAAGAGGAATAAAAAAGTCAGGCAAAAGCTTTACCTGGGAGCGGTGCCGGCGTTCTGCAGCCCTGCAGCAGGTGGGAGCTCGGATCGCCGTGTGCCGGAGCAGCGCGTGTGCGAGCGGCGGCCGCCAGCTCCCTCCCTCCTCCTCGTCCACCGACATCCAGGCAGCTCGCTGACTGCGCCGTGAGTCACGGCACCGGTGGGTGGGATCAGAGTCCTGAACTCAGACTCCGAGGTTACTGTCCAGTCCAAGTCGAAAGGCTGAAAGGAGCCGGGCGCGCTGCGTGCAGGGCTGCCCTGAGCCGTTTCTGAACTCTGCCGGAAGCATCCTCTGCACGTGCGGTGTCACAGGGAGCCGAGCCAAGAGACGAACAGCAGGGGTGGCCCTCTGTGCTTCTGGTGTCCTTCATTTGTGTGTTTCCACGAATGCTGTGTGGGGAGCTGCTCCCCCTTTCTGCTCTCCCTCTCGTTCTGGGCTGTCTGAGAGCTGCTGGAGAAAATAATGCTGACCATTTCCATGCCTCCCCAGCTAGCAGCCAAGGGGCTGATGTGTTATACTGCTCACCATGTGCACCCTGGGCTCCCCATGCTGGATGGAGCTGGGCTGCAATCCTCACCTCCACCCCAGCCAAGCAGAGACCCCAGCAGCCTTGGTGCACAAAGCAGAACGGCTTTGATGTGTTCGTCTCCACAGACCCAAACCCAGCTCTGTGTTTCACAACCTGGGGGTTTGCTGGAGCTTCAGAACGTTACTGCTGGGCAGCAGCAATGTGGTGTGTAGGGAGGGAATGCTCTGCAAAACAAGACTCAAATCTGCTCAGGAATGTTCTCCAGCTGAAATCGCTGGGGTGTTGACTCCTTCTGCCACTCAGCTCTGCTCAAGTAGGGATCTTTTGGTCTAGAATCTGTCTTGGGATGGGAAGTGCTCTGTAGGAATATGGAACTCTGGTTATGGGGGCAGAATCCCTTCCAGTCCCATTGCCCTAAACTCTTCAAACGTAATGTTCTTGTTGCCTGAGGGCAAGAAAACCCCGCAGACTCAGAGCCGAGCAAGCTCCATCTTCCCTTGGGGAGCTCATAGGGATCAGAGCCCTGTCAGGATCCAGCAGCCCCATGGGCAGGGACATGGCAGCTGGTGGCCGAGCCACTGCTGCATCACAGCTGACACCAGGGCTTGCCAGAGAAACTTATGGACTGGGATATTCCCTACGTGGGCAGGCGTCCTGTCCGTCTCTAATGAGCAGTTTATTAAAGGCCAAGGCAATGCTGGGAACTGTGTGCTGGGGAATTGCAAGTGAAGTCAGAGAAAGTTTGGGACTCCAGGAATAGAAGTGGGAGGTTTATCAAATGTGGGAGCTGTGGAAATCTCTGATGGGAGGCTGTGCCTGGGTACTAATAGGGCAGCATGGGGGCAGGAGTCCTGCTGGGCTTCAGCCACGGCTGGGTGCAAATGGGACTTGTGATAAGCTGCTTCCTCTATGGATGGGAGAGACTGATGGCTCACTTTGATCATCAGGACGCACGGCACAGCTAAAAGATGAGGATCTCCCAGATGTGTTCAAATGATTATATATATTTGAAGTGCCACTAGTGCTTGCTGTTCCAGGAATATCTTTGCCTCCAGGCACCTTTGCAATACCGAGATCAGGGAAGAAAAGGTTGCTCGAGCCTTTTCCACCCTCCCGGATGCCGCAGTGCCGATCCCAGTCAGACCCAGCAGGATCCCATCTGCTGTGCCACAGTGTCAGACTGAAGGCACAGCCTGTGACGTATTCCTGTATGTTCTCATAGTGCAGGGAGAGGATGTTAGAGGTTTATTTCCAGTTTGCTGATCTAGACAAAGCTCTCCAGGCTCTGATGAGGAATGGAGGGTGCTGGATTGCTGTATTAAGCATCCTGCAGCTGGCTAAGGGCTACATGTTTTACATTGATTGAGGCAAGTCCTCAACCCACCCTAGTGCAGCTGTCCATAGGTGACACCTGGGGCGGGCACCTCTTGGGGTGGCCAAAGCCAGCTGTGACCCTGGTGGAGGCTGCAGAGCTCCATGAGTGAGGAAGAGGCCTGGGGAATGTGACCTCAGAGGAAAGCCTGTAGGTTCTGCAGGAGCAGGCACTGTATCCTATGTTTCTTTCTAGTTTTGCAACCGTGAAGTAGGGCAGGAACCTCCCCATCCCTGAGAGGAGAAGCAGCCAAGGGCTTAGTCTGCAGAAATGGAGATTAATTTAAATTTACTCATTGTGAAAGTCACATGCTGGAAGGAATTTCTTAAGGAAAGTAAGGGGTCAGACTCAGTCCCAAAGGCAGCCTGGAGCTCAGCACCTGGCACTGCCTGCACACAGCGCCTGTGCAGCCACCGGTGTGAGAGGAGCTTGGAGTGAAGGTCCCACTGCCTGGATGGGGTCATTAAGGGGGGGGTGAAGGCTGAGGGGCAGCTCTGGGACACTGCCATGACAGCACCAGGTAGATGGGTTGGGGCCATTGCACTGTGCAGGAAGGGGACAACAAAGGCCCGCAGGAAGCACATATTCAAATATATATATTTTTCCCTTACACAGCCTGGAATGAGGCCAAAAACCTAGGGCTGGAATCTCTCTCCAGACAATTAATTATTGTGGAGAGACAATTTGTTAAGCAAGAGAGGCTTTTAATTTGCAAGAGCTCATCTATTCTTATTGTATCTTTTAAGCTGAAGGAAGCGGAGTTGATCAAAATAGGCTGGGAATAGAAGATTTTAATTTAGAGGCTATGTTCAGTGTGCTGACAAAAATAAGAAACGGCATTCTCAGAAGAGCATGCTCCCCCCAAAACCCAGCTGGAGCCTGCAGGGAGTGCTGAGGAACAATTCAGGTCATTAGGAATATGCTTGAAAAATCTTTTAGTGAAATGCAGCTGGACTTGCACAGAAAAGGACCATCCACGGATCTGTGGGGTGAACCCTCAACTTTCTTTACCGCAGCACTGAGCTACAGCACGAAGTACATGGCAGCTCTGTAGTGTGAGGTGATGGTGAAGGAGGGTGGGATGGGTTGTGGGCGCCCCATCCCTGGAGGTGCCCAACGCCGTGGATGGGCCCTGGGCAGCCTGAAGTGGCTGCCAGTTGGAGCTGGGGGGGCTCTGAGGTCACTTCAACCTTATCATGATTTCAAGAGAGATGCAGTGGCTCTTCAAAGCCATTTGCCCGGTCTCCTTCTTGCACTTGTTCATTGAAAGTAGCTATATTTAGAAACCTTTGTGAAGTTGTACAGTGGAGCTTTTCAAAGGAATTCTTTTTTTTTTTTTTTTTTTTTTTTTGCTTTGAAACAACTTATTTAGAAATGTATGCTTGTTATGTGTGCAGTAGATTAGGCTGGGAATGGAAGCAATAACCTTTCCTGCCATGGCTCTGAATGCGTCACCTACAAACATCCCAACTCATTGTCCCCAATTCAATGGGAGTTTTGGTAACTCCATGCGCAGAAGTCATTTCTTGTCTAGTTTAAGTGCCGCATGAAATAGCCACTAACTGGAAATGAGACACTGCTTTGTCTCTCCGAAATGAGCATCGCGCCCTCAGGCTATGGGTCTGTGGGAAGGAGCCTTGCTGAAGAGGTTGCACAGCCGCTGGAGGAGAGGAGCCAGCCCCCAGGCAGTTCAATTGGAAACAGAATCAACTGTGAAAAAAATAATAATCTGTAATGAAGTGAAGGCAAAAGGGAAAGAGGGTAGAAACTGAATTAGAATTGTGCTGGTTCCAGCAGTCCCCTGTGGCCCCTTCCTGGCTGGAGCTAAACTGGGCTGATGGGGCCATTCCTGTTGGGGTGCAGGAGGGGGAGAAATTCAAGGGTAAATCACTGCAGATCAGCAAAGCACCGCTGGGCTGTGCAGCAGGAGCCCATGTGCAAGCAGCTGGGGCTGTGAGCTGCTGGGGTGGACCGTTCTGTTGCAGATGAGGCATGTTGCAGGCGTGACTTTCTGCTTAGCAGAGAGAAAGATTTTCCTAGAAATATTGAGAAACCAGATGGCAACTCAAGTACTGCCGTTCTGGGAAGGAGAGGTAGCACTCCCACGTACAACAAAGGCATCATTCATGACGACCTGCCCCACACCACGACCCATGACGGGAGCTCGCTGCCCTCTGACTCCTGATGCCAGAGGATGTGATGCTTCCTACTTCCACCTCTTCTCATGCCCTCTGCACACCCCCAGGACATTAGAAATAGCATGCTTTCATTTTGGATTGCGCTAAGCCTAGCTTTAATTCGTGCCCCAGCCTTCCTGTACAGCAGCTCCATTTTTTCTTTCCTTCTTTTCCTCTGATATGTAAGGCTAAAACTTCTCTCGCTGTTTTTCTTCGCATCCTCTGCAAGAGCCAATTCAGCCTGACCTCTGCCAGTTCTCCCTTTATGCTTTGGGCGTTTCAAGACATGGGGGTAGGCTGCCCTTCTTCCTTTGCAGCACGATCTCTTCACCCTTTTCCTTATCAGCTCTCTCCATCTTTTCATGTAGCTATTTCCTTAGCCGGCACAAAAGCCTTTCCTGGGCTTGAAATACATGTCTTAAAGATTGGGCATGTCCAGCTCCTGAGAACTCAATGGGAATGGCAAGCACTGCTATTGAACCAACCTGATGTGCTGGTTTCACAATAAGAAGGCCACATATCCCACTAGTTTTATGGTGTTGCTGCTCTCTTTTTTATTTGTTTTAAGAAAAAAAGTAAAAATTAAAGTAAGTTTTGTCACTTAGATATCTGAACTGCATTATATGTTTTACAAAGGCTGCTGTGAAAGTAATACCCCCTATTTTACTATGTTTGTCCATATCAAAGGCAGAGATGTTGGTGTGATGGCAGTGGAGGCTGAACCTTCCTACCGATGTGCCACTGCCTGTTGTTGCCATGTGACAGATGGCAGCAAGGGGCAGTCTGACACAATGGTGTCTGACATGGACGTACAGATTAAACAAAGATGGATAAATGAATTCCTGAGTGAGGAAAAAAAATGGCACCCATTGACATTCATTTCTGAACATCTATGGAGACCAAACAGTGGATGTAGTGCAGTGAGGCTGTGGGTACATTTCAGCAGTGGGGACGGTGACAGTAGGTGCTGGTTGATATGAATGTGGCTCTTGTTTATCACTGGTGAATATGCATCACTAGTGGTAGTGTCTGTGTTGAAAAAGAGTGTTTTGTAGCTGAGAATTTGCTCTAGTAAGTAGTGCTATCATGAAGTTGTAATTTCCATGGAAACAATTAGGAGGCATTACTTTGGGAGCAACCTACATAGATGCGGCTCTAGGCAATTCCTCTTCACTCAGTGCAGCCCAGGCAAACCAAAACGTTGGACGCCCAGAGGTGCCAAGCCACTAAAGGAGCTCTGTGTGGATGCTCCAGAGCTGCTGCCCAGCTTTGTAGCAAGTCCCCCAAGCACAGCGCTGCACAGGGGCTGTGCAGAACCACAAGGGCAGCAGCAGTACTGCAGAGAATAAAGCTCCCAAGGATCAGGATGGGAGCTGCTCCCAATGCTCTATTTTTGTCCCGCTTTCTTCTTATTCTGGGGAGCCACCATTACAGAGTGATGTTCATCCACCGTCCTGCTCTGCTCCCTTTGTGAACTTTGTCCTGCTGTTACACAGAAGGGGGACACAGAAGGAAGCACCACCTGCCCCTCCTTCTTGCTGCCTGGTTTCCAAGCAGGGCAAGCAGCACGAAAATCAGCCATGGCCATGCTGGAGGGCAAGAAGAGAGCATGGGAGCTGTGTGGGATTTGGGGCATGTGGATCCCAGAAGAATCATTAAAGAAAGAATGGTAACACAAGGCTAAGGGCAGCGGGAGAACACTGTTTTCTTTGGCCACATGTAAAACAGCAAAAGAAAAAGGAAGGAAAAGGAAGAAGAGAAAGTAAGGCCAAAGCCCAAAAATTCTGTTCAAACACTAGCAGAGTTTTGGACAGCCCAGCCCTGGGATTTGGACCTGTTTCCTACCCAGTTCATTAGCGAGTTGCTAATTAGTGAGGACAGTTTCCTGTTAATACCCAGAGAGAACAAGGTCCCCTCTAAAAGCCCAAAAGCTGGGCTGGAAGTGTGGCTGGGAGCAGCAGTGAGGCTGCAGCATCCTGTTCTGCACTGATATCCATGGGTCCGGCTGCAGGAGGGAACGTTCACCCTTTGCCCTCCAGCAGCGATGTGCTGAGCGGCTGAGGACCCCCATCACCCAGAGGAACAGCAGGCTGAGGGGCAGTGCCTCAGCTTCTGTGCTGCCCTCCTTCCAAGACCAGGTGCCACAGACGGATGTAATGGGTGCCACCACGATGCGATGACCCTCCTGCTCCTCTTGCTCTGCAGGGAGGACTGAAGTCCTTTGGCAGCTCCAAGGCTGCAGCCTGAGCCCAGCCCTGATGCTGAGGGGGCTCTGATGGTGCAGGAATGCTGGAGCAGACATCGCTGGAGCGCCGCGGGGTGGGAGATGTGCTCCATCTCAGGATTAGGAGAAACATCCACAGACCCAGTAAACAGGAGTCCTTCACTTTGCTGCCAACACAACTTGCTTTTCCAAGGCATAACTGTTGCAAGAAATCTATCGAGTCAGGACCTGGCATTTCTCTACTTCTAAAGAAAACTCACCCCGGTTTGCTTTACCTCCGGTGAGAAGAGCTCTTGTCTCCAAGAATAAAATCAGAAAGAGAGCAACATCTGCTTTGCTCTCTCATTTAGTAACGATAACTGGGGGGATCGCCTTGCAGGGGCTGGCAGCCTGGCTGTGCTGCACATGGAAATCTCATCCACGCTCACAGGGTGTTTTAAGCATCTTTCCAACCTGATGATCCTTTCCTGGTGCCTTAGGCACTGCAAGCAGCATGACCAGCTCACCACCACAGCTCAGCAGCATTCTCATGTGGAAAATCCCCAGGTAATTTACCCAGAGCGGGATCCTCTGATTTGCTGACATTCCTCATAAACAGAGGCAAACATGAAAGGAATAAAAGCAGAGGCACTAATTTGGAAACTCATTTTGCCTAACTGCTCACAGACATGGTAACGGTCAGCAGGGAGCCCCAGTGATAAATAATGGTTATTGAATTCCTGAATTGGCTGTAAATTGGCATGAAGGAGTGGCATCCCCTGCACGAGTTACTCACTGTGTGTGTTGCTCTGCACTGCATCCTCGCCAGGTGGATGCAGAGGTAGCTCGGACTCTGTGTGTGCTCAGGAGAATGGCAGCAGCTTCTCCTCCCGTGGGTACGGGCTGTGATTTATAAAAGCCACTTGTTTATTTGGAAATGTCTCTTCTGTATGATAAATACCTTGGAAATGTCACCCCGTAAGTGACTCCGGAGAGATTGGTCCCATTGGAGCCTTTGGCTGCAGCTTTTGGCTGCACATCCTTTGAAAGGCTATTTAAGAAACATGTCATGTTAGGCAAACTGTTTGCAGGCTGAAGCCATCCAACAGCAATGAGCGATGAGTGCTTCATGCACCAGAAGATGTAAATCTTCCCTTAATCCTGCCTGCCCTGTGGCCAGCTTCTTCCCAGCCACTCTGGGCTCAGTGCTGTGTCCCCTGAGCACATGTCATCCCAACTGCTGGGCAGCAGTCACTGCTCTGTGTGCATGGAGAAATGCAGGTGGGCAATGGGTGGTTGTGGGACCCACACTGAGCATCACAGCACGGTTTCCTCCATAGCACTGGGAACAAAACTCCATCCTGCCTGCAGCCTCTGGCTCTCAGACAACAGAAGGCAGTGCGAAGCCATCAGCTGAAAATAAGTCAGAGACCCAAAAGCTGCAACTGAGGACACAGCCCATAGTGATGGATGTTCTGACTGCAAAGTCTGCTTCCTCTCTCATGATCCCCCCCATCTAGGACTGATTTCTATAAATTCAAAACAAACTCAGGGATGACCACAAGAGCAGTGATTGTAGCCAATGTAACTTTTCTAAGCCTGTCGCTTCCTTCAGCCTGGGCTGTAGCACAGCTTTACAAGCCAAAAGGCTGATGTCAGGATTGCTTCATTCTGCAATGTTGGGAACGGCTAATAAACACTACTAAAAGCTTGCTAATAGCTTTAATTAGGCTGCAGCTGATGCTTCGTAAGTGGTTCTTTTTCCTCCTCCACCCCTTCCTTACAGCTATTTCCTGGTGGAGCTCAAGAAGGTGAGGTGTATTAATGCTTTTTGGGAAGACACAGCTATGAGATTACGTTTTTGGGTGGCTTTTATTTTTTGTAGGGATCTCTTATAGCATCCTACAGCTGCTGCCTGGGCTGGCTGAGGTGCAGGTGGGATATTCACCTTGCTGAATGGGAATGAGCATAGTGAGGGGGTTTGACAAGCCAGAGGTAGAACGAAAACACAGCTTTAAAGAGCAATTTACCTTCATTGCTGGGACTCTTCCTGGCTGTGAGAACCTGCAAGCTGTGTCCTTCAAATCACATAATCTTTGTCCCACCTTGGATGAAAGAAACTGCGATAAAGGGATTTGAAGAAAGAGTTCACCTTAAAGTGAAAACTTTGTTGTTGCTGTAATTCTTTTTTTTTTTTTTTTTCTTCTTCTCTTTTTTAACCTTGAGGGTTTCCTGCAACAGCAGTGACTTGCACATCGAGGCATGAAGCTGCCTTGTGGCACACAGGGCTTTTAAGCAGCTTCAGTGCTGATGATCCTAGCTCTGAAGGTGCAAGGCCACACAGGTCCTCAGAGCCCATTACCACCCACCACTTTTCATGCCCATCACCTCAGCACAGAAGCTATTGGTCCCCAAGTACACCCCCAGCAGCCCCTGACTCAGAATATCATGTGCTGTGTTTCTCACCCAGATGCTCCACTTACAGATGCTGGCTTCCTTCTATGTGTGAGCACGCCTGAGCTGTAGGACGTTGTGGGCTCCTGCTGCAGCATCATGGAAAGCACGGATCACCACATCACAGAGTGAGGTGGGTTGTGGAACCTTTGTGGCAACAAAGGCTGCAAAGCTGAGGGGTTCTGCTGCTCTTTGGCTCAAGGATCCTAATTCTGGCTCTATTCTCTTAGGCTTTTGAGTGTGGTTCTTACAACATGTGTGAACAGCCTGCTGTGAGGCCTCCGTCCATGGGGATGTATGAGCCTATTTTGAAAGCACTTTCAAGCCCCCACAGAAATCAAACCAAACATACTTTGGAAAAAACACCCATGCAGATGACTTGGAAGTGGCTCTTGCATAGTGCTGTCATTGTTTGCAGGCAGATGTCCCCAGCTTCTGTGTCCTTAAAAGTAAGAAAACACAGCGATAGCGTGAGTAGATCTTTCCTTCTTACAGAGATCAAACCAAGGAGCAGGCTGGATTTTTGTGGCAGTGATAGCTTTTTGTGCAATGCTGTCGTTGAAACCTCTTAAGAAAGAAAAAAGAAAAATAAATACAAGCTTCTGCTGGGAAAAGAAATAAGTACTGTTCCTCCTACAGCCCTGGGCAGTGATTGCAGAACCTGGCCTCGTGTGTGTGGCTTGAGCTGAGGGACCGTATTTCCCCATGAATAACACCTGGGAGGAAACCAGTGTGGGGAGCAGAGGGAAGCACAAGCTGTACCTGCACATGTGAGGGCAGGCAGTGATGGCTCCATGCAGGGCTGGTCTTCTTTCCCCACAGTCGGGCTGCTGTGAGAGCACTGCATTATTTCAGCTTCAGCATCTCCTCGGGATGGCATTAATCTCAAGTGGTGTGTGTGTTTCTCAAGGTGCAAGTGAGGTTTGCAAAGAGGAGGAGGAGGAGGTCTGCCCATTCATTTGGGAAGAGGACCGGCCAGATCTGGGACTTGCATAGGACAAGCTTTTTTTTTTTCCAGCCACAGGGCAAGAAGCATTGGGGTTAGTTGAGTTCTGAAAGAAAAGTTGAATTTGTCATGTACGGTATTTGGGACTCGAGGGAAAAGCACATTCCTTGAAATCTGACTAAAGACCTGGCACATTTTTTTTCCTGGTGACGACGCTGCTGACCTCACAGATCTGAGCGCTCGTAGCTCCTGGCATCCCTTCCTGGTTGCTCGAGGATGGCTGCACTGCAGCCAAAGTAGCATAAAATATAGCTCATAGGGAATCTGATACCTGGAAGAGATGGGATTTACTTGAGAGCTTCCTGTGCTTCTGGGAGCTCTGCTGCCCAAAGGGGCTGTAAGGAGGCATGGAGTTGGCTGCAGGTTTGCTCTGTCCCAACCCCTACCCATGCTGGTGATGAGTGCGTGGTGGTGGCTGAGATGTTTCACCAGCTGCTCCTGAGGGCTGGGATGTGGGGGCCTTGTGACATTTGGACCCTGCGGGGGTCTGAAACACCCCACTGCTGTGGAACCAAGAAAGATCTCAGTGCTGTGTGAGGCTGGAGAAGCAAATGCTTCCTTTGGTATTTTGTACCAAACAATCTATTGGGAGCACAGCTGGTAGAATTGCTGTACTGACTTGTGGGTGAAAAAAAAAACAACACAGATCAAAGCAAGCAAGTTGGTACATGAAAAGGATGGAAACTTTTAGAATATCAGGGAAAAAGAGGAGCCCTGGATGTGCTGGAAGCATATGCTGGTTCCTGAGATCTGGATCTGTGCTGTTGGCAAAGGCAGAGCTATCTGTGTGCTCAAACCTTGGTGGATGTATGGGTGTTCTGGCACCTTCTGCTCTGATTTTGCAGGTCTCTGAGATTTTAACAAGCTGCCCATGGAAATGGTGGCATCCCCATCCCTGTAGGTGTTCAAGAAGCGTGGAGACATAGCACGGTAGTGGTTAGTGAGCATGGTAGGGACAAGGTGATGGTTGGACTAGATGACCTTAGAGGTCTTTTCCGACCTGAATTATTTTGTGATTCTGTCTACTGCTTTAGGGAATATGGGTTTTGATGGCATTAGAAATTGTCCTACATCTGATTCCTCCCACAGCAGAGAGATCCTGAGGAACTCCAGCTTTCTCATTCAGTCTTCAGTGTAAGCCACAAAGTGGGAAAATGCTGTGCTCAGAGTTCCTCAAAACCTGCCCTACGTGTACAGAGCAGTGCCTTGGGGTGTGCAGAAACAGAGCAGCTGAGGACTGTGTTGTGGTCAGGGACATTCCGTGTGAAAAAGAGCAGGAAATGCCCCAGTTCAGAAATTCCTAGGAAACTGTGGAAAAGGAAATCCTGTTTGACTCAAGGGAACTGCTTTCTTTAAAAGAGATGGAATTATAGAATATCCCAGGTTGGAAGAAACCCGTGAAGGCCATTGAGTCCATCTTTTAATTTATAGGTTTGGTGAAATAGAACAATTCTGAAATGGAAAAATGATGGGGAAAGTCCATGTTTACAAACAAACTGCCAGTGAAGAAAAATCAGAAATGTTAGGAGGAAAAAAATTCAGCAGACTTGAAGCATTTCTATAGGAAACTTCCATTTCACCAAACAACTTCTCCTGGGGAGAGAGGTGTGGTTGGGAACTCCTGGGCAGGGGTGTGCAGAGCAGGCAGGAGGACTTGGGGAAGGAGATGCCCTCATTGTTGTGTCAACCGAACAGATTTAAATCAATATAAATTACTGTCCCAAGTTTCACATCCTAAAAACCTTCCATGCCTTTTTTTGGAGACAGCTGCATCCCAGGGACTGGAAACTGCCAGAGCCTGGCAGCAAGCAGACAGGGTGATGCAGATGAGTTTTCAACCATTATTCAGATGTCACCTTGTCAAAATCCCTTTGGACGTTCTGCTTCACTGCCCAGACCCTGCACTCATGGGAAGGCTGCACGTGTCCCAAGCTGCTCTGAGCTGGGTCTGGCATTAGAGGTGATGCATGCTGTGCCTGGCACCAGCCAAGCCTGCCTGATTATTCTGAGGAGAAATGGAGAGCAGTGCTGAGTGGTAGTTATTAAAGCAGGCACCTGTGGATCCCGCACAGTGTGCCTGAGCTCTGCAAGCCCACACAGGTTTGCACAGTGCCTCGCACCAGCAGGCAATATTGGTGTCGTATCTCAGGTTTGGACAACATAATTATCAGCACACTGCAACCTCCTGCCTTAGTGTAATGTGCTGCCAGGGTTGCATTAGAGAAAAGGAAAAGAGGGGAAATTAAAAAAAAAGAAAAAAAAAAGTTGTGTTTCCAGTGTACAGACAGTAATAGAGATGTTTGTATGGCGGTTGTGACTGGTGTAATCTCGGTTATTACACAGATATAAGTAGGATTTGAAACAGTCAAAGATGCCAAAACAAATGTCAATGAGATGGATGGTCTATTAGGCTCAGCTCATTTGAGTCACTCGTTGCACGGAGGATTCTACCTGTTTTGTGATGAGCCAGCAGTGCTGCAAGAGAAGAAATGGGTACAGTCAGCCTTCAGTCCCAGCCTGGGCTGCTGTCATCCCCAGTGAGGACATGTGGCTGTGGGGACAGCAGCCCCAGTGAAGCAGACTGACAGTGTTGAGACATGGATATCTTCCATGCAAATGCCACGTGCCTGCTCGTCCCTTCTGGGAACAGAAGGAGCTTTCTTGTCTCCAGCTATGGCCTTTGTGTGACATTCGACAGAGGAAGCCCTAATTGCATAATGACTTGCAGTGCGTGTGCACTCCCAAGGCTATCTGGTGTTTGTGAAGGGGAGACAGGCAAAGCTGGTTTCAGGGCCAGCTGGTTTATATGCTTTTGCTAAGACAGTTTGCTGCTGGTGGAACTCTAATTGACTCAGCTGTGCTGGGCGGCAGCCTCTGTACATCCACCTCTTGCCTGTGCTCCCATTGCTCTGCTGGAGGGGTTTTCTCTCACGCTCTTTCTGCTGGTTTTACTTCTTACCCGTAATTGCTTAATTCCAAAAGAAAAAGGAACCAGAACAAGAAACTTGAATGGAGAGATAGATGAAGGACTCCTTTTGTACCAAAGATCGTTGGGAATTAATTTGATGTTCTCGCCTTGGTGCAGTCCAGACTTCATTAAAGCATTTGCACAACTCCTGGCAGCTAAGCGTGTGGTGAAATAATTTCAGTCGCCCAAATTGGGAGATTGAATTGGTATCTGCCTTTGGGTTTGGCTGGTCTCATTTAGGAAGTGTTTGTGTTGCTTGCCGCTGCACCGAAGGGACTCTTTGTACTCCTTTGCATTACAAAGCGGCGCGCTCCCTAGCAGGGCATGCAGTGGCGAGGCAGCTGCGGAGGCAGCAGGTCCCTGCTGAGGGTTTGCTGAATGAATGGAGGAGTGGGAAAGCAATGGGACAGTGCTCATGGCTGTGAAAACGGGATCCGAGCTTGGCCCCTAGGTCTCTTGAATGAATGAATGAATAAATCAATCAATCTTGGAACTGGAGCTAAGAGGATGGAGTTTTCTTGGGTTATGTTGGGCTGAGCACACGGTGCTCCCAAAGGGCCCTCATCTACCTTGTGTGCACAACTGTGTGGCATGCAGACCCTTCTCTGCTGGTTTTCTATCTGGAGCAGCCCAGTATGTTACAGTGATCTGACTGGGACGGGCTGACCCAGGAAAACCTGTTCTGCTCTGCCATGTGCTGCTGGTGCCTGGGCTCCCCAAGGAGCAGCCGGCTGTGAGCTGTGCCGACGTGTGACTGAATGTTGTTCTCATTAGGAACGGTGGGAGCCTGTTGGGCTGTGTGAGAGTGGCCAATCATAATAAACACTTCCAGGAATTTATCTCCTTGGTGTCTCTTCAATGTGTACACAGCAGGTCTGCTGGAAATCAGCCTGCCGTGGTTTTGGGGGAGGATAGCTACCTGCTAAAACGGCACTGCAGGAGGAGTTGTTCCAGTTCTGCTAAGGTAGCAAACAGTGCACAGGCCCTGACATGCATTGTGATTGCCTGGAGAAGCTGTGGATGCCGGGTTCCTGGAGGTGCCCAAGGCCAGGTTGGACGGGCCCCGGGCAGCCTGGCCACGGCAGAGAGTTGAAATTTGGTAATCCTTAAGGTCCCTCCCAAATCAAGCCGTTCTGTGACTGTGAGATGAAGGTGATGGACCCAACATACAGCTGGAAGGTCATTTTGAGCTGGGAGTGTGCTGCAGTTGTTGCCTTCTGGCTCTGTTGGGGAGGATGGACAGCTCTCTGGCATATCTGTGTGCTGTGGGGCTTGCCATGGTGTTATTCTCACTTACATGCACGTAATTATATGTAGCAGCTTCTTTGAAATAGTTTGAGGCAATGTAATGACTGTAATTAGGCTGCCACATGGTACAAAAAAAGAAAAAAAGAACCCCAAACACAGAGCACATCAAGCCAGGGTGAGAGTAAAGTTTAGACAACCTGAGCGTGGCCCTGCACAGAGACAGCCAAGGAGCAGCTCGCTGTTGTGACCTGCAGTGTGCAAGGCTGTGGCTGTCCTCTCCTGCTGTCCACCATCTCTGGAGCCTCAGGAGGTACTTCTATAACTCAACTGCTGACTCCTGTAGTTGGAATTTCTCTGCAGAGTAGGTTTGTCCAACAGTAACAGCAAAATATGCAGACCTGCAGTGGTATTAGGCTGCACAAGGGAAGGCAGCCGTTGCCTCTGAGCAAAACTGCTGCTGACCCCAGCTCTGCCCACTGCCACCCCAGGACTGGAGCTGCAGGAGGCTGATGGCTATGGACAAAGAGCCGAATTCTCCTCCTGTGGTCTGGGACCAGCATGGAAGCACCAAGGTTAGAGAATCTTTACGTAAACAGGCCAGCACTGGAAGAAGGAGAAGTATGCATTCTGAAGATTAATGACTGAAATGTCAGGCATTTATTAAGTTAGTCTTGATGTTGACAGCTGAGCCCATTAATAGCATTCTTGATCAAAAAAAGCCAAAGGCAAATCTGATTCATAAATATCCCAGTTGTTCTTTGTGACCTAGTTTTAAGATTCTTAAGGAGGGGAGAAAAAAAAAGTTCAGAAAATATTTACAAATACTAGAAATGGAGGCTCATGTTGCAGCTAGTGATTACTCAGGCCTGCAGCGAGGCAGGGACAGCAAATAGAGTGCAGGAGGGCGAGCAGAGACCTGGCAGAGATGTTGTCTGTTAGTGGAGATGTGTGCTGATAGAGGTGGCAGGGCCAGGAGTCACCAGGGCTCACTGTGAGGCTTTGGGAGCCCTGTGGGCTTTTGGGATGTGAAAGGAGCAGTTGTGAGCAAGAACAAAGTTTGATGGAGTTTGGAAGCTGTAAAGGTGAAATGGTTGGTGTGGTGCATCTGTGAAGCAGAAATGCCAAAGAACCACTCTGGGTAACGTGTGGTGCTTCCAGAGCAGAGACCTATAGAATGCCAGTGGAAATGGCTCAATGGAGCCAGCCCGAAGAATCAGCAACAGATTTCAGGTTTTGATTAGGGTGAGAGCTGTAGGAAGGAGAGAAAATCCAGCCTAGAAGGAGAGATGTAAAGAAAGAAAATTGCTTACTGAAGACAGGTAAAACAGGAGGAGTGTGAAGCTCATCAAATGTGTAAAAAAGCTACTGCAAAGAGGAAGAAAATGTCTCTCATGGCCAGGAGAAGATGTCATGAATATAAGCCAAACCAGAAAGACACAGATGCTGGGAAATGGTTTTTAGGTGCAGTAGAAATTCCATTACTGGAAGCCTTTGAAAAGAATTTATCTGCTACAGTTAGCTGTGCTGTGACTTCCTTAGGCTCCTTCAAGCTTTATTTTCTAACATTGCATTAATTTATGGCTATTACCATGATATTAGAGCGATGGAGTGGCTGTTGATTGTATTTTGGAAGGACTCAATTCTAGGGCTACCATCAGATGAGGTGAGAGCCAGCAATGGGGCTGCAATTCCAATGTCTGGCTCTGCCAACGGGACCACGGTCCCCTCGGTCATGCTAGATAAGGCATTGGCCAGGCCTTCCAGTTGAGGCTGCCAGGCTCTCAGGTCTACCACCAGACCTCCCAGGCTGCCTGATTGGAGGTCAGAGGGAGCATAGAGGAAGAATGACAGTGACTTGTGCCATTCACATCACTGTGTGTCGCCCATGTGGTGCCCCAGGGAACTGCGCAGCCATGTTCTCCTGGTGGCGGACGTGTGGTGCTGGAAGCGCAGTACCAGCCTAGGTGGGCCTTTGGAGCTGGAACAGCCATTCCGATGTCCCCATTTAAATTTCATTGATTTTTCTAAAGAATTCTGTCTCTTCAATCTAGAAATAAAACCTCTTGCCCTGACTGGCACAACAGCCTCATGATTTCTATATATTGACAAAGTGGATTCACACTGTCTTAACACGGGCAAGTTATTCTCCAGCACGCTCGATCGGAGAAAGAGAAAATTACATTTATGCACCTCCTGCCGCTCTCCTTACGTTTCCCATCCCAGCTACCCAGGGGCAGGTGTTGCTGGCAGCTCCCACCTGCAGCCTGCCCAGCGAAGCCGCACAGCGTCGGGTTTTCACAGGAATATCTGCTCCCGATGTGGGCAGTGCCCAATTAGGCACAGTGCCAGAGTACGAGTTGGCAGGGGATATTTTTAGTTGTCCTCCGAGGTTCCTTTCCGTCTCTTGGCTGAATTGAAACAGTTTTGTGGCGGCTCTCTGTGTCCCAGGCTGGTTTCTGGCTCATTTCTCGGGGTCAGGGAGTCAAGGAGCTTCTGGGAGGACTCTTCAAACTTAAATGCTTTCAGCAAAAACAGAGAACAGCCTTCATGCTCCCTCTGTGGAAACTGGTGCACCATGGCAGGCTGGAGGGGCCACCTGAGCATCGTGCTGAGCATCTCTGGCTTCCACTTTGCTGGCCATTACGTGTGTGTAGGGGTTTCAAATGGGGAAGCCTTCAAAGGTTTCAGGATGACAATTCAGCTGCTTCCAGCATCTGCAGTCCCTGATGACCTGGTTCTGGAGCTCGTTCCCATGCTTGCATTTCGGTGTGTCTGTCATTCAGGCAGTGTTTTCATAGAATTGTGAAGACCATCAAGATCAACTGGTTCAACCATCAACCCATGATCATGGCCACCACAGGCACTCACTCAGTGCCCCGTATACCCTCTTCTTGAACACCTCCAGAAGCAGTGACTCCACCATTTCCCTGGGCAGCCTGTTCCAATACCTTCAACACTCTTTCCAAGAAGAAATGCTTCCTAATATCCCACCTTCCATGGTGCAATTTAAGGCCGTTACCTCTTGTCCTATGGACTGGGTTTTCCAGGAACAGGTGAGAACTGCAGACATAGATGAGACCCAAGAACCTGAAAGCTGTGTGCTATGCCACACCAGGGAGCTGCATGACCCACCCAAAGCCCCCAGTGATGAGAATTTGTTTTCATGGGAAACTTCCACTGTCAGGACTGGTTACAGCAGGAGGCCTTGCTATCATGAGCTTTATTTCTGAGAGTGACAGCTCTGCTATGCAGCTCTAAATATATGTTCCTTGGTCCTGATGTCCTATTTAGGTCAAAGCCTGTGCTTTGCCTTCAAGAGAGCTGGAAAGTGTAGACTTACCATTGTGGATAATTAGCTGCCTCTGGGGCAGGAATTATCTTTAAAAGGAGTTGAGTTAGGGTGGAAAGCTTGTGCCAGAAGTGGGGCCAGAAAATGCTTGTTTGCTGCTCTGTATGCAGATATGAATGACTTTTCCTAATAACTTTTGGGGAAGTAGTAAATGAGTAGCTGCTTTGCTTTCCCAGCGCTGGGGGCTATTTATCAATCCAGATTAAGAAGGAACAGCAGGAACAATGGGGCATTTCCTATGACTGAGCCACATTATCTTTAATCTTTCAAACAATCTTTTCAGGGAAAGACCTTGCCCTTGAACTCTGTTGTACTTTACCTGCTGTGCTCATCTCTTTTGTGCTGTCGGGCAGCATCCCATAGGCTGTGCAGGCAGCTCTGTTGCTGCAAAACTCTCAGGCATGTTGGCGGCTGCTGCTGAGCACCGAAACTTCTGGGCAATGGCTGTGGAATAGGGTAGTAGGGTTGAGGTCTGCAGCCAGAGGGGAGCTGCTGGTGCAGCTGTTCTTGCTCCATGGCTGCAATACTCCCAAGCAGTCTGAGCACTGGGGCATTCAGAAATGCTTTCAGCTTAATAGAAATTGCAGTGAAGCTGTGGCTGTTTATTGTCTGGCTGGGACTGGAGCAGCTCATTCTAGCTTGCTTTACATCACGTATTTGTGTCATCTTACTGCTCTTGTCCCCTGCATTCCAGCCAGTACCTGGCCCTTGGGATCATACCCCTGGGCTTCAGCACCATCTGTGCCTGTGAGGACATTGATAGGGGACATAGGGAGCACCCTCCTTCTGCAGGGCAGGCTGTTGTTCCCCTCCCCTAGCATAGTTGCTCAGGAAAGAGGTCTGCTAGGGATCTCTGATTCATGCATCACTTCTTGGTCCCTGAGAGTGACACTTGCAGCCTGCAAGCTGGACACTTGCACTGGCCTCATGTCTCTGTGGCTTTGGGCTGCGTTAGCATCATCTGCCAGGAAAGGAGATCTTCCAGTGCCATTAAGGGATGTGGGCATCATCACACCAGGGTGTGCAGGGAAGGACGTGACTTGTGGCTTTCTGTTGGTGGTATCCCTTCACATAACTAGTGATGTGCTGATGTTTTTGGAAAAGACCTGTACTCCAGCCCACTTCCTGCTCAGCCTCTGCAAAGAGGAACCTCCTCTCGCCAGCTTTCCAAAATGGGTTCAGTGTGGCTCCCTGAAAGAAAACATCTCCTGGAGTGGCACACATCCTGCAGAGTGCCCTCGGCAGCTGCAGCAGGGACAAGAGGGGCTCTGCTTGTTTTCAGAACAGAAAAGCAAACCTGATGTTGGAGGCTTGGTTAAAATAGAAACCTTTGTACTGGGGAACGCTGCAGTGGGTGAAGACTGTGCCTATGCTGCCTCTTTCCAACAGAAATATTTGGAAACTAACACAATTCCAGAGTTTCTGCTCAGCTGAAGCGTGGTGTCTTTAAAATTCCTCATTGCTGTTCTAATCTTGACTTAGCAGTTTGTTATCTTGACATTATAAAGTCAAATGCCATCAATGATAGGAATAAATATTTCCCTGTGGAGCATTATCAGAGTCGATGTGGGGAGGGTTTCCTTAGCTGGATTTCACCAGAATTTCTGCTGGCAGAAAAGTCTAAGTTGTAATAAACCAATCAGCAAATGCTGCCCAAGGCCATCTGTCCCTGGCTGCCTGGCCATTGTCACTGTCACCTCCCTGAGGCTGCTCCCAGGCCTGCTTTGGAGATACTGACCAGAATATGACACTGTATTGAAGGACTCCCATCCCAATATCAAGCCCCGATGGAGGTTTTAACCAAAACTGGGATGTGAGCTGGAGGCGGTCCCTTCTGGGAGCTTGCCAACAGGTCTGCCCGTTGTGCAGGGTGGCCCTTTGGTCCTCTGTTACTGCTCGTTGATCTCAAGCCTGAAATGGATCTTGCTGTAAAATGGATGTGACTGACATTTAACAGAAATCCTAGTCCTTGTCAGAACAGTGCCTGGGGAGATGCAATGCTGCTCAGCCGTCTGGCCAACATCACCCCTGTTTTGCAGGCTCGGACCTCGCTCCGTCAACAAATGCTCTTGGCTAATACTGGGTGATGCTTCCCAGAAGAGACGTGAACAGGAAAGATATTTTGCTCAGCATTAGTTGGCCTTAGTGCAACCTCAGTGGTGCCGTCTGGGTGGAAGAAACCAATCTGGACCACTCAGCTGGATTTGACCATGCCACAAAGTCCAGGAGCAGTGAGTGAGCAACATGGGCTCCAGGCTGCCTTCCTACCCCCAGCTGCAGAGAGCTGTAATGTAAATGCTGTGCTCCATCCCTCATGATGCAGCAGAATTAGAAATATCCCAGCTGAGGGAGGTACGCTTCCAGTATCCCCTTTGAGCAAAGGCACAGATGCAGTATGCGCTCCTGAGTGCATTTGGGGCTTCCTCCTTCAGTGCATTAATTTTACATAGGTGCAAAGTGAGCCGTTTTTCATCTCTCCCTTGACCGCAGACTTGCTGGCAGACCTGGGAAGAGGCGCTGTGCTGTCCTCCCACCCCTTGGCTGCATCTGGCTGCATCTGTCATTTCAAGTGAGTGCTGAAGCTTTCTTCTCAGCCTGATCATGCACTTTTTTTTTTTTTTTTTTTTTAATGCATCAGCCACCTCTTCAAAGAAGAGAACTCATAGGATGTAAAGAGGACTTAAGCAGATGTTCCTAACCAAACTGAATTTCAGGATTTGCTAAGAACAAAGCATTTGATTTGCTCAAAAGACAACCAGACATCTGCTCAAGGGCTATGATTCGTGAAGAACACCAAGATGCTCCAGCCCGTAACGAGCCCTGCTCAGCTGTGCCGGTACTCTGTGCCTGCCGGGCCGGAGGACGCGCACCGGACCGGATCCCCGTCGGCCTGCGGGACCCGCCGGGCTGTGCCGGTTCGCCGTGCCCGCTCCCGGGGCTGCCCCGACCTCGAGCTGCGGCCCCAGTCCGGGTCCACGGAGCAACAGCGGCCTCCAGCGCCCAAACCTCCTCCCTCCGCATCCCGGCCTCGTCCTCGCAGCAGCTCCTGCTCGCGGGGTGCCAACCCTGGGGGGAGCAGCGGGGCTACCGTAGAAAAAGCATTTTTCTTTCTTTCTCTTTAACCCCCTGGGAAAAACTGCGGGCTGATTGTCTTTCTCGGGCACCGAGTGGCCGTGACCCTCAGAGCCAGTGCTGCATGGAGAAGGCAGGTCTGCCACCACCGAGGGGACCTGACGGACCTCTTGTCCTGGCAGAGCCCTGGAGTGAGGGCTTTGATGCTTTGCTTTTAGCAAAGTCACTGAAAGTTACGAGGATGCTTAAAATGTCCCCTATGGGTAGTTTAGGAAAACGGGATATTTGATGCTATAGAGAGACTCCTTGGTAAACCAAAAGCCTGATGCTCTCCTTGGGAATGACCTGCACTTCCCCCTGGGGCTCCATCAATACTCTGTGTGGATGTTACCAAACCTCCCCATGTTTGTCAGGAAGGTATTTTAAATGTTGGGGAAAGGGGTGTGTTGTGTGTATGAGAAATCCCAGCGTGAGCAGTTGTCATGCTTCCAGTTTATTTGGAGTTTGTAGAGATGAGGAATACCTTCATGCCATCTTCTCTATCACAGTCGTGCCTTTAATTTCAAGCAGAGCTGGAGCGTGGAGAGGGCTCCTGGCACTTTCCCCTGTTCTTTATGCGCACGTTAGTGTGTCTTTGCCTGGAAGAGAGGTTAAAAGTGCCAGAAGACACCTTTAAGTCCCTGACACAAAGAGCCTGGCTCAGGGGATGAGGATAGAAGTACTGCTTACTGCTTATACTGCTTAATTCTTCCTTTAAGCATTACATTTTTACGTTTAAGTAAGCCCACATACTCTTGACAGAGAGTTCAGGGTTACCATGGGCATAGGTTAATATTAATTAACCAATAAGCAGAGAGCTTGCACTTCCCAGTGCCTCTGGGCAGAACAGTTCACCTCCTTGCTGCAGGACCAATGTTAGTCACCTTCAGTGCCTGTCTGGCTGGAGATGCTGCAGGTTATAACTTTGTTTGCATGGATTTGTTGCAGACAAATGTCTGCCACTTTGCTTGGATTGGGCCTACTCCCAGCTTCCCGTGTGACTGCTTCTGTATCAAAAATAAGGGAAATATTTTTGGCACCCTTCGCTTTCCTCCCCATGACCATGGAGATCCCCATCCCCACCAAAGCTGTGCTCTGCACCAAGGAGACGTGGAGCCCTTGATGTTGCACTGCTCCCTGCTCACATGGCTTCGAAGCCTTCCTCACTCTCCTGGTTTCTGGCCAAGGCCCTAACGATGTTGTGTCTGACGAACCTCCCACCCCCATCTGCTGCACAATGCAGCCGGCAGCTGGTGCTGGGCTGCTGGCTTCCAGCATGGTCATTATGGCCGCGCCGTGTCATTAACTGCAGTGCCTTCATTTGGAGATCCCGCTCAGCACCTCTGCCCTACTGCATTTTCTTTAAGTGTAAAAGAACAGAATATGGAGCTGGAGCCTGGATTAATGAAGGACAGGGGCCAGCCAGACCAACAGTTCTCATCCAGGCTCTTTGGTGATCTGGATTCTGTTCCTTGTTATTGCAGCTGACAGCGCTCTAAAGAAAAACAACCAGAATTTGGCTCCACAGTTCCATTCATCCAAGGACTGGAATCTGAGCTCCTGTTGGAGATGTCTTTGCTGATGGCAGGTGAGTGTGGTCACCCCAAACCCAGCAGGGAAAGCCAGTGTGAAGCTCCCTTAGCCCCGCAGACTGCAGCACTTGCTTATGGAACAGATTCACTCTTCCCAACAGAGATTTTCAAGTACTTAATAGCATTGAGTTGGAAGTAATTCCCTCACTTGTCTGCCATGGAGCACTTTCAATATATAAATATACTCAGAATTACCTAGGGCCCAAGATAGATGAAATGAATCAAGTCTTGCCAGACACTTCACTGGCTTTTGGTCCCGGCCTTCTGCAATCTGGCACCAGCACAGATTAAATAAAGGCTTATTCTTAAAAATATCCACAGCAAATTGTAACCTTTCAGATGCAGAGAAGACAGAAAGCAGAGCTCAGCTGTAAACTGCTGGTGTGAAAAGCGGAGTATTTCCTCCACCCGAACAAACGCTTCTCTGCCTGCATGTGAAATCCGGGCAGGCTTTGCAGGTTTTGCCATTTGTCTGAAGTTCTGGACAGCCTCCAGCACAGCCCGAACCACAGCACAGCTCAGCAGCTGCAGGTGTGGGGAGATGCTGGCCGTTTGATCGCGGTGTGTGGGCAGATGGGCGCTGCGAGGCGCAGCCTGCAGACCTATTTCACGGCAGGAGCCCACATGCTCTGAGCAGCCTGGGCGGGAGGCCAGATGTGTGCCAGATGTGCTGGGCTCACTGCCCATGCTCCACCCAGCTGCATGCAGACAGCCTGCTGTCTAGGAAATCCCGGTGTCATCATCTGCGTGGTATTTAGGCTCGGAGGAGGCCTGGATACTCACATGTTCTGAACGCACAGCATGCACTCGTTGCCATACAGGACATCATCTGTGCCACAGATGGGGTCAAAGTTCTTTGTACAACCTTTCCTTACGTCGTAATTGCCACATGCTGCCTGGAGACAGGAAAGAGAAATTCTGAGAATATCAAACATGCTTTCACTTTACCGCAGATGCTCTGTGTTCCCAGCAATGTGCATGTTTTGTATGTCTTGGTAACCCATCCCAGCTTGCTTAGCACTCTGCTATGAGCTGACAGGAACTGTGTCATCATCCCTTGGCAGTTGAACTCCACCTGGCACTCCAGCACACCTACGGCAGTGCCAACACAGAGCAAGCAATGCTCCACAGGCAGTGTCTGATCATGTTATCCCCGGGTTTTATTTTCTATGGCTCCAAGAATACCTGCCCTCACACTTAGAAGCTGAAGAGTAATGGGAGCTTTGATCTTCTCTTGGCAGGTAACAGCAACATTCAGCTCTTTGTTAAGTTTTCCTTTACTGAGTGTGGGAAAACGCAAAGGAAGGCCAGTACCATCCCTGGGATTTGGCTGTGGTGCAGCAGGTGGAAGGAGGTTTGCAGGCACCACGTGCACTTCCAGCCCAGCACCTCATGTTACTTCACTGTATATAGCAAGAGTGGAACCCCAGTGCACGGATTAGTGCTCACTCCCCAGAGTTGTCCATATCCTCATGCTACAAAGAAACAGGAGCCGTCACCTCTGTTCCTTGGCCAGCAGCGCTGTCAGGCTCAGCATTGCCTAGAGAAAGCACGTAGAGAGAAAAGACACCTTAGCACCTTGCTTCACTCAGGTTGGCTTCTAGGGGTCCCAACAAAAAGCTTCAGCCTGAAGACCATGTGTCTTCACTTTCAAACTTTTCACTTTTCCCTTTCAAAGGCCCAGCAAATAATTCCCTCCTTTGCATCTCTCCCATTTTACTTCTTTCCCTCAGCAGAAAGCACACAATGGTGCAATTCCTTTCAAGGCCAGATGTGTACCCTGTGACTTTCCATGCTGTTTGTTCCAGCTGGCAGGGAGCAAAGGTGGCTTTTGTTATCTCTTATAACACGTTCATGGATAAATGAGAAACTTCTGTTGGTGCTGTACTGCTCCTGGAGTAAATCCGGGGTAAATTTTCTGGTGTCAGTGGTTTTGAACCACAAGGAAACAGAGCAAAAGGCAACTTGATCTCTACTAGAAGGAGAAATGCTAGAGCCTGATATCTCGCACCAAAGCTGGTGGGAGCAAGCTGTGACTTTCTTGGCCTTTTCCATGGAGAAGCTGGCCCTGAGCTGATGGCTGGGATGCTGTGGGTGGAACACACGGTGGGTTGTTTTGAAAAACAGCCTGAATCTATCTGGCAGAAAGGAGTACTGGGAAGATGGCTTCATGTTGCCTATGGATCCAGAACTCATCTACTCAAAGCACTTAGACTGCATCTACATCACCAGTCAGTGTGGCCCAATAGCAGTGGGTCTGTAGGGTGAAGTGCTTTGTTGCTGAGGATCTGGTAGTCACACTTCTGTGCTTGTGGGGTTTTACTCTGAATGAGCACCAGTCCAAGTCTCAGGAGCTGTGGCTCTGTATGTGCTTGGTTCATATAAAAGGAGGCCACGCTTTTGCTCAAACTGTTCTGCAATGGCAACTGCAGCACAGAAAATAGGATGATGGGCTGGCTTCAGAAGCACTGGGAATGAACTTGCTAATGCAGAAATCCCTGGTGAGCGGGACCTGGAGAGCAGCAACAACTCGTTCTCATCCCTCTGCACCATATGGGATTTTGAAAACACAGTTGGCTTAAACATTGACTTTGGAAACAAGAACTGCATTTTCCCTTCTATAGATTTGTTTCCTGTCTTCCTGGTTTTACTTCTTTACAACTAGAATAACAGCTATTTATTCTAAAGGAATTGCACCATCCTAGAAATCACCAGCTCCCACCAAATTCCAACCCCACAGGAAGAGTGTCAGCCCAGCAGCTCTGCTCACTGTGGGAGTCGAGCACCTTTAAAACTTCCCTAGGCTTGCTTGCAGACACTGCTTTAGTGCCCGCTGACACTGCAGCACTCTCTGGGGAGCACTGCTGCTCACAGCCCGGCAGCAGGGCCGCAGCACAGCCGGCCCGTTCCCAGGCTCGCCTTCCCACACAGCAGGCTTGGAGCTGGGGCAGGGAGAGGAAATGGCTCCTAAGCAAAATGTTGCACTCACCTTGGGTGAAGCCGATAGCTAGGAAGAGGAGCAGGAAAACAGCACTTGTTTTCATGGTCAAGGTGATGCTCAACTGGACACAGCAAAGAGGAAACAGAAGACACTGTTCTGGATGACTGAGATGCCATCTCTGATCACCTGTGCAGAGGCCTTTATACTTTCCCATCGCTGGCACCACCCTCCATGGCCAGCTCCACCCCACAGTGTCATGATGACAACAGTAAAGTACAAGGACGGCGCCAGGTGGCAAATGGCACAAGGATCAGAGCCTCCCAACGCCAATGGCGGTCACAGTCCTTATCAATAACGAGGGCTGGAGCCACATACTGTGCATTGGGCTGCAGGGAAGAAATGACATTGTACAAGAGCCAGGCTGGAGAAATGGTCAGAAAAGCAAGGGTACGCCCGCATGAACCAGACTCCCCTTTCCACGGGTGTGCAGCTTTGATGACCAGCTCTGCCACTGCCACTCGCAGGGCTCACAGCCGTCACAGTGACAGGTTCTGCCTGGACAGATGGAGGCAGCAGCAGGAACCGCTGCTGGAGGGCAGAGAGCCCGTATGTGCCTCAGGCTTCCTGCGGCTGCACGTGTGGAGCTGTCATTCTGCCTGCCCCTCTCTCTGGCCGCAGGCTGAACTGAGCTGGCCGGGTCGGGTGCTGCTCCATGCCCTTCTCCCTGCCTGCAGGCTCCAGTGAGCCCTGGGGATCTCCTGCATTTACTCCTGCAGTGGTGCGCTGCAGACAGTGGATCAGTCCCTTGGGTATTAGAAGGATTAATTAATGTTTCTAAAGCACTTTGATATCTCAGCCATAAATCACTGGAGAAGTGCAAAGCAAATTATTACTAATGGGGGCTTATGACTCAAAGACAGATTTTTAATTAGCTGAGCAGAAAAAGTCAATGCCAAGAGCAATTCAAGGAGCTGTTTGTGAGACAGAAATCTCAGCTCAGGCAGCTGCCCTGCTGTCCAAGGGAGACCCCATCCAAATGCAGCCCTGGAGGATGCTTCCCTTGCCAAAAAACGTCCCCTGTGAGACTGCTTACATAGTGATGGAGACTTTTCCTGCTCTCACTTAGGTTTCCCTCTGCTCTCCCTAGGACCATTTTCAGTAAGAACTACTCTGGATGGCATTTTGCACTTCATTAATGGATTACTTAAAGCTGGTGTTGGGTGTGAGCCCCCTCAGCTTCTGTGAGCAGCCAGGTTGGGCGCTGTTGAATCTCTGCGAGCAGGCAGAAGCCCTTTGGGTGCCTGGGACAAAGCATTACTCTCTGAGGAGTGAGGTATGGCCATTTGTTAGAGATGAAAGACATTCATTTCAGTCCAGCACTGTCCCTGTTGCTTCTCCAGTAAAACAGACAGTGCCAATAGGTGCTTTGGTGTCACTTCCCAGAGCTGGAAAAAGACTTAGTAAGGGTGTTTATGCTTATGGCAGGCCAACTGGGGATAAAATTTTCCTCTTCAGTCTTTAACATATGTAAATAGAGCAGTGCTGAAAAGAGTTTCTCTGATTATCCTTGTTTGGGATGTGCCCACTCACAGTAAAACGTTTGCACATTTTCCAGTTTAGAGAATCTCACTGTAGTCAGGAAATGTGATAGTTTTGATTGTCCAGAAAAAGAAATATCTTTCCTCAGAATCCTTGGAAACATTCAGGCACATTTCCAAACTTGAGTTTGGTGGGTAAATCCTTGGTGTTTACAAAAGCTGATCTGCAGATGAGAACTGTTGGTTCCTGGAACACTGCAGGTATGTATGATGCTGTAGTTTTCATCTTTCCTTCCTCTGCAAGCCAGATGCATCAAAGCAGGGACCATCTGCCTCCTGGACACTTCTCATCCTCTGATTGCTTAAGCTCATGTTGGATTTGCAGTAACTTAACTTCATGTTAATGACCCTTCCCAGAGCTGTTTGAGATTGTTTAACTACTGAAATGTGTAGAAGAAACTCCACATCATGCAAGACAATGAGCTGAACTTGGTTATTCCACAACAAACAGAGCCAAACCAACTGTTTCAGGGGCAGCTGCCTCTGCCAAATGGAGGACAATATAATGCTGCTGCACTCCAGCACGAGGTTTTTAATGCAGTTTCACTGTTAGCAATTGCCCTTCTTACCCAAACGCCTCTACTGACACCTGTATGTTTGTAAGATGCCTTCAAAATGTGGGATTTCAGGGCTCGTCTGATTGACATATATTCTACATCTCTCTGGAAAATCAAACAGAAATGCTCAGGGCCGATTTGAGCAGAGAGGGATGAAAAAGAGCTGTTAGCTGCTATGGCGCTGGGTGCTCCTGGTAGAGGGAGCAGGGAGGTGTCTTCAGCAGTGTGGGCTTTCTTGGGATGTGTCACCTTGTCAGAGCAGTGTGTTCCTCCAAACACATCAGCTGGAGGAGTAGAGAAAAATGAGTCAGGCATGCAGTGTGACTTGCTGAGCACAGCCCCCAGTATGGGGAAATGGGGAGGACAGGCAAGCTCCAAGCAGGGGCTGGAGTGGGGCAGTCACCATGTCGGATGCTGGCTACTGTATGCACTGTGGGACAGAGGAGCTCTGCAAACCCTTTGGCTGGATTGTTCAAGCTTCCAGAAGGCTCTTGTAGGGACAGCTGGGGAAGGAGTGATGGATATTCTGAGCCGTCAGGTCTACGTTTGGGTAGATCAGCAGGAAGAGATCATCTACCTTTTGCAGGTAGGATATCTGCACCACCTTTTGGCCAAATCAGAGCACCTTTGAGTCTGTTTGTTTTTTTTTTTGTTGTTTTTTTTTTGTTTTTTTTTGGTGCAATATATTGTTGCAAATGAATGAAAAATTACTTTGAAGAAGAACAAAATATTTGGGAGCCTGCCTACCTCCCCGGGATGGCCCATTCATGACAAGCTGGAGGAGAACTTGTTGCGCCAGGGCTGGAAATTGCTTGTTGATGAAGGTTTGATCTACTGAGAAAAACCACCAGTGCCCTGGGGGAATTGCAACAGAGTCACGAGTCAAAAGCATTCAAAGATCACAAACCTGGTCCAGATGATTATGAATCAGAGCTTAGAAACTGCAAATGGTTTTTATTCCCTTGAAAAGAAAGGCATTTACTAACAGACTCATTTGGGGTGGCTCACATTTTCCAGTCTTCCCCTGAAGCTGAGAGAGGGAATGGGCTGAAGCAAAAGCAGAGCTGCTCTTGCAGTGCTGGTGCCTGGGAACAGCGAGGTAAAAGGTTATGATGGCAGAGCTTGATGTGGGATGAGTGGAGGCTGGAGAAAGTCTGGTGCAGATGGGAACCCAAGAGGTGTTAGAGGAGAAAATTCCCAAGATGGCCAAAGCTCTCATGGGCCCAGTTCCCTAAAGCTCTGTTATCTGACCAGTTTGCCAGGCCTGGAGCTTGCAGGCCTAAGCTTTGCAGCATGGAGACCTTGTCTATGGTATCCAGTTTGGGTTTGGAAGCAGCTGGTGAAAACAGGGCAGGTGAGCAACCCTTGTGGCATGCCCATGGAGGGGAGGAGGACGTGGAACCCATGCAGAAGTGTGGAAGATGCCTGGAGGAAAAGTGAGGGTGCGGCTGGTTACCATTGGGCACAAAGGAAAGAGTAAATCACTTTGCATCAGCAAGGGGAGGGCTAGCTGCTGTGCAGTGATCAGCTGCTCTTGTATCCTGAGGATGCTGCTCAAACATGACTTTTACTGAAAAACAACAACCCACAAGCAAAACCAAACATAATAACCAGCATCATAATTTGGCTATTTTTTAATCCATAGCGATTCCGTCTTGGATTCTTTGCCATTTAAAGCTCAACAGAAAAAAAAACAGAAAACTGTTTTGTTGCTCTGATATTGAGCACTCTGACAGTTTGGGAAGCAGGATCCTGTGACTGGCTGGTGTGAAAATATTGCTTATTTTCTCCAGCCGTAGGAGACACTTTGGAGCCCAGAACAGTACATCAATTTGTTTTCTCCTCTTTCCTGAATTGAAGTGCTGTCCCTGGGGCTTTTGATTTCAGGGGAGGAGGCTGAACATAGCCACAGGCGAGAATTAGCAAATGATCATTTCTACTTTTACCAAAGCTTCTGTTTGTTACCCTTCAGCAAGGGCAGCGCAGCCATGATAACAACCTTTGGAAATCTGCAGGCATCGGCGGTTTCGCCTGCGGATGGGTATTGCTGACATCAGTGTCTGAAAACAAAGGCATCGCATAAATCATAGCTTGGGTTGTTCAGAAGAGGCCGTGCCTGAATGCCAATCAAATGCTTCCTGAGGAGGATGGATGTGACGGGGACAGGCGATGTGTTAGTGAGGATTACTGAGCTGAAATTGCCTGGGCTGCAGTTGCACAACTCCCTGGCGTGGTGGCGAGCCCCCAGCCCAGCTCCTGGCCCATTTGCCTGTGCTCTCCCACTGCTGCAGTGACACCAAACCACGCTCAGTCCCCAGAACCTTTCCCCTCAGCTGCTGTGGCTTTACTGGGTGAGGGCACGTGGCTGGAGGAATAACTCTGAGCTGCAGTCACTCCTGCTCACAGCAGTGGCTTCAGGGCACTGTCCCTTGCAGAGATGGTCCCTGCTCATCCCTGCAGTGATCCTGGGCAAAGGGCAGCACTAATTGCTTGTGCCCCTCAGCTCAACTCCTGGCCTATGGGCAGTGGGAGCGTGTGGGGTCAGACCCCCAGCAGCTGCAGCACAGAGTTCTGCTCTTCTCACTTTCCTTGGCAATTTTGAGGAAATGGCATAATTTTCCCACTCTTACAGAAAATGCCAAAAGCAAAGAATCCCTTTATAAAATTGCTTTTTTTATTAAACCCTTTCTGCCTCCCGCCTCCACATTCAACTGCCCCTATGGCTGGCAGGGCAATCCAGGGCAGAGCCATTAAGTGCTGTGCCCAGTAATTGGATGAACGCAGTTTTCAATCTCCTCCAGCAAGAGACTCCACTTTTCTCTGAACAAAGAGCAGCCCCCTGCCCACTCCTTCTTTCTCATGGCTGAAGAAGATAGGGCGGTTTGGCATCTTCCTCTAAAGGTTACAGACTCCTAGAGGATGATCTGGTCTGCTCTGACCCCAGGTCTGATCTGACTCAGCACCACATGTGCATTGTCCAGGGCTGGATCTTGCTCAGTGGTGGGTGAAGAAGTGGTCAGGCCATGGGGAGAAGATGGAACCAGAGCCCTCCAGAAGCTTTACAGAAGAAGTGATGGAGTGATGGAGACAAATCACAAGAAGGATCATCCCAACCCATCTCCCCATCCTTGGGGAGGTTCATAACCCAACTGAAGGAGGCAATGCTTTCCATGGAATGTTTCAAAAGGCAGCAGAGAAGCAAAGCTGTTCCCTCTGTGGTCCTTAACTAACCCGATGTTCCCAAGTCCAGTAGTTTCTTTTAGGCTGCTCTCAGTGGAGGTCTGAAATGCAGAACATTTTCACATTTCTTACATTTATTTTTCTTTTTAATTTCATGAAAACATTATGTCCAAGTTCTTCTTCAGTTTTTAGACTCCTTTCCATTACTTTGGAATCCAACTGATAAACAAATGAACAAAAAATTGCAAATGACATTCATCACAACCCCAGAATTATCTGGCATTTCTGATTACTCCTGTGGGTTCCATTGGCAGAGCTCACTGCTGTTGCTCCCCAGCCCAGGACTCAGGAAAACACAGTTGTACTTCTGATCTCCATGAAATATGGGGCTCAAAGAGGGTGAAGCTCTTAGGTCTGTTTTGGCACTGTTTTGGACAATTAGAGAGGCCAAGGTTTTCCAGCAGAGAGCTCTCAGCCTCTTAGAAATATGGGGAAAACTAACTATTGAAAAATAGAAGGATGCAGAAAGCAAGGGAAAAGTAATTCAGACTGTGAAACGTGGTTTTCATTTCTGGCAGCGTTTCTTCTTGTTAGCCCCAGAGAGATTTTAAAATGAGAAGAACAGTTTTTCTGCAGTCTGATATAAATGAAATTTTTGGAGGAAAAGGAAAAAGCAGTGGATGTGGGTTCGAGCTGGTGATGCTGTTTCTGTTGCTGGACTCTGATCTTGAACATGTCAAAAAAGGGAGAGGAGACCTTGGCGGAGGTTGGAAATGCTGCTCCTGTTTCCAGAGTTGGCTTTTCCTCGAAACCTCACTGCTATGAAGCACCATGAGACACATGGCGTGTTATTTCAGGAGTTCATTTATAAATTTGGATCGAATTCATGACAAGCTTTTACCCTGCCAGCATCTAGTGCTATCTCAGGTTGCCGTAGCGGCAATAAATCTGCATTTATCATCGTATTGATTGTTCCTATCTGCTATCTGGTGAGGGTAAGCAATGCTCCCGGATCCCTGCAGTGCCACACGCAGGAGTGAAACCTCCCCAAAGCCGATAAACGTTGGTTAAACACCGATAAACCTCAGCAACCCGCTGCTGACCCTTGGGTTGGGCTGAGGTTAGATAAGGCCCAATTAATGCTTGCTCCAGTTCTTAATGACTGCTCGAGCTCAAAGACAGAAGCTGAAAGCCGAAAGTTAAAATGAGGACATCATGGTGCTCTGGGCCTTTGCTGATGGCTTTTGCTTATTGTCCCTCCAATAGTATGTTTTGTTTGGAGCGCCACGAGACCCAGTTTGGGGTCCCAGCTGGCAGTGGGAGGGCATGGCTATGGGGTGCTGGGGTTTGAGAGCAGCCTGGCCATGAAACGTCATGGCTCGGTGTGCTTTCAGCTTTGGTCAATGGCCTTGATTAAAGGATTTTGTCTTTGATTTACGCAGCCTTTGAACATAGTGCCTAAACATTTCCTTTCAATCAAGGGTTTCCCTTTGATTTCTGCATGTAGTCAGCTCCCTGTGTCCCTCGGTGAGCTTTCCACTCGAATCACTTCCTAATAAATGTGACATTATATTTGATGCCTGCTATGTTTGCAGCCCGGCCTTGGGAGCATCAGGGATGCAGAGCACTCCTTTTGCTCTGGTAAAGGAGATGAACTAACTCACTGCTGAACCTTCTTTCCCAAGCAGCTTTCAACTTGGGTTTTTTTCCCTCTACACAAGGAAGAGGCTGCCAAAGCCTGTGTCTGCTGCCTGCAGGATGCTTTCCCTTCTTTTCCTTATTTATCCCTGCCAGGATCCTCTTCATTTCTTTCTATTTCTTGAGCTTCTGGATGCCCTTGGCTCATAGCTTCACACCTCCCTTAGCAAGAAACTTGGTTTTCCTGTGCAAAGCCTGCTGAGGTTCCTGTGCTATGCTTCTGGAGTAAATACTTGGAGAAGCTGGAGAAGAAACCCATCCCTTTTCTAAGCTGAAGGCAGCCCAACTGCTGCTTGAGGCAGCTCTCCTTCCATGATGCTGAGGCAGTGATGCTGGGCACACTGTCCTGCATATGTTTAGCTGAGTTAACCCTGAGCATTGTGCTCCGCTCTTCTGATGCAGCTGAACAGAGTTGCAGAGCTGAGCACCCAGAGTGTCACCTGGAGGGGGTTGGACACCACAGACAAGGGGCTGTGGAGCATCAGGGAGGATGCACAGCTGCCTGTGTCCCTCAGCCTGACCAGCTCTGCTGCCTCTTGGTCAGGAGAACCCTTTCCCATCAAATCCAGGCTCTGCAGTTCCCTTGATCCCATAACTTCAGTTTCTAGCCTTACAGAGCCCTGGGATTTTTATGGACACAGAACAAAGAGGCTCAAATGATAATTGAAGCCTCTATAGAAACATGGCCAGAAGTGTAAGTCATCAGTAATTACCATGATGCCCAGCTTTGCCATGCTATACTGTCATGAACTGTGAATGAACACTACGAGACATAGAAAGCTGGCAGTGGGTTGGAGGGGTAAAATCCTGGAGGAGACCTCTGGGTCCTCCTAGTCCTAGGTAACCCTGTGCGCTCGTTGTTTGCATGCTCTTCTGTTTTAGTATATAAATCACAGAGCTGGGGACAAGCTGGAGCTGCCCTGCTGTCCCCTGATCCCGCATCTGTGCCACAAGCTCCCATGGGCTCAGTGAGCCAAGGGCTCACCCCCAGCACTGCCAGGCACACAACGCACTGCCCTTTCACCTCCCTGTTCCCAGCCACCAGCACTGCAAGTACAGCTCTGCTTTTGCTTCAGCCCTTTCCCTCTCAGTTTCAGAGGAAGGCTGGAAAATGTGAGCCACCCCAACTGAGTCCATTGGTAAATGCCATTATTTTAAAGAGGCTTAATACCTGTTTGTTGTTTCTAAGCCATGATTCATGATCATCTGAACCCGGTTTGCGATCTTTGAATGCTTTTGACTGGTGACTGCCACGAGTTGCCCAGGACGCTGCTGGAGCATGCAGCTGCTTGCCTCTCTCTGGACTTCAGAACATTGACAAAAGCAAACCCCACCTCTCTTGTAAGGACACCCTGGCTGGTGGATCACCAAACTCAGCATTACCCACTGTCCACCTTCCCACCCCATTTTCCAGTTCTCTCAGTGGATGTACTGTATGTCTGTTGCACCCAACACCTCACCCTTTCCCAGTCTGTATGAGGGATTGCTCCTACTCCAGTCCCTTCTTCCTGCCGCTGGTGAGCAGGAATCAGATGGGCTATAACACATGGCATGTCCTGCCATGCTGCCCAGCAGCCTTGGTGCTTGCGATGCAATGTGTCCCTTGACCTTAGATGCGGTGAGCCACTGCCACAGGGCAGCATCACCTCATGTCACAGCTGTGTCCTTTCTTTTGTAGGATGGGATGCTCAGGCACAGCGAGCACCAACGGCACACATACAGGTATGTATGTCAGGCATGAGCTGCCCTGTGTCAGTGCAACGTCACAGGAGGGACTGAGACAAGACATGGAAGATATATTTTCTGCAAGTGGTGTGAGGAGCAGCAGCCTCTGCTTCTAGCAGCTCCAGGTGGAGCATGTTGTGCCCTTTGTGCCATACATGGGGCAAGGGAAGTTCAGATTGGGTATTAGGAAAAATTTATTCTCAGGAAGTGGTAATGCATCAGAACAGGTTGCCTGGAGAGGTGGTGGAATCACCGTCCCTGGAGGTGTTCAAGAAATGTGGAGGTGTGGCACTGAGGGACATGGTTTGAGGGCATGGAGGTGATAGGTTGATGATTGGACTAGATGGTCACAGGTCTTTTCCAACCTTAACAATGCTATGATTCTTGCACTGGTGAGAGCATCCCTCTGGACACTGTAATCACATAACCATTGGGATATCAGCGTCTTCTCCCTGCCATGGACTTAGGAGCCTTCAACCCCTCCCACATATGGAGCTTGGTCTTGGGAGGACAAATCCAACTGGGATCTCTGGCTCCCAGCTGGGCAGGATGGGATAAGATGGGATGGATGGGATAGGATGGGTGGCCAAAAGGAGTGCTGGCAGGAAGGCTGGAGGGGCACTGCTCAGGGTGCAGGTCACATTTCCCACTCAATATGGAGGAAGCTGAAATAAAAGATCTGTTTGGTGCTTCTCCCATTCCAGAAGGAGAACAGCTGCTCAACACTATTAGTGTTAAAAGCCCTCAATTAGGAGGAATGCTGAGGGACAGCACAGGAAGCCAGAAATAGCTGAAAGAACTACTGCAAGGTGCTGTGACAAGGGGTGGCACCCCTTCCTGCCCAGAGATGGACCCCTGATCAGGAGAGAGTCCTGTAGACATAGTAAAATAAAGGGAATTTGGCTTCACATTCAAATGCTCTGCTCTATTTTCCCATAGATGCTATGAAACTTTATTTTATTTTAATTTTCTTATTTTAATTACACAGAGACAACCAATTTTTCACCTTGGAAATAAAAAGCCTCTGACATCACCTGCTGCTTATCTCACTGCAGTGACACGTCGTTTCTTTCCAGGCCTAAAGAGCACAACCCTGACTCCAATTGCAGCTTAATTGCTATCAATCCTGTTAATTGAATTGGGCTCTCCTGTGACACTTAGCACTGACTGGAGGAGGGAAACAGGAAAGGAAAAAACGGTGAAATCTGGGAAAGAAGCTCAGCTGACTTAAGGGGTGTGGCTGTTGAGAAGCACAGAAGCATATGGGCCCCCTGGGCTGGGTGGGTAAGGTGGGTTTGGGCTCGTTTGGAAGAGATGGCTCCTGGGCTTTGAGGAGTCTGTAGGCTACATGCTAGATCTGTAAATAAGGTGAATTCTGGGTACTGATGGAGTTGTGGGGGGCTGCCTCTGCCTTGGTTGGACAGAGCTTGGCTTGGAAGTTGCTGAGAGGTCTCTAGTAGTGCTTTCTGTTTCAAAACCACACATTTTGGGGAGCGGAAAAGGTGATTTTTGAAGAGGTGGTTCTCTCCAGGTGGACCTCTTGCAGATGGCTGTGCTGTTGGAGGTGTGCCTGCAGCTGCCTGTGCTCACAGCCAGGCAGGTTCTCTGCGTGCCAGGTCTTGGGGGAGCCCTGCTGTGCTGGCATCTGTGCTGGCATCTGTGCCTGCCCATGGCTCCTACAGCGCCAGGGGCAGTGTGACCTCTTTACAAACAGGTTGCTCCGTTCCTTTTTTGTGCTTGGAGTGTATCCTATGAGAATAGGATTCGGAGGCCCCTGGTCCTAGCTTGTGCCCTCTGTGTGTTCCTGGAGCTGCTGAGCATCACTGGGCTGTGAAACAGGCAGTGGGGTGTGTTTGAGGGAGTGCTGCCAAATAACAGCATGGGAAGATCTTGTAGCAAAGATCATGTAAGCTTAAATTGGAGATCTGAGGTGAGTCAGAGGTTTAATTTAATTAGTTCTAAAATTAGAACAGAGTCTCTGTAAGGGAAAGGCAGGGCAGGAGGAGGAAGATTTAGGGGTGTAATTGTCAGCGAGAGTAGAGGAGTATAGGCTGGAGCTGTTTATGTAGACTGATAGCAGTGTCCCTGTGGGCTTTAATATATTTAATAAGCATGTTTTGAGCACAAATTAGTATGCACAGCTCGGTATTGCCATTTGCTGTATAACTTAGTCTGGTCAATTAATTTCTGGTTTTGCTTCCCGAGTAAACGATGTTTTCTTGCCTTTTGCCTTTCCTTTCTTTATAGTTTTTTCAGAAAAGAATATTGCTTTTCAGCATGTGCATATTATCTAGTACCTGACACAATGGCAATGGGGCTTGTAGTGACTGCTGCAGTGTAAATAATCAGCAGTAATGGTAGCTCATACACATAAAATGTGACAACACGTTTCTGGAGATTTTCTTTTTTTGTAAGCCAGCTCTAAGTATCCTAGGGAATTGTTTGGCCTCTTCCACTTCTTAAAGCAAATGTTGATATTTTTTGGTCAAGGAACAAGGTAAGATGTGACCCAAGGATCTTACTGGCCCATCAGGAGACAAATCAAG
>JAPSGF010000035.1:7266819-7442797 GCA_035772895.1 Perdix hodgsoniae | reverse complement strand
GTTCCCAAGGTGTTCTTGAGCAGCTTGGGCTCTTCTCCATGCCCAAAACAAGGGGATTGTGTCAAAAGACAAATAGATGATGGCAGTACTCAAAAGAGATAGCTAACAAAACAGGTTTACAGATGGGGAAACATCCAGAAGAAGAAGAGGAATTAAATATTTCCTTGCTTTTTCTTCCCTCCCCAAAGAGCAGTCTTGATATGTATTGATGGTTTTGGGCGGCTGTAAGAAAGAAGGGGGCAGACTCCTTAGGAGAATCTGTTATGATAGGACAAGGGGAAATGGTTTCAAATTAAAATGGGAGATATAGAGTGGATATAAGGAAGCTATTTAGAATAAAGTTGGTGAGGCACTGGCACAGGTTGCGCAGACAACCACCACCATTGGTGGTGTGCCATCCATGGAGACACCCAAGGTCAGGGTGAATGGGCCTGATGAGAGCCTCCCTCTGGACATTGTATTACACTGGGGCTCTGAGCACCATGAGGTGGAACTGTGGGTGTCCTTGTTCATTGCAGAGGAGTTGGAAGGAACCTTTAAAAGTCATCTGGTCAAACTCGACTGATTCTACGATTCAGTGTCAAATCCCGTGTTACGCTGATGGCCTTGGTCAGGTAGTGCATGGTACAGCATCTGTGTCTGTCCTGCATATGTTCATGGAAGGAAGTAATGGCTGAAGTCAGGCTGTGCCTCTGTCACCAGTGTGAGCTGAAATAGGTTTCTAGGAAATAAGGGACAATGTGGGTTGGTTATCACGGGGTGATACTGCCTAGAGCCTATTGGCTTGCAAGCTGCAAGTGACAGCAGTAGCTTGGATGGAGCACGAAGTGCAGGGGCATGGCAGGGGGTCCTAATCCTGGGCTGCAAACACTGCAGCTGTCCTGCTGGGAGGGCTGAGGACAGGGTGTCAGCAGGTGGCACTGTGTACTGCACCTCGGGGTGCTCCTGCAGGACCTGGGGAGCGCTGGAACAGATGTGTCACCCCTGTGGAGGTGGGTGAACAGGGCTGTTGGATGTTACTGTGACTTCAGGTCTGTGCTTAGTGATAAATTCAAAGCACATTATGTGTAGTGGTGTTCTAACAAGTTTTTCAGAGTGGTTCTTGACACAAAGCATTCCCTTGGGATGGTATTGTATCTGTAACAGAAGAAAGGTTTCTACCCCCATTTCCTCTAAGAACTGCAGTTAGAAAATTGTTTCATCAGCCTGAAATTCTCCTGCTGCTTCAGTGAGATACTGGAATGATTTAGGGTATTGATCTAGCATTGCTTAAAGACTGCTCCTTTCCATCCAAAAGGCTTTAGGATCCCTACATCTTCAGAGAATTTCATGAGTAATTTAAGGATGAATGGTAATGGATAATTGTCTGCAGTCAGCATTGGGCTATTGGAAACAATGAGAAAAACAAACTGATGCTTCCTTGTAATTCCCTGCAATTGTGGGCTCTCATTGCTGGCAGAGCAGCAGAGGAGCCAGAGTCCCGTTCCAGGTCAGCAGTGTTGCAAAACAGAGTAACTTTCACTGGTCTGCTGTGGGGAGCCCTGGGGATGGAGATTGCTGCTGGAGAGAAAGGAAACTGGGAGCAGCTCCCAGCCCTGCCTGAGCCAACGGCACTGAGTGGGAGCACTGCTGGGGCTCAGGTAAATCCTGAGTGTGAAAGCACACCTGAATGCCCTTGCAAGGAAGCATGGGAGTCCTTGCATGGAAGTTCTGCCTCCCACCTGCTGGGTGATGGAGTGTTGCCCATGCTAAGGGTTTCCTGTAGGCTTAACGCAGAAATGCTGATTTCAGTGAAGGTGTTTTTTTTTTGGCTGTTAACACCTTGGAGGTATGCAATGGACCTGGTGGATGTGGGTGCTGATTGCATCCTGACTGATGTAGGTGATGGCTCTGAGGAGGAGTGCTGCTCCTGGGTGGCACACATCCCACCCTGGGAGAGCTGTTGCTGTGTTGTATGATGTGTGATGCTTTCCTGCAGTCTCCTAAGTGGCAGCTGGCTGTCCTTCCTTACTGATACATCCAAGGGATGTGAGGTCCCCTAAGCCAAGCTGTGCCTGAGCTGGAGAAAACCATTTGGGACAAAATGAGTGCAGAATGAGCTGGGATGTTCTGCCCCAATTCTTAGCAAATTCTCAGCACTGCCAGTAGCTCATGTCATGCTTTGTCAGTGTATGTAGCTTCAGTTATGTCAGAATTTGTCCTCATACCGGATCCAGCCCCATTGGCCTATGCTTTCTATTACAAAATGCAGTGTTTATCATCAGCCTGCTAAACGCACTTATTTTGTGACTGGCTGGCTCGCTGGCTGATTCTGGGCTCTCTGCAGCAGAAACCAGCTCTGTGCTGCATATCTTGGATCTCTTTCCTTTCAGGTCATTGACTGATGATGAACAGAAGGTGCTCAAGAAGCCAGCTCATATGTGACATGGAGGAAAACAAAGGTGCTCGGTGACAGCCCTGGTTGGCCAGCTGTGATGGTGCTGCAGCGCTTCTGCCAGTCCAGGTGCGTGCATTCATGCCATGGCCAGGGGCTGGGAGCTGAGCAGCAGTGCTGGGAGCCAGCTGGAGCAGCCTTGTGACAGGCACCGAATTCTCCTCCCAGATGGGGAAATGGATAAAAATAAAGATGCTTGCCTCCCTCTGAGGGTGGTGAGAGGATTAATTGGTTAATGTTTGTGAAGTCCTTTGAAGTTGAAATAGGACAGATGAGTGCTAACCAAGATTGCAAAAGCTGGATGTGTCATGTGGAGGTAAAGGCTGTGCTGAGAAGGCATTGTGAGCCTTAAACCTTCTGTTGTTCAGATGTCAGGTGCTTCCCATGTTCAAAAGCAGTCAAACAAAGGGATTAGAGGGATTTGAGAGTGGCAATTGCAACAGAGACCTTTCCCTTCCTATTAAGTACCTGGCTGACCTGGCTTTCATGGACGGGCTGTGGTGTCACAGCCCCATTTCATGGACAGCCTGGCTCTGGCTGCAGTGGTGACAGCGCCCGATCCTCCCCGTGCTTGGACCAGGGCTGCGTGGGCACGAAGGGGCGGCACAGTTTGTGATGAGTGAAATGGAGTTCCGGGTTCAGTGCAGGGGAAGATGGAGATGGAGTGGGGCAGGGGTTGAGCAACGTGGGCTCCCTCCCGGGGGAGGAGCGTGAGAACCAGTGCACCTGAAGCAAGAATGTGTTTGGAGGCCTGAGTAAGCCCTGGCGGGTGCGGGTGGAGGTGCTGGAGTGCTTAGCCTGGGTGTGTGCCACCCACTGGTGCTTGCTCAACTGGCTGCAGGAGGAAGCGGGATGTTTGCTTGGGCTGAGCCCAGCCGGGAGCTCCAGGCACAGTGGGATGTCCCATTCCCAGGTGGTGTTACAGGAGCTCTGGTTTGGAGGCAGAGCCCTCCTGGGTTGTGTGTACCTGTTCTTGGGGGTGAGCTGCCTGCGTGCCACGTGTGGTGTGGCATCACGTACACAGTGCATATGCACCGCTCAAAGCGGGATCAGAGAATGCTTTTCCCCTCTGCAGGTAACTGGAGAAGACAGGGCAAGACTTTGTTCCATAGCAGAGACAGAAGCCAGCATCAGAGCTAACTGTTGGTACCTGTGCTGTCCCAAGAGAGGTCAAAGTCTTGAGATCTTTCTTCTGGAAGAATGGAACGTGTGGCCATGGGGCAGCATTCATCTACTACTGCTTGTGGATTCTGTAGTTCATGGCGCTCAGTCCCCATGGATTTGTTCCTTCATAAAATAGGGAGGACTGGAGATAGTTCAGGCCTGTGAGGAGGGTTTGGATAGGAAACATTGGGCCAGGCTGGGGCAGTGAGCTGTGGGCTTCAGACTGGAATTTGCTCAGAGCTGTGCCCAGCTTCTGGATGGGTTGTTCACCAGGTGTATCAGCACTGGTTTCAGCAGGAGGGTTTGTCTCTTGGGCTTAGTGCACGAGACACTCCTCCCTTGTGCTTCACAGAGTGGCTTTTCTGGTTCTGGGGGCAGCACATGGGGATGGACTCATGCTGGGATAGGCCTCCAGTGGGCACTGGGGGCAAATCAAAGGAGAACCAGACCTAGAGCCACCTGGTCCCGAGGCATCCTGGAGTTGAGCTGCAGTCCTGCATCAATCATCAATATCTGGGCAGTGAGGCCTTCCTGGAGTGGGCTGGGTTCTGGCAAACAGATCAAAGGAGTTTGTGTGGGAGAAGCTTAGCAGCCTCCTGGGGAGGAGCAGCCAGTCTGCAGGGAAGCTGGGTGGCCAGGTGGAGCTGGAAGGAGGGTGCAGGCATCTTTCACTTTCATTGGCTTGTCTTGCAAACCCAAGCCAAGAGATGGCACAGGCAGCTGGCACCAGGTTCTTGCAGGGACTGTGCTGCCAGAGCAGGTGGGACCGCTCCATCTGACCTGTCTTGTATGGGATGTGTGCTGCTCGGTGGGTACTGTGCCTGCTCTGCACCATTCCTTTCCCTCAGGAAGGATCCTGCTGATGACAGCTTTAGAAGCAAATGCTTCTAAACGGGGAAGAGCCTAGGGACCTGTTTTACAAGGGTCAAACAGATGTAAATAGCTTTTCTATGAAGATTTCTGCTCCACTTCCCTCATCCCAAAGGCTGTAGCGGCCCCGGAGGAGGCTGCTTTTTGCGTTGGTTACTGTACCCTGCTGAGGACTCAGCCCACACAGCCAGTTTTGGGCTCTCTGAGGTTTCTTCAAAGAATCAGCCAAATGTTGTTTGTTTTATGGACACCCTCATAACGCAGATGGGTTTCCCAAGGAACAACCAAAGTGTTGGTGGGGGTGTGGGGGGAGAAGGGGGACTGAGGAGCTCTTCATCTGGGTTGACTCATGCTTGGTGCTTTGGATGGGTTTGTTATTCATCATGTACCCATTACTGCCTGGGGCCTGCTTAGCTCCAAGATTTTTCCTTAAATCACATCACTGCAGTGCTGCTGAGTACTTGTTTACTGTTGCCATTAGTGCCTTCACTCTAAAGTTCTGGGAGGAGGCAGGAAAACTCCTCTCAGCAGGAAAACTTTAGTATCAAGTGAAATGGTGTGCAGATGTGGTGGTCTCATGTTGTGAGTCTTTGTAGCTACTGCTGTGAGCAGAGGATAACAGCAGGAGAGTTTAAAGTTTTGCCTGCAAGTCTTGTCCTGAGAGCTAGTTGGATGGGGGATGAATGAAAGTAAAGCTCACCTTGTATGTAATTGGGGATTGACTGAGGAATGACTGCTGTGTTGTGTAGTGCTGTTGTCCTCTGTGAATAAGTGTGTGCTCATCTGTGTGGGCACAGCGTGTTCCTCCTGTCCTTCAGAGATCCATCTTTGTTGGAGGCCAGTGGTACTGACAACAGTGATGCCATCAGGTTATGCTGCTGTGAAATCAGCAGTGCCATTAGGACAGTCCCACTGTGCCTCCTTAGAGAAGATCACCAATGTTGCCTTATTGCCAGTTGGCCTTGACCTCTGACGCCAGCAGGTCCTGCAGATGCAAAAGGAAGTTCAAGTGAGATAGGCCTGGCAGAAGCATACCTGCAGGGATGATAGATAGAGAGCAGGCAAAGGAAGAAGTTAGTGGTTCCTGGGAAGCTGTGGCAGCTAATCAGCTGTTGTGTACCTGGAATATTAGCGTTATACTTTCTGGGCTGGTAACCCATCACTGAAAGCTCCTTGTTACAGAAACTCCTCTGACTGAGGAGGGATAAAATCATCCCTTCTGTAGCAGGGTGAAATAGCTGCGCCATGCAAACCCTCTCTCATCTCCTGGGTTGCAGTGCTGTTGTTGTCACCTCATCTCTGTGAGCCTGGGGAGACGGTGGAGGATGGCTAAATGAATCCAAGGATCAGCTCCGGGGAAGGTGAAGCAAGCCCTCATGGCCAACGTCAAATCTTGGCTTTCTTCATGGTTCAGCTGAGAAAGAAAGTATGCTGCTCTTACATCAGCATTTCCAGGCTATTGGGAAAAAAATTAGCATGAAGACCCCAGGCATTGGCCAAACTGTTCTATAAATAGCAGGTATTCCCTAATGAAAGTGAGCACCTGGGGATCTGGGTGGGATTTAAGTCAAAGATGGGAAGCTGATGAGATAGTAACTGCTGGTTGGCGAGGCACTATGGGAGGGACAGCTTAGTACCAAATCTAGGTCCTAAAACAGACATCTGTGTAATAAGGCACTGCAAAACCATGCTTGTGGGGGAAGAACATGGGCTAGGACACAGTCTGCTGACAAGGAACAGGTTGCTTATTTTCTTGTCACTAACTTTCTTGTATCCTCTGCTTGTTGAGTGTGCCCTGTCATTTGCAACACAACTGACCCAATTTGAGTGGACAAGTTGCATCTTTAAGTGGTGTTGATGTAAGACAGCATGAGAATCTCAGACTATGCAGAGGATCTTTTCATTTAGGTTCAATTTATTTGGGAAATGCTGAGGCTACAAGTGAGAAACGAAACTCATGATAAACAAGTCAAGTTCACTGGCTGTTCTGAAGTTATTCTAGCATCTGGAAAGCTGTGCTTTGTTCAGAGCTGGGACACTGAGTCTCCCTCATCTCTTTGATTCCTCTTTGTATTTTTATGCTTTTGAGAGCTGTCTTTAGTCACGCTTATTAATTCTGTTTGCTGCAGTGGTGCCATGGGGAGCTTCTGCCACTGGCATGCAGAGATTTCAGTCTAATTTGAAACAAGATGTAACAAGGGAGCACGCTCTGGAGTGGGAGGCAGAGGGTGTAATGAGATCCCAGGTCTGATAGTTTGTGTATTGCACAACGTGGTATGTTTGAGTGCTTTGTTTGCAAACCTTGGGTGCTTTGTAAGTTTTAGGGAATTATACCAACCTGAAGGTCAAGAGTAATACATAAGGAGGAACAGTGTTGTGGTTCCAACTGGCCCCAATCTATTAATTTGCCTTTTTTTTTTTTGGGGGGGGGGGGGAGATAAAGTTCATCAGAGGGGGACATTTAGAACTGGGGCACAAGGAGTTCAAGGGTGATGTCTGTAGGAGAAGCTGCCAAGGCTGCTGGTGTTGCTGAAGTAGAGCAGTACAATGCAAAATTAAACAAGAGTAGCCAAGGCAAGAAGCTGTAGCTCTGGGAAAATGCAAAGGTGAAGAGAGCAACGTGTTGGTTTTAAAGGGAACACAGGGAGTTATTAAAGGAAGGATGAAGGATAAGCAAGGATGGAGCTTATCAGCTGCTTTTAAAATGTAGGACGTGGGAAAACCGGGGGAAAAGTGTTGGCATGCATCCCAGGCTGCACTGACTTATTTTTAAACAAGGAATCTATCATTGAGATGCAAGGACTTAGAGCAGCTGTTCTCTGTGCAGGGATGTGAAAGTCCTTGGCCATCCTGGGAGCACAGAGAGGAAGGAGCCACTTTCTCTCCTTGTTCCTCTGCAGTAGAAGTTGATGAGCCCCTCCCTGCCAGAAGAGAAGAGCCAAATATTTCCTTTTGATTTACTGATTTTCAAATTAGCTTCCCTCTGCCCTTGCAGCTTGTTCTGGTTCAAAATGTCTGCGGTTACCATAGTGCTGGGGTCTTGGCAATGGAGCTGTGACTCAAAGGGTTCAACCTTGAGCATTCAGCTCAAGGCAGCTGGCTAGCAAAAGGGACCTCGTTATCTCAGAGTCAGGAGGAAGGGGCTGTTTCTGGAGCTGTGCTGCACTCTGAGAAGGATGTTTTTGAACTTTTCTTTCCACCTGTAAAGCAGGTACAGTGGAGAGCAGAGAGTCCTTGACCGGAGGATGCTGCATCTCCCATGGCAGATCGGACAGGCTCTGGGGTTGGACCGGTGTATCTCTTTCCAATCTTTGGCACCAGGCAGTGACTGGAACTCCAGTGGGAGCAGAGCAGTGGTGCTGGCTGGTGGCAGATGGAAGGCGCTGGGTCCCAGCTGTGGGCTCTGCCTTGGCTCTCAGCACTGGTCCAGCAGCATCCTGCATGGCTCAGCTCTCCCAGGCACCAGGCAAAGGGATTATTTCTGCAGTGCATAAAAGGATTGCAGGGTCTGGCATCTGCTTTGAGGCTCTTGCTGCCAGGCTTAGTAAAGAGGCTTAGGAATGCTCAAACCAGGGAAATTAATCGGCTGCATCTCTCGTCAAAAATAATAGCGAGTGGGCTTCAAAGGAGGAGGAAAATCTTTGTTTTGTAGCCTGTGCCTGGTCTTGCTGATTCTTAACCTTGTCTTTTTCCACTGGTGGAAGAGTGGGGAAAATAAATAGCAACTGATGTGTCTAGGAATAGAGCTGGCAGGTGGGTGGGACACCTCTGGTGCTGGCTGGGGGAGGCTCCCAGGGAGTGGGGGCATCTGTCCACACCTGGATGCTGCTGTGGGTTGCTGAGGGGCAGGGCACCTGTGTTGTGCTCACGCGGCTGCCCGAGGGGCGTTTAATGGAGCAATCATGGTAATTAGTGAGCACAAGTTTTTCCACGTACCAAACATTGTCGAGGGCAGTCATTCAGCCCTGTGCTTGTTATTGCAGTGAGTGTTGGGCAGGAGTGTCCTGGGAATTTGTCACATCCCAAGGAGGGGGGGAGAGCCCATCAAAGTGTCCCTGACTTGCTGATGTTGGCTTACCACCCTGAAACAAAGGACTGATGAAATAGCATTAGCCAAGCTGGTCACTAATGAGGGCAGAACATCTGGAGCCAAGTTTTGTTTATACCTCTTTGTTTTGTCATTGTTAGGGAGACAGAAGAGGAAGTGTCACTCAGCATATAAATCACGACATCCAAACAAAGGGCTGACATCTGGGCGTGATTCTGGATTTCATGTGCTGGGAATCTCCTGAGATTTAAGCCCAAAATTTCAGCCTGTAATGTTGTCTATCTTTTCTGTTTTCAGCAGGTTTAGTGTCACTTCAGGACAGGAACCAAGGAGCAGTGTGGATCCCAGGTCTTGGTACATGCCAGCTTTGACCCAGGGAATGCCAACTGCTTGAGACAACATCACCCACATTAGGTGCTGGCTCTGAGCGTGGTCAGTTGTGACTGCTGAGGGGAATAAACAGGACAAGCACAGAGCAGTTCTTCCTGTGATAAAGCTTCCTGTGGCTTTGAGGATTCACCAGCCAGAGGCTGCATCTCCATCATCATGTTTAATGATGGACCAGTCCATGAGTTTAATTGGCTTTAGACTCCCTTGATGTGTTTGGCATCCACAACATCCTGGGGCAATGAGTTCCACAAGGCAGTTAGATTGTATGGAAAAGGAGGAAAAAGCAACAACAACAAAAAACAACTTCCTTTTGTTCAAATCTGCCATATGATAATTTCCTCTAGCAACTTTGATTTGAGTGCTGTAATTTAAAAATCTGTTTTCTCTGGGCACTCCTGACTTTAGACAGTCAAACCCATACACTCTTTGCAGCCTGACATTTGTGACCTTATGATGTCTCCATGATACAGCCCTGATACAGCCCTCAACACTAATTGACTGCACACGGATAGAGTTGTAATGTGCAGGTAGGCAATAAATAGCTATTTTTCTCCATCTACATTTTTAACACTGAAATTAATCTGCCATTTTCTTGTCCAGCAGCTGTGTCACGAGTGACTTATGTTTTTCTCTCAAATGGTTTGAGGCTTTGAACTCCTCTGAATCATTCAATTTGTTCCTTTGTTAATCTCCTTTTACGAGTAATTTATAATAACTTGAGCTGCAGAGATTTCTGTTGGGCCTCGCCTTTGCTGTGACAGCTGACCTCTTACTGCTGTTTTTTTAATCATTTTTAAAGCTCAACATTTTCCTTTAGTTCTTACCTTAATTTACTTAGGAGCTTAGAGGAAGGATCTCAGTATTGTCCTGTTGGAGCTAAAAGCTTATGATGTCAAGAAAGGCAATGCTTGTCCACTGCTGGTGGAACCCTGTTGGGTGGCAAGACAGGACTTCCATGCCCCAAACCTGCCATGAGTCCTTCCTGGTCTGTCCCTTCTCTCCGTCCTTGCTTCATTACTCTGGATGAGCTTTGCTCTCTTTGCCTTAAAATGCAGTGCGGTTTGGGCTGAATGACGGTGTTTGAGCTCCTTCAGCCCTGCTGGGTGTTTTAGATTGTGACCCAGTGTTACTGGGACTTGCCCATTTATTGTGAGGAGGGAAAAGTTATTTTAGCTTTTCTGCTATAATGTTATTGTCCTTGGAGGCTCCCTTAGCCCTGTGGTGAACATCCAAACTTGTTTTATTGGTGCCCATGACTTGAAAAAATTTGCTCATAGTATCTTTGGTGTATATCTTGGTGTGAGTTGAAGGTTTTGTGTTTGAATGTTTTTATATTTTTGCAATTTGTCCAGTACCTTGATTTAGCCCTGTCTTACTGCTGGTTGTCCCATTTGATGCAATGCGCACCAACCTTCCTGAATTTTTTTCCCTATGGAGATGCATGTTCAATGGTTTCTTCAAATGTTCTTCCTGCCTCTTAGGTGTGCTTTTTTCCCCCAGCTTTTCCTGTAACTGTCTTTGATCAAGTGACTGTGTTTTTAGCAGCTCCTTCTTTTCAAGTTAAACTTAGAGTAGCAGGTTTGCAAAATTTCTTCTTTGAGACTGTTGGTTTTAAGTTTATTACCAATGGTTCTTTGCATCTTGAAATTCAACCCACCAATGTTCCTAGGTGTTACTTGAGCCATACTGAAGGAATGACTTTCTGCTTCAGAGGTCACTAATTGCTGCTGGAGAAGCAGTAGCTTCTCATCTTACATTTAGACATCTTTCCATCCTGTCATTTATTACAGGTGTATGGGGAGATAGACATCTTCTTGTTTGTGCTTGCATCCTGATGTTTCCATCACAGCCTCATTTACCTTCCTTAGATTTGTGGTCATTGCCCTGTTCTGGATGGATGAAGTAACACTAATATTGCAATGCCTGGGCACAGGACTTTAATTCTAGGGATTCTGTGGCACTTGATACAGTTAGCTTGGTTGTGCTCTTTGATCAACTCTCTTTAATGTATAGCTCTGCTCCTCCACCTGCCCAGCCTATTCCCATTCCTGTATAATTTGTTGCCACTCATTACCACGTCCCACTGCTTATCTGCCTTCCACCAGATTTCCAAGGTGTAGGTTATGTTAATAGCCCCATCTGAAACCAGGGCACTGCCGTTCACTCATCTCTCTTTCAGACCCTTGGCACTGGGATAGAATTGTGTATGTGGTGTTGTCTCATTCTGTTCTCTCTCTGCATGCCTGAGAGAGATGTTGTCTGCTGGGACTGCAGTTTGCTGTATCCTCCCTGACTGTTCTTGGCAACTCTCCTATCCTTTTATTCATGGATACAAAATTTTCATGACTTCTCCACTAGAGATTGCATTTCCCCAAACCACATGTCTTGTCAAACTCTTGGCTTTCCTGCAGTATTTAGTTTAAAAGACCTCCTTTATGTGCCAGAAGCTTTGATTCATTTTCACTTGGATTTAGTATTTAGATCTTTACTCCATGATCTCTACCTATTTCAGCCTGTTATGAAGGTACGTTTTTCTGACCTCTGCAATGTCTCTGGATTTTTCTTCAGCACACTGAAGGGAATGCTTCTGAGCATAGTTCCTGGTCTTCAGCCTGCCAGCCACCAGCCAAATTTTGCCTTCAGTTTGTTCTCCTCCTCCATCCTGTGTTGGTGAGACCATGTGGACCACACCACGAGTTTGTCCTCAGCTCTGGGTAGGGGGCAGTCCAGATGTGAGACCACCCTCTTAGTGTTTAGCAGGGAAGCAACGTTCTGTTGCTCAGCTGCTTCTATTGCAATAGCCTTTCTCCTGCTATTCACTGAATTCCCCATCTTCAGAGGGCTATTCTTAGCATGACAGAATATTTCTTCCTCCTCCAGCAGTTTTGGAAGGACACTGAGTTCTCCGTAGTGTCCTTGGAAGTGTCACTGCTGCATCTGTGGTTCCAGCAAGCCTCCAGTTGGGCCTCTCCTGCTACAGGCATGGAACTTTGTCTTTGAGGTTCTTCATAACGTAGCAAGAATGATGTATGTTCTGTCTCTGTCCAGCCTTTGCACACCTGCACCAAGTCCAGAAGCTCTGCTCCCCAGCCTTGATCCTCTGCTTAACTCTTATGATACCTTTAAGAGGGACTGCAGGGAATGATTGTCTGAAAAGGGTCTTCAGAAATCTTCTACATAGGGCTAGATGGAATAAATTATTTACATGAATAGTTTCATAATCCGATGGGAATTCTTTGACTTTTTTTCTTCTTTTGGTAAGGTTTTGGTACTTTCCTCAACATTGCTGCACTTTGATGGAGTCAGAAAGCACCTGACATGAAGGTATAGGAATGTTTTTCATCCTTGAGAAAAACAGAACAAAAACAATCACCCTTTGTCCTGTTGCTCAGAGGCAAGATGACTTCACACTATGAATTCTGGGCAGTTGTGCTGTATCATAGTCTCATCATCCCTCATAAGGTTGGGAAGTACCCCAATACAATGCAGGCATTAGTTCTGAATGCTCTTTGGTTGCCAGTGACTTGCTGTCTGAGCTATGTTTCAAGCTGGGATGTTATGGTTTTGTGTGTACTGTAGAGTATAGAATGAGAATGAAGAAAAACACTCTATTTGCTCTGAAATTATTTTACCCCCCTCAAGTTTTTCCTCCTCCCCCCACAACTGACAGTGAGGGGGAGGGGGAAATGGTGGCTGCTAACATCACTATAAACACCATTATAGCCATGATGCAATGTGCACCTGTTTAGTTAGGGGAAAATATCATACATAAATTCCCCAGCTCTCTAACTAAATGAGACTTATTTGTTTATTAATTAAATCTTCAGCCTGAAGATATGCTAATTATCTTAGATGTCAGTCTAATCTCTAGGAGAGCATCTTCAAAAGCATGTGGAAAAAAGCCTGGGGCATGTGGATATGGTACCTCTCTATCTCATTTCATAGTTTACCTTGAAAACAAATAATAAATTCTATTTAACTGCTTGCTTTTGTGAGCCTGGGGATGGGATGTAGCTCTTAGGTTAGGGTGGAATTTAAACCAGTTAATCAGTCAGAGAAGAGCAGTTAACCAGCCAGACGTTTGCTGTGAGTTATTTCGTTTCAAGTGGGGCAGTGTTTCTCCAGCCATTTCTTTCACCTTGATGGATTCCTATGGACCTCTCCAGGGAAGGTGAAATTCCTTCAGAAAGTTCCCCCTGATTTTTACTGCTGTGCAGCTGATGCAACTGCTCTTCTTGTGCTTTCACAAACACTGTACTGGTATTGTATTGGCTAATGGATTTTAGACAGAAAGCTACTGGGTAAGATCGCATTGGCAAAACATTTAAACTAGACTGAAAGAATCACTGGTGATGTGGAATGCCCTGGACTGCTGCTCTTCTGCACTGCTGAATGGGAACTCCTAGTTTCCAGCCTGACTTTGCCTAGTTGCAGCTTCTAGTCTTTGGATCCTTTATTCCTGTCAGACTGAGGATCCCATTAGCTGTGACAGGCCAGGCAGACTCTCCCTAATTGATCTAGTGATGTGGTTACTAGTGACGACAGGCTGATGAACTTGATGACCTGGGAGCTTTGTGCACTTCTGTGCTCCGTGCAGGTAGTGCAGTGTTAATGTGAGAGTGAATCACAGTATATCTGTCCTACATCTTTGGAAGCTGGCTCTGTGGCATCTCCAATATGGCGATTAACAAGGCACAGTGTGTTCCCTAAAGTCAGTGCATCAGGCAAAACAGCCCATGGGGCCAAACAAGGAGGATAATGAGTGCAAGAATATAGGGTTTAGACACTGATAGTTGTGTGCTACGTCTGGTACTGAGTCAATCTGTACCAATGATGGATGGGCAGACTTTGTGGGGAGGCAGAGATTTGCACAAGAACGGACCTCTGCAGCAGCTAGATAGTGTACCAGGGCTGCAGAAGGACAAGAAGAAGCAGAAACTAGGTGAATGTAACAGATTCAGAGAAAAGGAAAGGAGAAGGGCACCACAATTACAGTAGACTAACCTTGCTATGAGTAGAGACTTATCAAATGAAGGGAGAATCCCTGAAGAAGCAGCTCAGTTGCTGATTCCTGTTTCAGTTCTTCAGCGGGGATGTCTTCCTTTTGACTTGTACTGTGTGTGTGTGAGTATGTAGCTAGGTATGTATGGATGTACTTGTGTGGCAGCTGGTGTGTGACATACCCTGTTCTGTGCCCTGTTACCACAGAAGGTGCAAATGCAATATTTATGTGAACTTGTGCATGGTCCTGCACCACATCTTTGTCTCTAGGTTGGAGGGTGATGGATTTGAAGGCTGGATTATTCAGTGGATAAAGAATTGGTTGGATGGTCACAGCTGGAGAACTGTGGACAACAGCTCTATGTCCAGGTGGAGGCGGTCATGAGTTGTGTCCCCCAGGGGTCTGTCTTGGGATCGGAGTTCTTCAACAATTTTATTGATGACAGAGGTGGTAGGACTGAGTGCACTCTGCAGTTTACTGGTGACACCAAGCCGAGTGGAGCAGTTGACAAAACAGAAAAAAGGGACACCATCCAAAGGGACTCTTAAAGTGGAGCTACGTGAAGCTAATGAGGTCCAGCAAGGGAGAATGCAAGGTGTTGCAGCTGGGTCAGAGCAATCCGAGACATATATTTAGGCTGGGAGAGAACTCATAGAGCAGCTCTGAGGAGGGGATTTGAGGTGTTTTGGTGGACAAAAATCTGGACGTGAGTGTATGCTTGCAGCCCATAAGGTCAGTGGTGTCTGGGCTGCATTAACAGAGGGGTGGCAGTGGGAAGGGAGGGGATTGTCCCCCTCTGCTCTACTCTTGTGAAGCCCCATCTGGAGTGTCTAGGCCTGGGGCACTCAGTGCAAGATGGTGCAGAGCTGTTGAAGTGGGTCCAGATGAGGCCACAAAGATGTTTGGAGATCTGGAGCGCATCTGCTATGAGGGGAAGCTGAAGGAACTGGGCCTGTTTAGCTTGGAGAAGAGAAGGCTCTGGGAGCCCTCGTGGCATTCTAGTACTTGAGGGAAGCTGATAAACAGAAGGGAGAATGACTTTTTATGTGGTGAAATATCATCCTGATCTGGTAGGGAGCAACTTTGCCTGTGGATGGGTGTTGGAGGTGGATGATCTTTAAGGGCCCTTCCAATCTAAGCCAACCTATGATTCTGTGTTTTTCTTTTTTTTTTCTTTTTTTTTTTTTTTCAGATTGTAAGCAGAGGGCAAATACAAGCCTGGCCCTGGAAGGGATCACAGGCTCAGACATTCCAGCAATCCACCAGAAGGACAGTGTTGTTATTGCTCATGCGTTATTACGGTCAAACACTTGGAATATGGTCAGCTAAGACATTGTATGTTTTAGAACACAAGTGAGTCCCCATGGAAACTTGGCTTCCTTGTCGGATACTGCCCATGTGAAGTACCAGGCACTGACTGGGAGAAGAGGAGAAAAGGGCAGGTCAATGTTCCTAGAAAACCTTGAAATAATATTGGTTTGGGTATTTCCATGGTGTTGTTTCAGCTGAGATGCTGTCAGAATTTGCCACTTGCTGCTCCCAGTAGCTAATTTGTTAATCACTGCTGGTGCACATACTACTTTTCAATGCCATCATTAGGTGTTCATTAACCTATCTGCTCCACCACCAGACTGGTGACCTGGTTGCACTGGGATGCTTATTAAGCTGAATATGGGTACACAGGCTAGAGTGTTGTGTGGAACAATGTTATTAAACAAGCAAAAAGCCGCAGGTAGTTAAAGGTAATCAGGTAAACCTCAGGGCTTCCCGTGGTGACTGCATTCCTACTACAGGTATAACAGAACTGCAAGTGGATGAGTGCCTATGGGAAAGAATGGTTTATGACAGTACTCAGGGAAAGTGGTTGGGTTAAATGTGTGCTGAGCTGCCATGAAGGTGAAAGTTGACGAAAGGACACTAAGGATATTTTTTTCCAGTGTTTGGGAGAGTGCTTCAGGTCACTAAATAAGATGGAAGGGAAAAAACAATAGCAGAAGTGAATGGCCCCCAAACTCTTTAGCAGTTTTTGTTTTTCTCCCTCTCTCTTTGGAGTAAATGGGAAGCCAGAGAAGCATGGTGTTTTCTTGTTTTTTTCTTTTTAAAAAAAAGAGACAACAGCATAGGTTGTAGTGGAGAAAGAAAGATGACTCATATCCCTCTTCTCTGTCCTCCAGAAGAAAAGCTGAAAAAAAGAACAAGGCTGCCATGGCAATCGGTCATCTCTGCTGGAGGTGTCCTGGAGATGCTGAGAGGTGCCCTTTAGCACAACAAATCACCAATTGATGTGCTGAGCATTTATGTTGGGAAATGTGATCTGTGCATGGGGAAGCCCAGAGGCAATCTGTGCTGGAGCTGTGGGGTGGGCAGGATCTGGTGTGTCCTGGGCATGGTGTGCCCTTGCTTGCTGGCACTTGGATGGGGGCTTGATGGGATGTCTTGTCAGCCTTTGTGCAACTCAGAGCAGGACCAGAGCAAATACTTGACTCAGCACAAGTAGAACTGCTGATGTCCAGCCAGTAGGTATTGCACAGACAAGCACAGACAGTTATGAGTGCCAGGAAGATGTTCTACAGCTACTCATTTTAAGGCAGGGTATTCCACCAAATGCAAATCATAAAAACTTGCAAGTTGTGTGCTCTAACCTAAAATTGGGAAACATAGAATGAAAAGAGATTATGGAAATTCTCATGCAAACATATTTCATTTTCAGTTGTGGCTATGCTTTTAGTGAAAGGTTGTTGGTTTTCTGTGGAGCACTTTCCAGCAGTTCTAGTCACAAACCACAGCATCAGATAACGAGTCACGTGAAGAACTCAGGTGGAAAGTCAATACTGACATATATGCGCAGAAATGCTTTATTCTCAATTACCCTCTATGCGGCTCTGGAATGGGGGTTTTTCCCACAGCTTTCCCCAGAGGAACAGCTAACACTGTGATGGATCACGTGTGTGGATAAAGGCACTTGCCATCAGGCTGGCACTGGGATACGGTGGAGATCTGAGTTTCATGGTGCAATTAGCTGAGCGGGGTGTGGTGATACTATAATCTAAGAGCAACCAACACCCATGCAGGGCATGTTTTGGCCACCTGCTCTTACTGCACTGATGGGTACTGGTGCTTGGGCCACCACGCCCTGCGGCCAGTTCTGACATTATAGTGGCTTTGCCACTAATAAAACATGAATAATAGTTTTGTGGAGATAAAAACAGCATGTTCTTGTCCCTCCTTGTTCAGGCTGGTGATAAGGGTTGGCGGATGGCATGGAAGGGCCTTGCTGGAAGGCAGGTTGTTGGTACTCCCACTGTGGCAGCACTTACAGGGTCCAGCTGGTGGCATGAGATGGGGCAGCCTTATTCAAATGGGTCATTTTGCATTGTGTAATCCTTTGTGTGCTGTGCCTGTGGGCTTGCCGCTGCTCTTCTCGCTGTCCACGGGAAACTAATCTCAGGACAGATTTTTCATCCTTTGTTGAAATTCTGCTGTTTCAGCAGCCCAGTGACAGTCATTGTCTTCTGTTTCCATGTGTGAGTTGAAGCCAGACTGAGAAACATTCTACTTTGTTTCTGAACAATGGGACTGTGATTTTTGCATGATGATTCTGGCTTGTAGCTGGTGTGCCATACTCTACTTCTAACCATGGCCCACGACTGGTACTCAGTAGATGCTAGAAAATACCCACAATGAATCTAGGCAGTTATGCAACTGCACATGAAGTAAAATTCCTTTCTAACCCCTGCAGGCAATCAGTTTACACCCTGAATGATGAGATTTTGATTGCCCTTATCTAAGCTACAAATACTGTTAATGGCCATGAAATCAGCTAGCTCTGGTAGGGCCCATCAAAGCACATCTTGGTGGCCTTCTGAGCCTGCAAGTCCTTTGTAGCTCCATGGGATGTCATGGTGCTGTGCCGTGGGAAATCCCATCGCTATGCAGATGTTATTTGCTGAGGCCCTGTAGATCAGAACCCAACCATCTCCAGCACAGCAGTTTTTAATGAGCAAATACTGCCCTGGAAAGCGTTGACATTGGGATCGGCAGGCTGCTTCCTCTGAGTTCATGGGAAGAGCTTGCCGCTTCGATGCGGAGATTGGTTCCAGCATCCTGTTGCCCCAACCCCACATGGTACGTATTATAGCTTGGGGAGCAGTTTTGCTCTCCCATTGAGCACGCTTCCCAGGGCAGCTCCATTCTTCTGTGAACAAAAGCTGTCAAGCTGCAGGGAGACTCCTGGCGCGAAGGTGGGACCTTTTGCTGGGCCCGGCTGGGACTGCTGTGTGAAACAAGACTGGGTGGTGTGCTGGATGCTCACAGATGCATCTTTCCTTTGATTTTCTGTCCTACATTTCATATCCAGAAAAAGAGCATAAGAAAAGATCCAATTTGAGTCAGAATTCCTTGTACCCTTCAGCCTGGCAGGAGAGGGATTGATTAGCTGGTAAGTTTTCAAGGCTAGCTGAGATCAATAAGTCTGGTCAGTCCAGTCTGCTGTGCAAATTAGACCACAGATCATACTAGTGATTCCTGTACCAAGCCTGCCTTTGAGATAGCACTGTTGTTGTGACTTGCAGGAAGATCTCTAGCACCACTGGGATGAATGCCAGTGGAAGACCAAGGATGAAGAGACTGAAATAGGTGTGACCCAGAGGATAATGTGGCCTTTTGCATCTTAATATACCCACCTGTGAAATGCAAATAATAACAGGGGAACCCTGCAGGGATTCATTAGTGCTTTGAAGATGGCATGGTTGCGTGCTATTCCTGTGATCTTCCAAAGTTAGCCTCATCCCTGCCTTTTGGATGTGCACCACTCGTGGTTGCTCACTTCCTGATTCACTTCCCCCTCCTCCCCAGCATCTTCAAGCTAAGTCAGCAGTGGCAAAGTCCTGTTCAGAACAGTCAGCACTGTGCTGTGGTGGCTCATGGCCTGGGAAGGTGCAAAGGCAAGTCCATGCTCTTGTTCAAGCTGGGATTTGCTGTGATTGTACTGCAGATGTGGCAAGGAGACATGCTGTGTGTGTCACCAACACTTCATGCTGGTTTTTGTGCAACTGGCACATAATACAGTCTGTAATCTGTAGTGTTTTTCATGGTTTTAGAGCTAATCACAGTAAAGACATAGATTTTGGCATGAAAGGGCACGTGGTGACAGGGAAGGTCATGTCCCATGGGATGCTGTGTCCAGAGGAGGATGCAGTCCGTGCTGGGTTGAGGCAAAGTGGTTAGATGCTTTCCATGCATTGGGGTGTATAAAATGTATTCAAATTAAACTTTTCCACATCCTGTCCTTTTGAAGCAGCAAGTCTTGACAGATTCTTCTTGGAGAAGCTTGCTGCCACGCTGTGGGCATGTCTCTGAAACTTCTTGCTGTCTCTCTACGTGCTCTAGAATGCGCAGGACTTACTGTGCAACTGAAGTTGTCAGAAGCTGAAGAAGTCAAGAAACTCCCATCATTCTTCTGGGTTTCAGCTCTCCTTTGTGAACTGGCACTAGGATGCTGATAGTTAACACAACAGCTGTTGCATTTGCAGTTATGCAGCCAGGTGGCGTGCAGAGTCAGCTGCTGGGATGCTGACATACCCAGCACAAGGGTTGAAAATGAGCAGCCTCTTGGGAAGGACGCTCCACTGGATCAGAGCGGTGGAGCTTCATTATGGGCTCAGGTAGTTCATCCTGGCTGAAGGGAGAGGATCATGATGTAGACCTTAGGTAACTGTGGTGTTGGTGGGATTTCAGGATGACCAGGACTTGCTTCTGTGGAGGTCTGGGCAAAGCTTGTATGAGACCTGTTGTAGCATTAGGTACAAACAGGGGAGCTCTGAGGCATTATATTGTAGTCTGGAAACTCAAACACGTTTCCATTAGATTGGTGTTGACAGTCTTGTTGGCTGACCACATTCCTGGGTTTTGGCTGCAGAAGTGGGTCCAAGCCAAAGAATGTCATCTCGTGTCTTAAATTTTGTTCTTGCGTGGGATGTGTGCAGATCTGGTGCCTCCCAAACTGTACTGAAGAGATGGATGAGACTCGTATCTCTTGTAGCATGGGGTGGGTGTGTAACTGGGTATCTCTGGAGGGGAGGAAGCCATCCTAATGTGGTGACTGACAGCAGAAATATGTCCTCTGAGGCTCTAAGCGAGGCACCTAGGTGCACAGAATGGGGATAGTCAACATGCAGAGATTCAGCCCAAAATGCTGTTCTGGCGTGCAGTGTTACATGTGACGGCACAATGCTCTACCCTTGACACTGACTAATTGAGAGCTTCAGATGAGCCCGAAGAAGATGCAGGGAACCTTTTGTTCTGAAACTTAAGTGTTAACAGTGCTGAGAGGCTGATTAAAAATGGGAAAGTGTCTTTGGAGTCCTTGGGCTTTGAAATATCTTACTCTGGAGGTGTAGCTCATACTGCAGTGCTGGTGCTGAGAACTCCGGACTCTGCTTTGGCTGGAAAGCAAAATATAATCTGTTCTACATTTGGTTTGTTAAATATGCCGAACAGCTATGTCTCTCTCTTTTAGCCCTGAGGGCTTCTGGCTTGAGAGAGTGATGTAGTGGTGAGCTGGAAGAGAGAAGTTTCAATATTTTGGGGAAATAAGTGTCTAGTGCCAGTGTGGATACAGCCCCTCTGAGAGGGGAAAAAGAGATGGTAGGGAGGTAAAAAGTATGCAAATTAGGACAGAAAAGGACAGCTCTGATGGGAATAACGTGTAGTTTTATTAAGTGTTAGTTTCCCTACTCAAATTATTTCTCGTTGGATGTGAAGTTCATTTCCCTAGAACAGAAGCAGAGCAGTGGGAGCTGGTCTCACAGGGTGTCTGAATGGGTAGGGAGTGGTGATGGAGGAGCAGTGATGGAGCAGGAGCTGGTTGACAGAGAGCTCTGGAACCATTGAGGCTGTGCTGGGGTGAGCTTGATTGGGGCTCAGCAAGAAAGGTGAGGAGCTCTGTGCCCTGCAGGTGAGCAGGGCTAGCGGCATGCAGGCATGTGTTGCGTTTCTAGTCTCATCTAAGGACCTAGCAGTGACATTAGGTAAAGTCTCCTTTAGTCATTGAGAGCCATGATAGTGGTGCTGAAGCCATAGCTCTTATTGCAGGGATATGGAGTTTGCAGGGTGGAAAAAAGAAAAAAGGTCAGTTTTAGCACTGCAAGAGGGACAATCCCTGGGAGAAATTCCGAACTAGGGGGTGAAACGTGACTTTGTTCTTATTAGGGTTCAATTTGCCCCTCAGTGGTGGCTTTGGAGATTTCAGCCAAAACACAACGTTATTCTGGGGTGAGAATGGGGCTGCACAGCTCCCGCTCCTGGGCACCTCAGAGCTGCTTGGGTGGATGCTGGCACCCCTCTGGTGAGGATCTGCGAAGGCTGAGAATTTAAGTAGTTATGCTGCCAGGAAGCTTTCCCTCAACTAAAACATCCCCAGGTGATACATAAACCCTACTGGGTTTCCATCTCACAAGAGTTTGCCTAAATTTCATGTTGCTCAGCCTTTTTTCCTCTCTTGTGTTTTCCCAGTTGCTCCTCCGTGATTATTTTTATACCATTTCCCCCCCCCCCCCCCCCCCCCTTTTCTTTCTTTTGTTATAAGATAACGGACCGAGTGAGAGCTGATCTACCTGGTATGGCATCGTTTATAAACGCTTTACTTTTCTTCCAGAATTGAAGCTGAGAAATGAACAAAAGTGTTTTTGCAGCATCTCTTTCCTCCAGCTGCTTTCCTTGATGGCTCAGCACTCTTAAATCAAGATTACCGAGATGCCATAGCAAATCTACTGTTAAAGCATCAGGATCTTCTCTTGTACAGCACGTCTGATCCCACAATGCAAAATCCCAAGGAAATGAATGGGCTGACTGGATTCCAGTGCAGGACTGAGATTGTATTGGGTAAATCCATCAATAAAGGTAATCAAGTACATAATGCAAGGTTTGTTTAATGCACTCTTGCTGTCATGCCTCTTTCTTCTGCTTGGGCTGCTTGTTGTAATTCAAGTACACCAGAGCAAATCGTTTAAGCTCTATGGGTTTGTAGAATTCTCCCTGTCCCCTTACATCACATTTTATACTATTGATTTGTTTTCAGGCGGTTGTAATTGGGAAGAAAATCATCTGTTTTGTTTTTTTTTTGAAAATTTTATTCTTATTTTGGAACTTCTGATGATGTTGGTGTGGATTTGAATGGTGGACAGTGTGAAGGGGGTGGGAGGATGGAATGACAGGCAGCAATCATGGGTTTGTTCCAGGGTCAGGATCTGGATCTCTTCTGCCTTCCTTGACTGCTTCCATCCTTCTTTTTGCTGCCAGGGCTGGGATTTGCTCTTGCTTGGTCAGTCCAGCTGTGTCTGGTACACAGGGTACTTCCATCTGGATCAGGGTGGTCAGCCAGCTGTCTTAAATCAACACACTGTTTTACTTTTTTAGAAGAATAGAGCTTTTGGAGGAAAGATTATCTTAAAAACAAAACCTGTCTTAAGATGTGCCTTCCCTACCACTCTGTGGCTGACTCATGGGAAGACACCTCAGTAACCAAGAATGCCCTTTGTTTTTGTTCTCCAAATGGGATTCTATGCACTTCTAAACTACCATACCCTTGTTGGCTTTTTCCATTGTAGTTCTTTTTCAGTTTCTCCCAAGAATTTACTGAGACGTACCATATCAGGCTAGTTGTCATTTCTTCCTTTTGTCCTCCCCTCTAATTCCATGCCTGAATATGCTTACAGAAACCATGCCATGATTCAAGTCAACACACAGCTCTTTAGATCTTCCATTAACCATCTGTATGACCTCAGGCAGTTTTCTTTTTCGAATTCACCGCTGTGAATCTGCATGTGATCTAATTTTTTGATTTGAAAAGAAACGTTAAGGATGACCACACACCAAATTAGGACTTTCTACTCACTTGGCAATGGCTTCAGTTTTAAACACTAGCAAATATTCTGATTTGGGAAATGTGGCAGCAATTTATTATGAGGATTTATACTTGAGCTGAGCTGTGTTGGTGCCTCTGGCCAAATGCATATATCATGCAAACTATGTGGTTGTTTTTTTTTCCTTCTTCAGATGGTGCTGACCTGCCTCTCCTGTGCAGCCTCTGCCTACTTGCCCGTGCTCAAGACTCTTGTGGCTCTGGTCTACTGGGCTGCCATTTATCCACATTCTTCAAACCTTGTAAATGACTTTTCTCTCACATTTCGTTTGCTTTTCCTAGATGACAATACACCTGGCTCCTTCCCATGTATTCACATTCTGAAACTTCAATGTCATCTTTATTTTCTTTTTTCTCATCTATTGAGAAACTCTGTCTTATGGGACAGTAACCTTCATATTTCATCACTTCTTTGGGAGAGGCCTAAGCAGGGCTGATTGGTCTCCCAAGTGCCAGGTGGGCTGAGAAAAGGCTTTTCACCAATAACATTGCTCTTTATTCTGAAGATAACTGGGAGAGACGGGGAAGGGATGAGAATTCTGCAGTAAGGTTTTTCTATATGACCTGTAAGAGCAAATTTGAAATCTTTCAACAGGACCTCAAGCAAGTTTTTCAAGCTTGTCTGAATGCTTACTATTTAGGTTCAAACAGAATTGCTTTAATATAAACTGTCCACCTTCCAGAGGTCTTGGCTGATCCAGTCTTTCCATTGTCTACTGGGATAAAATAACTAGAACAAAATCCTTTCAGCTTATTTTGAGATATGAAATGGTATTAATGGTACGCTGGAGTGATACCTCTGTCTTACAAACCATTCTAAATATGGGAAGAATTACCCTGCCTATGTGTAAGGGAAAATGAAATGATCCGTTTGTAATTTTCTTACCTTGACAAAATGCAGGGAGTGACTCAAATATGTCCCATCCTTATGGAAATTAATTGTGTTAATGGGATGATTAGAATTTAAAGCTACTGTCATCAGACTGGTTTTTGTGGCTAATGATGGTTCTTGGGAAGATTATGTCATACTGAAGGCGGAGAACCTGGTCATCTATATATATGTGATCTGACCTGAGCCTTTTCTTTGGGTCTCATTGAGCAATGCGCTAATAGAGGCAACGTAGGCAAACAGCTGCCACCCTCACCATGAAAATAGAAGGTGCTTCGGTGGTCCTTGCTCTGGCTTTTTTCTGCTGCTTCTCAGGTTAGTGACCTCTGATGCTCTCTGTGCTGGAATCTGGGACTGGAACAGCACTTAAAGACAGTGAAATAGAGGATTAGAGAGAGGCAGTACTGTTTAAAATGAGCAGTGATGTAACCAGAAGACCCTTTTTTTTACTGTACTACTCATGAGACTGATTTTAACACATTTTTTATAATGTTTTTTTCTTTTGCATGTGACAATGGTGAATTTCCTCCATATTCAAGTGCAACTATCTATATTTAGTGGAGTTAACAGTTTAAAAAAAAATAAATCCTGAAACTAAACCTCCCAACTGCTTATGTGGAAGAATAAAAACTTCCAGCCAGACTGAATTTTTGCATAAGTCTAATTTTGAACAAAAATATACTACACCTTCTGGTGTGTTCAGAAAAATGGGAATTTCTAGTCAATTTTCTTGTTAGTGAATGCATTTTCATATGGCTGCAATAGGGAAACTTGAGCAGGAGCTCAGATTTGATGCAATGGTCTTTCACTTTACTGCTTATGCTGAAAAAGATCTAATGGAGGGTTTCTCGATAGTTCCATGTGATGCCACTGATGATGCAAGAGAAAAGGATGAAACACGTATTATACATGCTCTAAATGGCTTAGTAGAAAGGAACAGATATCAGCCACTCATCTACTGAGTCATTAATTCTGTAATTTATATGAAGTATTGCAAATGGAATGGGCCTTGAAAAGGAATTTGAAGCTTTGGATAAACACAATGTGATGGGCTGGCTTTGGTATCCCCATTTAAGGTGAAGATGAAAGCCAGTATTTGGATGAGGTTGATATGACTACCACTGCAAACAGTTATTGATGCAACCTTGAAATTGGGATTTTAAGAGAAAAGTGACACATTAAAGGAGGGCACAAAGATGCAAACAAGAAAAAACTGATTTTTGCATTTGAATGACAAAAAGCAGCAGTGTTCTAGAAAGTCTCTAATGCTTAGTCCTTTCTGTCAATGTACAATAATGTATTGGATTAGCTTTTATCTAGAGGTATTTGGGTGGATTAGGAAACTGCATCAAGTATTTTAATTAAATGCTTTTGATTTAAAACTTGCTTTCAAAGACTTTGTATGGTTTCATTGTTGTTTATTTTCTGCTGCAGATGTTGCCAGCCAAGCTTCAATTAAGGCGAGTCCAACCTTTTCTATTCTGTCTTTCCTTTTATATTGCCAACTACGCTGCTTAATGCATGCTCTAAGCAAAGTCATACAGACAAACCGTACTGAGAGATCATTGTGCTTTTCCTGTGGCTGAAAGAGAGGAGTTATTTTCTGTGTTTAGAGACAGTCAGCAACGGCTCTAGCTGTGTGTTTGGTGTGTGATGCTGAACAAACATCCAAACTGCTCTGGAATGAGGTTAGAAATGGCGTGAGCTGTATTTCTAGTGATATTTCAAAAATGTGCTTCTGATCCAGCAGAAACCCCCATTTCTGGTAACTTCTGAGTTTGATAATTATAATAATTAAGCCAAGTCCTTTGAGACTCAGAAAAATTATTTGATTCAATGGCTGAGAAGTCAGCTTCGTTCATGTTTTAATCAAATAAGCTTCTCTCTCCTTAGTAAAAACCCTTTTGGAAAACATAGTAGCCAAAAATAATGAAATGCTTCATTAATTCTCTACAGCCCACATTCCCAGTTCCCCTGCAGAAGAGGCAATTGGCTGATGCAGCATTAGACATTATTGCTGCCATCCCTGAGGAGTGTGCTTTTGTGGTTCATCCCTTGCACCCAAATCACTCCTCAGTTACTCCACTCTGGCCAATTGCTTTCACATCCTGCTGGCACTTCTAGGGCTGTATGTTATATTCAAGAGCATAATATGGAGTCCTCCCCTCCAGCGGGTAGCAATTTGCAGCTGTATGCAAATTAAGTGCGTATTCCTTTTCTCATGAATAATGGCCTTTGCAATGCGTTTTGAACTTTCTTCTTGCCTTGGGAGCCATGAGCAGAGCTCTGAGTGCAGCAAGGGGGGGGAAGACTGTGACAGCCCCAACCCCCAGACAATCAAATGTGAATGGACTGTTTGCAGGACCTCGATGGCCTCCGAGAGAGCCCTCCGTTGACCGTCCTCCTCCGTGCATTTCAGAACGAGTGCATGAAAATCTGGTCCCTCCTTCGCAGTGGAAAGTTCTCCTGTCACACCAACAGGCAGCCCATCAGAGGTCCCGATGGCAGGAGGGACCTCAACAAGTGCCTGATGTGCCAGCGGCTGCTGTGAGTATCAGCCCCTCGGAGCCCTGGACCAGCCAGAGCAGTTTGCAGTTGTCTAGCAAACCAGAGGACCCAGCAGTGCTTTGTTTCTCTAGAGGATATTGAATAGGATGGGAACAACTGGATGCTAGGCAGTGAGAAATGATGGCAAAATGCCACCAGTGAGGAGATGCTGAATACCCTGAGCATGTCTCATGGGGCTGGAGTCCCGGTCTGTCCCACTGCATTGCACAACAAGGAGTTGGGGTTGGCAGGGCTGCTTTTAATCACTGGTTATTTTGGCTTTACGTCTGAACACTGCGAGCCACTCTGTTGCTCACACCTCCCTTTCTTGCAGGGAAAGATACTCCAGAAACAAAGGGAGTGGAGAAGAAGCAAACAGGAACGTGAACTCTGGAGAGGTGAGGTGAAACATGGCCACTCGGCTGGCCAGCAGCAAGGTGATGCTGTGGGGTGGCCCCTCTGCTCTCTGGCCTGTTCCCTACCTGCAGTGTGGGGAAAGCCAGCTTAGCCAATGCGCGTAGGTCTGCTGATGCTCAGGGCAGAGCAGCTGGAGCAGCAGCAAGCTTTGTGCCATCTGCCAGAGTAAAAGAAACCTGAACTCTGTTCACACAGTCTCTATCAGGCAATTACTGACACAGCACCTGTGGTCTGTGTTTGGCCAGAGCATAGGCTAAGGAAGGTGCCTCCTGTTTATAAAGCACATGGTTGGCATCTGGCAAGTAATTAGCGATGGCGCATGAGGGCTCTGACTAGGGCGGGGTGTGGGACAGGCTGGATCTAATTGTGCCCTGTTTATCTTGTTGATGCACATGGCTGGTTTCTTTCACCCACAGCTGTCTCTCTAGATGGCACACCTTTATAGAGTGGGATTTGTCTTTTCTAGTCTTGGGTTTTCATTCAGAATTGGAGTGAGCTGGTTTCCATCAGATAGCATTAGCTGCTGTGATTTATTCCTTTACACCTCCTGGTTAAGCAGGATAACTTTCTGGCTCTGCTGTGTCCAGGCAATTTAAATGATTTATAAAGCATAGCTGTTCTAAGGAAATCTTTTTTAAACATCTGACTTGCCTATGTGTGGTCCTCAAGGCAGAGGGATTATTCCAGAGTGTCAGGCAGAAACCTACCTTGGACTTCATTGTTCAGCCACCCATTCAGTGTGGCTTTTGGCAAGGAATGCTCTGGACTTGACTTTTCCCTACCTGCATAGCTGGAATAAACTATCAAACCATCTCCTCCACAAACTCTGAGGGGAGAAAAAAACCTAATGTTAAACATACTGAATAAAGGAGCCTTAAGGCTCAGTATAGCATGGATGATGCTGATGCCCCAGACCTGTTTGTGGGTCCTAAAGGTCATAGGAAAACTGCTCAGAAGAGACAGAAATGCTTAAAAAGGTTTTATTGCAAAAGTCTTGTGATGTTAACATACAATGTCATGTTGGGCAGAAGGTACAAATGCCCCCTCCTGTCCCTGCATACCTGGAAGCTTGAGGTATGAAAGGGTTTTTTGTTGTCTGCAGCCTTTGTTGCCCTCTGCTTTTTAAGATTCTGGGTAGTGTGCTCCCTCAGCAATTTGAGAAACCAAATCTTCATGCGAAATTAAACAAGAAAGTGTTGCTTTTATACTTAAAGTAGAATCTAAGTTCTTCAGGCAGGCTCTTGTGTGCCTCCTCTATTAGAAATAAAACTCCCCTGGATCAGAAGATAAATGTGCTCAGCTAAGAACACAGATTTACTTGCTTTACTTTGCGTGCTATGGTTTAAGAAAAACACACCAGGCAAACAATTTATGGTTTGCCACTGAGTTATGCCTGAAGGAAACACAACTGTTAGAGATGTAATTGATTGGGCGGTGACGCTGTTTGCATTCATGGGAGATGCATCTTGGTCAGCACATCTGTGTGAAACCACATTTCTGGTGCTGCTGCAGGACGAGTGCCGGGAGTTCCGGGATCTGTTCAAGAATGGGAAGCTTTCCTGCACGAGAGAGAACGATCCTGTGCGGGATTCCTCAGGGAAGCAGCACAGCAATAAATGCATCATGTGTGCAGAGAAATTGTGAGTAGAGGAAACCAATGTTTGTTATCAAGAGTGCGAATGGGGCTAGGGTGGGCTCCTACAGCAATGTTCTCTTCACTTTCTCATCCTTCTTTGCTTTCAGCAAAAGGGAGAATGAGCAGAAGGCAACTTCAACCAGAGGGAAACAAAAGGTGAGATTAAAGTATTGGGTCAATGTACAAGTCTATAGGATTCTTATCCAATATTGCCACACTCAATTTCTTTGTCACTTTGGAAATCTATGTGGCTTTCCCTGTTTCTCATTGATGCCCTTTCATGCCCTGAGTGAACAGTCTGTTTGAATGCTGTGGTCTATCCCACTGACTGCAGTGACATGGGGACAAACCCCATCGCAATAAGAAGCAAACAGAACTGCCCTGACATTTGGCACAAGGGTGGCGAAGGCACTGCTGCTGAGAGCGCTAATGAGGTTGAAAAGAAAATCTGGGTGAAAAGCTTTAAATGTGAGCTCTGAAATGCTCAAAAGTTCATTATGTCGTGGGAGGGAGAGTTCAGTCCTGTGCTGTCCCTAGGGTGGCTCAGTTTCAGCTTTCCCTGGTTGGAAACCTCACTCTCATGATGCAGCCACTGTGACCTTGTGCACTGATACTTCTCTGGTGAGAGTAATTCAGCAATGGGAGGAAAAAAAAAAAGCACAAAGTAAATCTTGCCATTTCTGTCTTGCTAGGAACTGGTATGGTCCCCTTAAGCCTCATTCTTGGGGATAATCCTGTTTCAGTGCTTTTCCTAATAACAGTGGCACACACACACACAAAAAAAAGGAAGCATTAATGAAACTTGCTGATGGCAAAGCTGGGAGGGAGGATCAGCAGATCACTCAGGACTAATTGGATAGCACTGAGGCCTGGAGTAATAGAAACAAGATAAAATGTAATAACAGAGAGTGCAAGATCACACGGGCAGTGATTAACGAGAATTCCTGCTCATCAATTAGAAATGACAAAGGATAAGAAAGCTCTGCATTTATTAGTGGGTCACGGATGCGGCAGGCCTGCAAAGGAGGCAAATGCACATCTCAGTAAAGCTTATGCAGCAGAGGTCGGGCTGACAGCAAATCTCCAGAAATACTGCTTTAAAGGGAGAGGGTTTGAGAGATGCTGTTAGGGAGAAGCAGTTCTGCCACAGCAGGTCTGGGGTTCATTGCCTCACTGTGTCCCTCCTTCACCCAGCCAGTGTGGCACTGGGAAGGTGTGGGTAAGAAGTAATGGTTAAGTGGGATCTGGTTATGCACCTCCTGTATCTGCAAATTGGAGTTGGCTAGTGCAGGGCCTCAAGTAGCCGACTTAAAAGTGGGGACATTGAAGCATGTTTGCATTATGCTGTCATGCTTTAGATGTTGCTGCTTGGTCCTCAAAATGCTGTTGGTTGTGGGGGAGACTTCTTGCTTCGTAGGTGAAGTTTTCTGAGCGGCAACTTCAGAAACAGCTGTAAGGGTGTATTAAGGGCAGTGAGAGAAGTGGAGGGACCCCATTACCTTATCAGGCAAAAATCACTGGCATGCTCTGGATAGCCCCACGTGGAGCATGACAATTAGAGCATGGCAGAGAGCTCCTAACACGTGCCATGCAGGCAGAGGCACCCGCCGCTCTTCTGACTCACTCTGTTTGCAGCCATGTAGCTGTGCCACACACCCTCTTCTATTTCTCACACCCGGGCTCTCCTGTGGTGCTTTTGGGAAGTCTCTGAAGATCAGAGGGATGTGGCAGGCTGCCCTAACTGCTGCTCCTTCCATAGGATGACTGCAGTGAGTACCGTTCCCAGTTTGAGGCTGGTGGGCGGCTGTCCTGCACGCGGGAGAACGACCCTGTCCGGGATTCCTCTGGCAAGCAGCACACCAACAAGTGCCTCATGTGTGCTGAGAAGCTGTGAGTACAGTTCCTGGCAACAGCAAAGAGGGAAGCTCACGCTGCAATACTGCAGCTTCTGCCTGTGTGGCTGCGCCTGGGGGAGTCCTGAATGCCAGCGGCCCCCCAGGAGCTGCTCCTGCAGTAGGGCCGTGGATATTGCCCCTCTTCCCATCCTCCCCCTTAACCCCTCAGGGAGCAGAGGAGAAGCAGGGTTGATAGAGAGCAGCCCTTTCCTTGGGGCAGCTCCCAAGGGGTTTCCCACGCGTGTACTTTGCTTTCCAGATGCTCTCTGTCTACTCCCATAGAGCATATGCAGAAGCAGCCCTGATATGAAAGCAGCCACCTGGAGCCGGGATGTAGCGTACAGTGGGAATGGTGAGGAGAAGGGAAAAGGCTTAGGGGTGGGAATTAGGTGCAGGGCCACCAGGGATGGGGAGGCTGGTGCCTAATGACATGATGCTGGCTTGCAGGGCAGCCCCAGGTCCTGGCAGCATTTGCACCGCCATAGTGCTCCTTTCTTTCTCCTCTCCCCTTTTTTCCAGCAAAAAAGAAGCTCAAAGAGGAGGTCAGTCTGGAACTGCCCAACGCAACAAACAGTCTGCTGCAGAGTGTGCAAATCAGGTGAGACTGAGCTTGGATCATCACCAGGCTTGGGAAAAGGGGTCAGTGGGTCTGGGGATCCTGACGGTCAAGGGTTACCTGTGGTCGTGGTGCTTGAGGTGCAGGAGCCTGCTGGTGATGGCAGAGAGGCAGGTTGCATTGCAAGCCCTGCTAGTTTATGGGATGGGTTTGTGTATGAGCATGTGTAATGGGCAGTTTTGGACTCCTGTATGAGGCAAGCATCAGAGCTGCTTCTTCATAAAGAGCCCCATGGTTCCTAGGGTCTAGGGGGATGAGTAGGGACAGGAGCTGCTTTAATCTCACTGCTTCACTGCTTGGTTGTAAAACACGATCCTGTCCATTTTCCAGAAGAGCTGCGGTGGCTCAGGGTTTCAGCAGGGTATGAATGAGAGACGGCCGTTCTCCACAAACAGGGGGTGAGTACAGCAGCACTGGGATCTCAGGCCCTACAGGTCCTGGGGTCTTGACACTGAGAAGAAACACATAGAATAGGGCATATATAGAACCCTCTTTCCTTTTCAAAGGCGTTCTTGCCTCCCCTGCAAACAAAGCAATGGTGACTGCTGCACTCAAAATCCTTCCCTAGCCTTGCCACTGAATCCTGCCTCCTGGCAGGCACACACCTGTCTTGTTGTCTGGCCAGTGCATCCTCATCTGCTGACCTGAGGCAGTGCTGTGTGCACCATGTGCTGTCTGGGCACTGAGCAATGCCTTGGGATTTTAGGGCTGCCAGACTCTGGCAGGGCTCAGTTACTGTGTTGTCTAAGCCTTGAGGAATTCTCTTAATCCTCCTGCATTTGCTGGTGCAGCCCATTCATCTGCCCCCAGCCAGCACTGCCAGCAGACAGAGTGCAAAGACCTCTGTAGCAGCAATGGCTGTAGCAAATTCAGGGACCAGGTCTCTGGGATCATCTCTACGATGGGCATCTGTTGCTGACCACTGCTAAGGGCTCAAAGGTCCTGTTGCAGGGAGTGCCTCCATCCCATGGCAAGCAAATGCCCTGTTGAAAAACAAGGTGCAAAAGAATGGCAATGCACCTTAGTGCAACTTAATTCCACCCTGGGGTGATGATGTGGCTGAGTGCATCTGCACATCTGTGGCTGTGCCATGAGCTCTGCGCTTTCTCTCCCTGCCAGCCCACAAGGAAACGTGGCTCAGGACTGCAGCCCAGCACCTGGCCGCCAGGGACAGAGCGGAGGCACCAACACCTACCAGCCGGTATGCCCAGCTCCCATGGGTCAGGCACAGCCTTTCCCATCAGCTGCCCCAGTTTCTGTTGTCAATCTCTAGCCTCACAATGGGACCTGTGCCTTTGGAGGGGTTTAAGTGAGTGGTAGAGTCTATACCCCGATGCTGTCCCCTGACATCCCAAAAGGAGTGAGGCTGGATGTGTCCAAATGGGAGTGTCTGAAGCCAGTGCTGCTGCTGGGGTTGGCTCATTGTAGAAGTATGTCAGGTATGGGGAGAGCATCTTCCAGGAGGTGGCCCTTCTTGAATGCTGAGATGCTGGGTCAAAGGCCATGGCCAGAGCAGGGTGCAGGGGCTGACAAGAGGAGGGGAGAGGGAGTAGTGGGGGAGGATATACTGAGCAATAGATAATGACTGTATGTGGAATCATGTGGGAGGGAGAAGAAGGTGTATGCTCTCTCCATCTCCACAAGAAGAAAATTTGTTATTTTTAACGAAGCTAAAGTAGAAATTATGAAACTAATAGGAGAAAATAAGTTGCTATAAAAAGGATGACTAACCTGTGGATCTTGCTGTCACAGGGTGTTGCCAAGAGCTACGATGATTAAAAAAAATGACTTGCCACTTATAGTCCATACAGCAATTAGGTACCATTTTGGAAGGGATAGAAAATGCCTTTCTGTGGGGCTGGAGGGACCTGACTGCAGACTGCCTTAACTCTCTCTGAAGTCTCTGTCACTGACTGCTCTTAGAAAAATGATATTAGAATAGAAAAACCTGGGAGGTGGTTCAGGTAGGGCAGTTTTAATGCATTCCAGAGTAAGCATTAGGCATAATAATGCCAGTCTGCTTCAGGGCTTAGTGGTATTTCCTGATAGCTCTGGTGAAGGAGTGGATGCTGATCATCCTGACTAACGAGGGATGATTCAGAGAGCAAACCTGCCCCTCTCCTCACTCCAGGGCCACCTGTGAGCATTGTCCCAGGGAGATGCTGTCCTGAAGGAGAGGCAACAGTCACTGTGAGGACTGTGGGGGACTGCTGGTGTGGTGGTGGTTGCACACGTGTGGGTCACACCGTGGGCAGTGGTGTCTGGTGTGTGGGAAGGCATCTGGCAGGGAACTGCAAAGGTCAGCGCTGTGTGTCTTCGTGTCATCGTTAATTACCCAGATGAGGGAGGAAGCAGCACATTAATGAAATTAGCAAGTGATGTTTAAACAGAGGGTGTTACTGCAGCACCCTGTGCCACTGAATGCCCCGTGTTGCCCAGCTGTGAAACCTTTCTTCTCCACAGTTTTTTTAACCCCATAGTGCTGCTGACCTCAGCAAAGCAATGACCCATTGCTTTGTGCTGAATGGTGTTTCTCCAGGTGGGACAGGAAGCAAAATGTCCTGCCTGCAGCTCTTCTCTGATTGCAGTGACTGCAAATGGTGCAACACCTTTTGTAGGACCTGGAGAAGGGGATGGGGACACAGAATTCACTCTTTTTGTCTCAGCATCCTTTCTTTTTTTCTTTTTCTTTTTTTTTTCCAGCCTTTGGTGCCCACCTTCAGCAGAGGGCAGTGAGGCTGAGGAAGAGAGAGGGCTGTAGGATCTCCGATCTCTGCTGTCTGAAACTTGCCATGACTCTGCAGGCACCTGTGCCAGTGTGCTTGCGGGGTGACAATCTAATCATGAGGAGTCTTGTTCCTCCTGCTCTGAGCTCCTTCTAGCTGTGCCACGTCTGCTTTGTAGGGAAATCGATGCCTCGATGCTCCTGCTGTCATGCTCGAGAAGAAATGAGAGGGCACGCTTAATTAGTCAGAGCTATTCATACATGTTTGCATCTCTTCATACCGTGGGTGTCAAGTCGTGCTGCGTGTCGGGCTGCCCCTGGGCAGCTGGACTTGATTGTTGAGGTTTTCCCTTCATTTCTGCCAAGTGTCTTGCAGAAGCAACAGGCATGAAAACCCTGCTAAAGGACTAGGGACAGGTAGCAGATGTTTCTTGTATTCTTGTGGATTTGCAGGGAGAAATAAATATGTCCTAGACTGAGATGTCAGGGTGGATCAGATGAGTGGGTCTGTGCCTGGAAGTGGGGTGGTCAGGGCAGCTTTGTCTCCAAATCGAGGCCTGTTGGCCCATCAGGAAGTGTTACCTCTTTGCTGAAGATGTGATGGATGTGCTGCAGGGCAGAGGGGCTCAGGGCAACACTTGGTTTGTGAGCCCTTTAAGTTGTGCATAAGAGGGTCTTGCAAGAGAACCAGCACCAAATGTGATTTCTTTCTCTCTTCAGCTGGACTGTGATCGAATTCTGCACGGGGTAAAGGGTGGAAGGATTTTCTGCAGCGAATCCTCACAACCTGTCTGTGGCACTGATGGGAAAACATACAAAAATGAATGTGACTTGTGTTCAGCTGCCATGTGAGTAGGTGGAGAGATTTCAGTAATACAGGGCCATCCACCGTTCCCGAGTGTCTTTTGCAGCACAGTGTTTGTTTTGATATATCATGACTCACTATCAAGTGTGTCCTTGGTGCCTCGCTGTTAAGCAAACATAGATCAAATGTCTGAGATTAATCTGATGACAGCTAATTAAGATACACAACTTTCCAGAGTCCCTTATTCCCTTTCTGCCCAATCATAGGACTGTTTAGGGAGTAATAAATGCCATCAAATTGGAAGTAGTATCAAAGCTTTAAGGAGCCCACAGAGGACCACCGTGACGATGTCAGAGAGCTGTGGCACTGGAAGTGAATAAGCAATGTCTTGTCCTCCCTTTGCAGGAGAGCATCAGTTTACATCACAGTAAACTATCGAGGTGAATGCCGAAAGACTGCCCCTGAAATGGTAAGTGCCTCCCTGCTATGGCATCCTGTTTTTGGTTCTGGGTGTGTGCTGGAGTCCCAGCCTGGATCCTGTATCTATGGTGGGATCGTGTGTAAACACACTTCAGACTCAGATTTAAGTCATTTTGAGGCCTAATTTCCATGTTTTCCCAGACATGTCACTCTCCTACCATACAGTCTGGATAAAATATGTAGCTTTTCTCCTGGGATTTTGGTGAGGCCAAAAAAGACTGCAGTTGTATAAATCATAAGGGCCTAATTTCCCGAATGATTTCCAGGGATTTGGTTGGAAAGGAAATGTATTCCCCAAGCGGTGCTCTTTTGGGAAAGGCCTTGAATGTTGTGTGATTCTCCTATAGTAGATGAGTCAAAGATTTGTCAGTGGTGCTTTGTCTTCCCACTCACTGCAGCTCAACAGCATCCAGAGTTTTGATTTGGAGCCAGGGTGTCCTAATTTGTGTGTTTTGGGTGTATGGGACTGACCTCAGTGTTGGCATGGACTGCTGAGAAACTGAATATGCATCCACAGGGAAACACTGACATTTATTCCCATTCCAAACCCGGAATGAATCAAAATATCGAATCAGCTAAATGGAGAAGTTGTGCAAGATTATTTTTTTTTTCAATGAGAGATATGGCTTCTGAATATGAATTTGCTGACAGCATTTGTAGGTAAAACAGTATTGCCTGTTGAAAAGCTTTAGAGCAAAATTACCATCATAGGGCTTTTACTCTCCTCTGCTTGTTGCCAGGATGCCCACCTACACCCAAAACTTTAAAATGCGGCATTCCCATTGCTCTTCCTCTCTTCTTGAGTGCTCTCAACACTGTTTAAAGTTGAAGAAAAAGTGCAGAGGAAAAACAGTTTTGCTTGTGATCATACTGTGGAGGTCTGTGTGTCTTGTCCTTTGGTGTGATTGCTGGTTCATGTATGCTGGGAATGGGGGCACTGTGCATACCTGTTAGTGGCTGTGCTCACACTGCTGGAGGCAGACAAGATTGGGTGTACCATGGCAACTGAAAACCAGAGAGGATTCCCTCGGAGTTGTGCCTGGGCGGGGATTCCTCACCATTTTGTGTTTTACCAAGATGTTACAGCTCTTGGGTCTCTGCAATTAGAGGAATATGCCATAACACTAGAAGTTGGACAATTTGTAGCTATTCCAAGGAGAGCTGGAAGCAATTAAAGGGGAAGTGATAAGATTTTTCCACTGGGGAAAATCCTCCACAAAAACACCCCTGCAAACAAAGACTTATTATTTCTTTCTTTATGTATATTGTGTCACCTGAAGAATCAGATTGGAAATTTATGGAAGCCCATTTCCTTAGCAAACCCCTTGTGTCCATCAAAGACTTCCCTTTTTTCTCAGTTGGAAGCTTATGAACAATGTACTGATCAGTGTTACTTTCTGCTGCTGAAATTCATGCTAACATTCAGCTTAATGCATCCTTCTGAAGGCCCAGGCACTCGCTGTGTGGAGGAGATCACAGTGCCTTCGGCATCAGAAATAGTTTTAGGCTGTTGGGATATGCAGAACAAAGATGCAAAAGCCCAAAGGCTTGAGTCTTGGAGAAATTTTGCTGCCCAAAAGTGTAGTTTGTCCTTAAGTTGCGTTTTGAAATTAGCCACGGTAATGCCGTGCTGCCTGACAGAATGTGTGTCCAAGTTCAGAGCCTGCAACCATTCCTGCTAGCAAAGCTCCTCTGGATTTCCAACAGCTTGTGGCAGTCCTTCCCTAACAGCGGCTGGATTGCCATCAGGGAGGGACGGCTGCAGGAGGGGACAGGAGAAGTCTGGCTGGAGAGAGATCTGACATTAAAGGGTGTGTCTGGACAGCAGGCACTGATGTGGTGGAAAACCTTCCTGCAGAGAGAGCCCTGGGGCTGGCTGGCAGCTGGGCCCCTGCTGCCCGTGTGAGGTCTGTGCCATAACCAGCCTCCTCTGATCCTGTTCTGCTTTACTGCAGATGAATGTAGCAGAGTCCAGGGTTTCGATTTTTATTTTTATTTTTAACAAGGCAGCTGGCCGCTGTGTCCTTCATGCTGTGACATATAGCCGTATTAATGGTGGGTCTTTCCAGAATGTTTCACTTTCAGTGCTGTATTTTTCTTTTTTTTGCAGTTTCTCTTTTTGTTCAGATGCTTCTTCATAGATCTCCCTATGATAAATACCCGTCTGTCCATGTTAGCTAGCAGGCAGAAAAAAGGATATCCAGTTTCTCCTTTTTAATTTTTCTTCCAAAGAACGGAGAACTCTCAGATTTCTAATGGGCAAGGCCATTTTCTTACAATGTTCTTTTTGTCATGCCTTTCTTAAGAATGTAGAAGAAGGGGAAAAGAAAATAAATAAAAAAGAACAACAAACGAGGACCTTTTCCAGCTAGATATTGGTTTTGGAAACACAGATCCAGGCTGAAACCTGTCTGTTTTCTGAGGCTGGCAGTGACCCATCCACGGTCCCGGTGCCACTTTGCATCCCAGCTGGTTCCTGTGGCCACTGAGCTGTCCAAAGGGGCTGTCATCTAGGTCCTAATGCTCTGCCAACATAACAACAAGGATTGTGGTTGTGGATGGACTTATTTTGCTCTTTCTTTCCAGAAATAACAGAGTTCAGACTGCCAGCAAATACCAGGGATCAGCTGTGACCAAAGGTACAGTGGTGTGGTGATTTGCTCCCTCTTGGACAACTTGTCCACACTTCGCAAAGGTTTGGGTATCAAATCTTGCCTGGGCAAGCTGTGGGGTATGTCTGGAGCAAAGGCCTCTGCAACCCACCCTTCCCTATTGTCACAGCACAAGGATGAGGTGTGTGTCTTCTGCAGAAGTAGCAGGGTGAAGGGAAACCCCTGCTCAGGGAGCGGAGCCCATTGGGATGTGCAAATATCATGAAGACTTCATCTCCACCGGGGTGGGCCTTGCCCATTCCTTTTCCCCTCAGGTATCCCTGCAGAGGGAAAGGATGCTGGCAGAGCAGAGTACAGCCTCCAATCAGAAGGAGGTGGAGGTGACCCAAAGCAACACTGCTTTGAGCTTTCCTTGTGGTTCTTGTGTCCCTACCCTTTTTTAATAAACCATCTACCCTTCCTTTCTCTAGGACAAGTAAAGGAAGATCTGATGTCAAGCACCAGGGAAGCTGCTGAGTTCCCAGTGCTGTTGGATCCACCTTCATCTCCTTCTGTAGCCAACGGGCCTGTCCTCGCTCAGGTGGAGGGTGAAGGGCTGTGGGGACCCAGTGGTGGCTTCCCACGTTGGCCCCATGCATGTTGTTGTAGTCGCTGCTCGGCTCGGGCTCTGCCGCCTTGCTGTGTCTTAGCATGTTTCTACAATAAAGATAACTCCACAGCGTCCTGTCGCTTTTCTTCACTGAGCCTCACAGGTGGGACGTGTGAGTCCCTGGTCCAGCTGCTCGCCATGCGTCTGTTGAGCACTAAGCACCAAACCCAAGTGAAGATGTCAGACACAGACAAGAAGAACGTGGTCTGGGTTCTGTTAGCAGGGACCAGCAGTTGGGTTCTCTGACTCGCTGTAGGGCCTTGGGTGTATCTCTTTGTCTCCCTTCAGCCCTTTTCTCTTGCCTGTAAAAACGGACATTAAAAGATGCTTACCTACCTCAGTGGGTCGTTTGGAGGTTTTAATTGGTTTGCATTTGAGAGCCCACAGATGGAATTCTGTTCCTACGCACCAATCCTGGAGTGCAGGATGTTTAACTGTTGCAGTCATGGCCTCTTCCAGCCAACAGCCGATGGGCCATGTGTATTTCCTGTTCTTTCGTTTATGGCTGTTACTGAAAGCAAATATGTTCTTATTTGTATAAACTTTATTGCAGGACATTTCCAGAAGACCTTGAGTGAACGTACAGTGTTTGAGTCCACTTTAGCTGTGACCTGATCTGCAAATACTCTCTGCTGTAGATAAGGCCGGAGTGACTTTCAGGTTTTGGCAGAATTTCACTCAATGCCAATTAATTTGGCTCCCTCCACAGATATTGATTTTTTTTTTTCAATTAAGTTATCGCGATCTCTTTTTTCCTAATGCAGCTAATGAAAATCGATTTTTACTCTCATAAAGTACTTCCGCATGTATCACATTTATCTGTCTATGGTTTGATTATCAGCAGGCTTTGACATAAGATTAATATTTTGTGTGCTGATTTTTTTAGTGTTTGCAAACACTGGTTTAGAAATGTTATCGCTGCTTATTTCTATGTGGAAAATCCCACCTCACAGTTATGCATGGCAGAAGTCACCAGTTGGATCCAATTTAGCTGTTTCTAGGGATGCAAGATTCCTCTGCCTTTGAGCTGGTGAATCCTTGAATGTTATTTATACCTTCTGAGAAGGATGAATATGAGATGGTAAAAATGTTCACTAATGATATCTGCTCACTGATTCCAGCTAAAATTGTGTGTAGGGACCTCTATGTGATTTTTGTAAAAGCAGTACACGATTTGAGGCTTAAAATAAGTTCTTGCAAATGAAAATCGGCGCACTTGAGAGCACTATTATAACTTGTAGTGATTTCAAGCATTTAGATTTTGAAATAATCACCCATAAAACCTGCATTAATTGTCCTCCAAAACCAATGAGCTGATGAGAAGGGTGCCCTAGTAGCCTCTTCTGCTGGATTTGAGCATCTTCTGAATTTTTCCTGCTACCAGCAGAAATTATGCACAGAAATCATAGCTGGTAATCAGATTACAAAACTGCTAAGAAGGCATACAACAGTGACTTGCTAAAGCTGCCTGTGCTGTAGTTAGTGAGCCTACCATAGGTAGCAATGCTAACTCCTTCCTTTTAGCAGGTTTGCCCACTGCTACCTTCCATCATTCTTTTCTCTTGTAGAGCCTCCTTTTGCAGTTTGATCTGGTGGCTTGCTGGCAATGTCTGTCCCCAGCAGTGCTCTAAGCAGCTGACCTCCAGGTAGGGCTCCATGTGAGCAGTGGAATGTGTTATTTCCATGGGGTCCCTAAGAAGGTGGAGGCAAAAAGAGCAAGAGGTGCTCCCAATATATTATTCTGTCCTTTGCTTTGCTCTTGGTTACCCTCTGTGGTGCCCTTTAACACTGTAAAGAGACCAGTCCTCTATGAACCTGGAAAGGTACCAGCGCTCTGGGAAGTCTTCAGTTTGCTGTAAATTGTGCATTATTACAGGTGTTTCTTCAGCCAAGACCCGCCAATCCCATGTGGCTCACAGTGTTTTCTAAGGCTTTGCAGCACTGGTGTTATGAATTGGCAGCCTCCAGGCCTCTCACAAATCTCCTGCTTCTCACACTTGCTTCAACTTCTCCCGAGCACGACTGGGTTTTGAGCTCAACTGCTCCCTGCAGGGGCCTTGAGCCTCCTGCTTTTTTGCATAAAAGGTGTCAGGTACTTATGCAATCCTTAGGGGCATGCAAATGCTGCTCTGAGGACTGTTGATTCTGGCAAAACCCTTTGCAGACCTTGTACTCCCTTGCTATTTCCCAATCCCTGCAGTCTAGCAGCTCTGCCCACCAACTCCCATGGCCACCACAGCAGCAGTCTGTGCATGCTGCAGGGTGATGTGGAAAGCAATGATTGTATGAAAGTGTGATGCTGTGGTACTGCCTCTGCAGGAGCCTCACACTGTTTGTGTGGGAGGACCCGATGTGTCTGCTGCAGAGCTGTCTTGTGGCTGTCCATACATCCCTAGGATGCTGAACCCTTCCAAGTAACAGCATATGGATCCCTGAGGGTTTCAGATTTATCTCCCTGGATTATCACAGGTTCAGCTCTGTGGCCCATCTGATTTATACTTGGTGTCTGATGAGCAGGCTTTTCTCTCAGGTCTTTAGGGCTCCTATTTAGCTCCTTTTGGTACATTTCTCTGCCCTACAAGTCTCCATGATTCCCAGAGCTCTTGTCCAAGATTTGGGACCTGCCCTACTTCAGCCCTCTGCAGGAGACTTCTTGCTAAGCAGCCCTCCAACCAGGACTGCAGTACGTGGCAAAGAGCTGGAAGAGGTCTACAATACTTCCCCAGCATGAAGGTATGAGCACTCTTTTTGAGTAGGTCACTGAAGGCAGTAAGATGTCAATACAACCAACTGCAAGATACAAAGCCACATGAAAATTCACAGTTTACCTTGATGCTGAAGGGTGGAAAAGAAACACTGTGGTGTTAGCACAGAGGCGCTGCTGGCAAAGTGAAAATGAGCAAAGAGGATGAGATGGACAGACAGCTGATGGAAAAAGCTCTTCCTAATTGCTCCACAGAAGCCAGCTTGCCTGCAAGGCTGTAGCATGGGGCTGCTTGTGCATTATGCAGAGACCCCAAGACCAGTGCTGTTTGTCTTAGCAAAGGCATAGCTACAGCTGCAGCAATATTTTCTAGATGTCAGTTCCTTCCCTATGTTACTGACAGGTGTTTGCTATTCTGTCCCTTTAATCTGTATCCTATAGCAAACATTCCTTGAATTTAATAACTTAGCTGGAAGACAATTGCTGTGATCTTGATAGAACATGCTGAGTCAATCTATTTTAACTGCAGATTTAGTTTGCAAATACTGTCTCCTTGCTGATAAGATTCAGGTGTCATCTTTGTGGACATTGGCAGGAATTTTCTTGACCGTGACAGGTTTTACAGAGTCTGGCAATTAAGCTGTCAAGACACATTTTCCTCTGCCAGGAAGCACTAATTGATGATAGTCTTGGCTGCAATAGGCACAGAGAGATGGATATTGTAATCAGAATGAATAGAGGTCCTTGTAGTTGAGAGCTACATTGGTCCGAAGGTTTGGAGTCCTTGACATTTGGTGATATTGAGATAAGGAACAAGGCACGAGATATCAGAACTGAATATCAGACACAGTATGTGAATAGAGACCTCTGAAGCTGGAAATGTTGATATCTGGGGAGATTTTAAATCTGTGGATGCATACTGCAAAGTACTAATACTAGCAGAGCTACTGGATGTGAGAGCAAATAGAGTTTTCCATTAAGTAATCCCAAAAATCATGTTATTGTTGGTTTGCTTTTCAAGCACAAGGGGTGTTGGAGATGTACTTCCCTTAGAAAATAAACCTGATATGATTCAACCTGAGCTCACTCTGTTTAAATCACACTGAAAGTAATCTGCAAATAGGGATTTTGATTAGTGAGTACAGAATATGGAAGATTAAAACTTGGCAAAGTTAGGATTCTGATTGAGAACACTGTTTTGTTTTTGGATGCAACCCTTACAGTTTATGAAAATCTACTTAAATAAAGGAAAGAAACTCATTTAGAACTCAGCTAAGCTATGCTGCTTTAGTACTGGGCAAACCTTCAGGAGACGTTTGAAGAAAACTGAAGACGTGAAGTATAAAGGAATGATTAATGTGCACAGTAAACTTACTTGGAAGGTAATCACGCATGGGCTAATATCAATCTTTACGAAGTTGGCAGACTTCCTAGATAAAGGAAGTACAGTAGATCTAGTCTGCTCAGGCAGCAAGAACATTTGACCTGTTGCCCTGTGGGGTGGTGTCACCTAGGCTTGGTGAGGGGGGTCAGGATTAGGTTATGGGGGATGTGGCAATGTACCACAGAGGAGCAGGTGGGGTACCCATGGGAGTTAGCAGTGAGCAGGCAGAAAGGTGGATCTGAGGACCAAACTTCATATTGTTGTTCCTTGCATTAACGCACAAAGCGCAGACACGCAGAGCAGATTGCTGCTGGTGGTTTTTCTTTTTTTAAACAGCAGAAAAGCAGGATTTCTCCCACAGAGAATGGGGTGACCTTCTAGGCTGTGATTGCCTGGGCTCAAGCTGAGATGAAATGCAGTGATGAGGAGCACGAAACCACACTCTGAGGTTAAATAATGAGGGCTTCGGCTATCAGTTCAGAGCTCAGTTAAAACTGCAGAGGAGGAGGAAGACCTAATTGCGTGCAGCCAGCCACAGGGCAAATGGGAGCTGCAGCCTGCTGGGGCAGATCCGGGAGCAGAGGGGCCATGGCACGCTCCTTGTTCCCTGGCTCCCCTCGAGACACACAAAAGGCCCCTTCCTGGCAATTGTGCCCACGTCAATCATTAGCTAGAAACCCTGAGCTGGGTAAATACGTTTTGGCTACCCGTCTTGATGACAGATTGGGTGTTACATCACAAGGTGGGACCATTTGATATGACAACACGCTATATATTCCTGCTGTTACCTCTGCCCTTCCTCTCCCACTCTGAGAGCGAGCAGGCTGTGTGGGCATCGAGTTGCTCTGCCATGAGGACTGCCAGGCAGTTTGTACAGGTGGCTCTGGCCCTCTGCTGCTTTGCAGGTGAGTGTTTCCTTCTATACCATGTAAGTGACTACAGCTAGACCAGAGACTAGGCTATCTGTGAGAGTATTTGGGTGTAGCAATGTGTTAGAGACCTTGTTCCATGAAGGAATGTTCTTCCTGAGAGCACAGCAAAACACCAGACTGCAAGAACCAGGTTTCAGCAAACCTTATAAACAGGCAACTGTTTTCATCATGGTTTATAAGAGCAAATCGCAGAGGGAGCAGTGCTAGGGCAGGAGTTTGCACACGGAAGCACTGAGTACAACGGTGAAGCAAAGCTATGAAATGGCATCTGTGTCCATGTAAGAAATACAAACACTGCATTTTGTATTATCTGTAAATTTTCTGTGCTGTTCCTGGTAACTGAGAAGTTTGTTGTGTGAAGGACAGTGCTAGTAATCAACAGTCACCTGAAACGTGTATGTCTGAGCTCTTGGAAGTCAAATACAAAGTCTTGCATAAGAGTTTCAACTCAGTGCAGGCTTCTTCCCTGGAGCATCTTAAGAACTGGCTAACACACATGGCCTCCTACTGAAAGTGCAATGAAACTTCATTTAATAACCTCTGATTCATCTTATGAATGTACATCACTGGCATAATGTAAAATTGCATTTTCTTAAACACAATAAGCCAATCAACAGCAGTCTCTAAATGTAACTGTTTTGTGAAAAGATTTGTGTATATCATCTCTGCATATTAATAATATGTATTTATTTTCTGTCTCTACTTTTCTTTTAGATATTACCTTTGGAATTGAGGTGAGTTGCAGATTTTTTTTTTTCCGTTTATTCTTTTCTATTATAGGTTTCTGGTCAAATAAGAACTGTATATAATTACCTGATGAGCAAGTGGATTAATCTAATGAAAGCCTGGTTGCTCAAATAATACTTGCCAGTGCACGATTGAGTGATATTGCCAAGTCACAAAAAAGTAGAACACACCCCATTTATACTGTTTTCTGTTCATGAACTAAAATGAAGAAAGAAAGAATTATACGATTCTATTCTGTTAACTTTTGCATGTAACTGAGTTAGTCCAAGTCAAAGGGTGGTAGTTACCTCCTTGAGAGGAAAGCTGTCTTAAGATGATAAGCTTGAAAGCATCAAAAACCATGATTCTGGTATCTTTTTCTATACAGTAAGACATGCAGTACAGTGCTCCTGCCTATACCCATATCAAAGCAAAGAAAACAGCAGGGTCTGTGCGGTGCATTTGTCTGCAGGTTCTTCCCACGCAGTTATGAGATTCCTGCAAATCACCAGAGACTGCAGCGTGATTGGAAAAGATCAGATTTTGAGTTGAGGGGCTGTGGAGCATGGCCAGGCTCCCAATTACCAGCTGCCTTCATTAGGCACTGTCTCACCCACAGTTCTCCTTCCTCCATGTCATGCCTCCCCCAGTCCCCTGCAGGAAAGCGTCATCAGGAGAAGATTCCTGTCTCCTGACTGCCTGAGCAGATCCCAAATGATACCTCAGGTGTTTGTCCCGGCTGGTGCTGTGGGTGGCAGGTGGTTGCCAGGCTGTCTTTCGCTGTGGGAGCTGATCCTAGGGCCGATGTTGTGCTGCTTCCACAGGTTGATTGCAGTCTGTATGCCAGCGGCATCGGCAAGGATGGGACGAGCTGGGTAGCCTGCCCAAGAAACTTGAAGCCTGTCTGTGGCACAGATGGCTCCACATACAGCAACGAGTGTGGGATCTGCCTCTACAACAGGTGAGCTTTGTGGAAGCCCAGGGGAGCTGCAGGGTAGGAGAATTAAGGTGAGGGTGACAGCTCTGTCCCCAAAACGTGGGCTGTGTGAAGGAGTATGTGCGTTAGCACCAGGGTGCTGACCTCCAGCATGGAGGTGGTGGCTGCTCTCTGCAATATCTGACACAGGTCTGCTTTCTTCTAGGCAGCACAGCGCAAATGTGGAGAAGGAATATGATGGAGAGTGCAGGCCAAAGCACATCACGGTAAGTCCAACAGTAAGACAAAGCCTTTCTCCGTTGGTACCCGTAAAGACTTAATTTTATTTCATAGAATATAAGAACAGATGAGGTTGGAAGGACCTTACAAATCATTGGGCTCTAACCCCCTGCCCTGGGCTGGCTGCCCCCAACCAGATCAGGCTGCCCAGGTCTCCAATCGAATCGGCACTGGGCACCTCCAGGGATGGGGCACCCACAGCTCTCTGCTCAGCCTGTTACTTGTTCACTTATTTATTTCCTATTCCTTCTATTCGTACAGATCGATTGCACTCGGTACCGCCAAGTTGTAAGAGATGGTAACGTTATGGTAGCCTGCCCAAGGATTCTGAAACCAGTCTGTGGCTCAGATAGCTTCACTTATGACAACGAATGTGGGATTTGCGCCTATAACACGTAAGTGTTCTCTGTAGAACATCTTTCTGGGTAATTAGAGATAGCTAAGTCTCTTGGAAACACTTATGTAAAACACTTTCTAAGTCTTTTTTTAGGGTAGATATTACTGTGGGACTCTTTGAAGCTGGTTACTTGTAATTCTCCAGCCAGCTACAGATTTCTTCCCCATTCTCAGTCTGTGCCCATGAAGGGAATCACGAAAAAGACAGAGGACGCCCCACAGCAGAGGCATGAATAGATGCATGAAAGTGTTTCTCAGTGCTGTGTGATATGGAAATACCATGCATTTTCTGCTCACAAGTGGTTGTTACCACTTGTGGGCTGCATCCAGATCACTCAGCTGTGCCTTACGTGATGGGTGGGACCTTGCTTTCTTGCCCCAGTATCTCAGCTTTTTCTCAAGGCTCCCTAATCAAAACAGCTCTTTCTTTCAGAGAACATCACGCCAACATTTCCAAACTCTATGATGGAGAATGCAAGCTGGAGATTGGCTCAGTAAGTGTCATAGAAATAAAAATCCATCTCCTAGGGCTATTAATGGAGAGAATCCCATTGATTTACCTAAGAAAATATATGACAGCGCTGGCCAGGGGTTCTGGTCCATGCTCTTGCTTCCTGCCTGGTGAGGGTGGCTTTTGAAACAAAGCGGCAAAGGAAGAGGCCCCAGATTTTCCTTGCATGGTGCTGTGCAGATTGACAGGTTTCTCTCTGGAGGTGACAAGCATTTCCACCCTTTGTAACAAGCATTCAAAACTCCAGTGCTGGTAGCTTTGTTAGATATAGTGAGATTCATAAGAGTACCAAACATACATATTTATAGGGTATAGCTTATTGTATATTTTTACTGGGGTAAGAGTCCAGTGCCTCAGGAAGAAAAGCTTATATATCAGCACAGAAATTATGGGATGCAGGGAGTCCGTTTTCCAACAGATTCCACCTTTATCACTGTAACTGCCATGCTTTTAACTGCAGGGAGTCTGAATTATTAAGTAATCACAGCACTGGAGAAGGAAGGAGAAAAACCAACACAAATCAAAACAATATTAATCAGATTTCCAGCTGTTGAAAAATATTTTCCACCTAATTCAAGACTGTTGTGTTGATGAGAAAAGGACTGAAAAGTCTGTATGTGTTCTTCTGCCTGAAGGCTTCTTTCTCTAAGAGAGGTCCTATATAGTATTCCAAAAGCAATTTCAGATAGACAAATTAGTTAAGTGTATCAGGGCTTTGTCCTGATACAAGAACTAGGAAGCCTGGAATACAGAGTGGAAAGTGTTGCATGGACTTTTCCCACGTAGCACAGGCTCTGAGAGGGCTTATTCTCCTTATTTCATCAGGTTGACTGCAGTAAGTACCCATCCAGAGTCTCTGAGGATGGCAGAACTTTAGTAGCCTGTCCAAGGATCCTGAGCCCAGTTTGCGGCACAGATGGTTTCACCTATGACAACGAATGCGGGATCTGTGCCCACAATGCGTAAGTGCTGCTCATACCCCACTCCTCCAAAGTAACCAGCAACACTTTGCCATGCTGTGAGCCTTCCTCTGACATTGCTGCTTATGCCTGTTTCTTCAAGTCTCTTAAAAACTGGGTTGTTTTGTTTTTACTGAGTTTTCTTCTGATGCCTTCTTCAAGATCGTGAGGGGAAATTGCAAGATTCAGAACACAGCTCCTTGGATTAGTCTGTGGGCTGGGCAGTGACTGAGCAGAGAAAGGAATAGTTCAGAATGTTGCTTTAAATAACATGAGAAGACGTGATGAGCTTGTTAACGAGCAGAGTAATGGAGCCATATCAATACAATCACACAGAGAGGCTGAAGCCCTAGTTTGTTAGGTATCTGCTTTGGGCTACCTCTGGTTCATCCTGCATGCAAGTGTTTAAACCAAGAGTTAAAGCATTTACTTACTCAACTTTATCTCCCTCTTTCAGAGAGCAGAGAACCCATGTCAGCAAGAAGCACAACGGAAAATGCAGGCAGGAGATTCCTGATGTGAGTGTACAACATAAGGTGTATTTCTCCCCTTGTCTCAACCCACTGAACTATTTTCTGAGGCCACATCTACTCTGAATATGAGCTGGCTTGAAGCCTGGCTCTCTGCACGTGTCTTTTGGATGTGCCAACGTGTTTCCAACACACAAACAGTGTGGAAATTGGTCAGGAAGAACTTAGTTCATCCTTTAAGGATGATCTCTAAATGCGTTGCCAGCAAAGTCCTTTACTATTTTTTTGCCTTCTTTTGTTTGATTCTATAGTGCAGAATGAGAAGGGGATGATGTATCTTTACCTTTTTTTTTTCTTCTTGTTTTTCTTTCCTTCTTTTCTGCCATGTCTTGCAAACAGTTTCAGTAGGTTGTGACCCCTTTGGATCAGAAGTGAAGCTCAGTGGCATTTGGGATTGCCTGAGCTGTTTGCCCTGCTTTGGCATCTCAAAAATTATACAGTGCCATGTGCCTCCTCCTGGGCATGAGAGAGTTTCTGCAAAGCTGACTCAGACTGACTTTAAAAGAACTGAAGTGTAGCACCAGTGTTATTTCAGCATCCCAGCATAAAAGACATGGAGAGCAGCAGGAGGCAATGCTAGGGTTTGTCTTTGAGACAAGGACTTTTCCAGGGCTGACACTCCTACTTCTTGCAGATTGACTGTGATCAATACCCAACAAGAAGAATCAATGGTGGCAAACTCCTGGTGCGCTGTCCAAGGATTCTGCTCCCTGTCTGTGGCACAGACGGATTTACTTATGACAACGAGTGTGGCATTTGTGCCCATAATGTGTAAGTACAGCATACAAGACTTCCATTTGTAGCTACTAGCTGTGTCAGTACCTCAGATGGCTTCCCTTCCACCCTCCTTCTTTTTTTTTTTTTGATAACAGCTTGTCTATATGTCTTCCTCTGTTTTTCTTTCAACCTCCTTGAGCTCTGTCACCTCAGTTTCCTGATGTGCTCCTCAGGGAGCTGTGGGAGAGCCAGCTAACAGCTGAGCATCCTATGAGGGCTGTGGCATTTGTGCCGAGGAAAAAGAGAATGGGTCTGCTACAAGCAGACCTGAAAAGTCTATTCCTGCTTAGAAATCACACTCCTTAATGACAGCCTCTCCCTTTCAGACAACACGGTACTGAGGTTAAGAAAAGCCATGATGGAAGATGCAAGGAGCATAGCACCCCGGTAAGTCAGATAAGTGCTGTCTCCTGTACGTGCCTCGTGGGTGCAGAGGTTGCTAACCAGGGTCTCTCCAGTCAGGCCACAGAGAAGAGGAATGGGCCGGGACTCGGGTAACAAAGTGTCCCAATACTGTAGGTCTCTGGAGGGAAATGTCAGAGGCAGCGCAGAACAGCACAGCCCATTTTAGCACAGTAGGAGAGGAAGAGCAGAAGCTGTGTTAGATGCCTGTGTACTCATTCAGTGCTGGGATTTCCATTGCAGCAGACAGGTTAAAAAATTTTCATACTGTGGTCAGCCAAGAAAAGGCTGCTCACAGGAATGCATACAGAAATAGCTCTATAAACATGCACGGTAACAATATGTGCTGATAATATCTCAGCACATTTATTCTGCTTATGCAGAGCAGCTCTAAAACACTGAAAATAACTTTGTGCGTCTCAAGGGAATGCTGTATCTTTTCTATAGTAAAGACACTGTTATAATGCTGTCTTTGCTATAATTTGCTCTTGGACTGTGTGGGGAACGTGGGTAATAAGAGATACTACACAGGGGAAGATATGCAAAACAATTGTGAAGTGTCAGAAGCTTAGCTAGTGTAGACCGACTTCCAGTGCCTCAGTAGATACTTGCTTATTTATCTTCAAGTATTGAAACTGTTTTTAAACACAGTGAAGATTTTTGCAGCAGAAGCTGGTGGAACAGTTTCCTGTTGCTGTTTAGAAAATGCAGAAACAAAACCTAAGGTTTAGTTAAGTCAGGCATGACCTAATGTCAAACTGGACGTAATGCCGAACTCCTCATATCAAATTCCTTTGAATAATGCTTGTTCTGAAACTTGGACGTAGACTACATAAGGAAGATTATCTTTCTGCTCTGCTATTCCTTTGTGTTCCCTTTGTTAGCAAGCAGTATCAAACCCAACTACAATTAATTCATTTATAATGGGAGACTAAACTGATATCAACCCTGATTTTCCTGTGGCTCGAGAGGCAGTCTGTCTCCCAGCTCCCAGCAGCTGACTCGGCATTGTTACTGTTTTCTCCCCAGCTTGACTGCACCCAGTACCTGGGCAATAGTAAAAATGGTGAAGCCATTGCTGCCTGCCCCTTCATCCTGCAGGAGGTCTGTGGCACTGACGGTGTCACCTACAGCAACGACTGTGCTCTATGTGCCCACAACATGTAAGCCCAGCAGCTCACCCACTCGTGTATCATCACGGCTGCTTGTTGAGCTTTGTCAACTCCGTTTTCTCTCTCTTCCAGTGAATTAGGAACCAGCATTGCCAAGAAGCATGATGGGAAGTGCAGAGAGGAAGTTCCTGAGGTAAGTGATAGATAGGAAAAAAAGAGCTTGAGGTGGTGCTTATTGCCTAACGTCACAGTGCTGGCTGGTTTTGGTGATGCTGTGTCATGCCCTCCTGCTGCCATCCTTCCTGCAGGTAAACATCAACCCTGGCAGCAGGAACGCTGTGCATTTTCTGCATGCAGTCAGGGAAAGAAAGAGAAGAGGACAGGTGAGGAATGAGTTATGAGACAGGTAGCATAAATGATTTAAGGCAATACAGGAAGAAATCTTTTTCCCCCAGCAGTCTATCATACCTGCCATGGGAGTGTAGTGATCTGTTCTGGCAGTATGGAAAGGGACACAGAGCACCCCCAGGTACTTGGTGCCTTCTGGATACCCGTGCTGTGCAAAAGGATGTTCTGCAAAGATTAGAAAACTACCTGCATTTTGGATGCTTATACCTAATGTATCAGAGGATTCAAGCCCCCCTCTCTATTGTAAATGTGATATCCTGTAATGTATACCAACAATGCATCTTGTAAAAATACCAGATAAACTATATGTGGCTTGCTCTAAACTATTTACACTCACTGGGGAATAGAAAAACAAAGCCATCTCATTATCATGTGTTTGAAAGAGTCAACGTTGTGAGTCAGATATTTCATTTCTATACAAACAGACTATGAAATGTCATTGCTTTGTTTCCTGGGTATGCTCTGTGTTCAGCCCAAGTGAGATGCATAAATCAGTGAGGAAGAGCTCACACTGGAGAAACTGGGATAGCTAAAATTCAGGGCCGGTTCTTCAAATGGCATAAATCATTTTGAACTGCTGTCGGTCCTTCTGGCTGATTGCAACACAGAGAACCAGCCCCTTGCAACAAAAGGCATGTCAGCACATCTCCTCAATTCTTGTGGGCCGTGACACACTCCTTGGTCACATAGAGCTTCTCTTGCAGGAAGTGCATAAATCACACCAGTTTGATTTGCAGATTATTTACGAGCTGCATTTTGCAGTGTCCCAGTGGTTCAGCAAGCTCTAAGGGCATCATGATAAATGCAGAGCTGAATGAGTGATACGCGCCTTCAAGCTTTGATTCAGTCTTCTCCAGCATGAGGCTGTGACAGAAAATTGATAGTTTTCAATGAAGAATGAGTCAATACATAACCGTAATCCATCCTGTGGCAGATCTTGAAAGGCAGAGGCGTAAACAGGGGGGTTGTATCTGAGTTCCCTTACACAGAGTATTTGCTGCCTTTGTCTCCCAGCTTGACTGCAGCAAGTACAGAACCTCCACACTGAAGGATGGCAGGCAGCTGATGGCCTGCACCATGATCTACGATCCAGTCTGTGCTACCAATGGTGTCACCTATGCCAGTGATTGCACGCTGTGTGCTCACAACCTGTAAGTACTCATTTTTCTGCAGGGGGACCCACTGTTGTGGTTGTGATTGCTGTGATTGGACACATCTCTGAGTGCTGAATAACATGTGAGGGCTCTGTCTAAAACCTCGTGCTGTCCTGTCTGCCTATCCCTGTTGCCATGGTTGGTGTTTCAGATGGGCATTTATCAAGGCCCACTGCCCCCAAAGACCCAGAAAAGGGGTTCACTGCCTGTGAAAGCACTATTCCAAAAGACACATCCCTAGTTCTTAAGGGCATGTTCTTGCTAATGCTGCTCAGGTAATGCTTAGCTAAGTTATCTGAAATAGTCCCATGTACCACATGGGAACAAGGTTGTGCTCTTATACCATGGTTGTGAATGGGAAGGGTTTCTGCTAATGTCCATTTTTCCTTCCTCCAGGGAGCACCGGGCCAATCTTGGCAAGAGAAAGAATGGAAGATGTGAAGAGGATATAACAAAGGTGAGTGGAAAAGGATAGGAATGAAGTGCTGAATCTGGTGACTGTTACAGTCATAGGGGACTGTCCTCTGTTCCATGTCAGAAACTGGGGGAGCGGTGTGCAGCCCTGGGGAGGTCCTTTGGGAATGTCACATTGGTTGTAGAATAGCTGCCACCCATCCCATAGGAATGGACATGGCAGTGAACAGGAATAGTGTGAGGTCTCACCCCTCACCAGGAGGAACTGAGTTGGTTATTGCCATGATTTTTCAGTTTCATTTTTTGTGTTGGTGAAATACTGTTTGCTCCCAGGCAGAGACTCATATCTTCCTTGTCTGTGCAGGAACTTTGCCATGGGATCCAGCAAGTCTCTCCCATCTGCACCATGGAATACATACCCCACTGTGGCTCTGATGGCAAGACATATGGCAACAGATGTACCTTCTGCAATGCATACCTGTAAGTATAGGAGTGAAACCCTTCCTGTAACTGCTACAAATGCAGGGTTGATTTTGTAAGGTGTTTTTTACTAACTCTTTATGGGTGTGTGCTAGACATTTCTGATGCACCATGGCTTGTGCAGAGAGGTGTGTTTTGCTTTTTAAGAGAAAATGCAAAGCACCCACTTCTGCCAGTCTGTGTGTGGCTTCCTGTTTTATTTAACTTCAAAGACATTTAGCTAATTTTCACCAGCATACAGTTTTGTCCCACAAGCTCATCAGGGTATGGGGAAAGTACTTCACCGAACTAGCTGGAGTGTTTCAAAGGTGTGAAACCTGTCATCTTTCCTTTGATGTTCATAATGAAAGAAAGTAGTTGGCCTTTTGAGACTGTTCTTTATCTTCTGTCAACGTTATGAACGTTTGGGCTAGTAAGGAGAGGAACAAGGCTGCATCACGAAGTCTGTTCTGTGTCTAATCCTTTCTTCTCTTTTTGCTAGGGAGAGCAATAGGACTCTCAACCTCGTGAGTATGAGCGCATGTTAACCCTGCACTGGAGTCCAGCATGAAAAACAATCTGCCTTGCACATGTGTCTTCATGGGCCAATATTCCGCAACAGTTTTCCTTCAGCTTTTTTTGTGTCCCAAGCTCTCCAAACACCTTTTTGGTGAATAAACTCACTTGGCAACATTTATCTGTCCTACTTTAGTGTCACATTTTATGCCTTTTTCCCCTTTCTCCTCCTCAACATGGTACGCAGTGGTGCACACCATTTCTTCTGTTGATGTTGGCTCTGACAGCCAATGTGGGTAAAGTTCTTCTTACCATGCTTCCGTGTTGTTTTAACTTCAAAAAGGAGCCTGGGCTCCCCTCGGAGCTCTCAGGCATTTCCTTAATCTTCACAGTCATTTTGGCAGGATTAGTTTCTCCTAAGCCTTGGTATGACCTGAGCAGGGCTCCCTCTTTGTAGTCAGTGCAGGGAGACATTTGCCTCAAGAGCATGCTCCATCCACACCCACACTGGGTAATTCCCAAGATGAGGTGGACGGTTTGCTCTCACAAAGAGAGTTTTCTTGCATTTCTCTAGAAAGGAAAACTCACTGCCTACCTGTGAATTCCCCTTGTCCTGGTTCTGCTGCCTGTGCAGCCTGCCTCATGGAAGGGGCAGCAACTGCTGTCACAAAGATGATCCCAACCTGTCTCCACTGCACAATGACCTCCATGACACATGCTGTATAGGATATAAAATACAGGAGGGGAATGCCAGGCTCCCTTCAGGGTTGCAGAGCAGTAGTGTCTGTGTACAGAGTACATGTCTTAATCTATTAATGCAGCAGAACAACTTCAGTCCTGGTGTCCTGTGGGCTGGAATTGCCCATGTGGTAGGGACAGGCCTGCTAAATCACTGCAATCACTATGTTCTCAAGCTATTTGGGAAAGCAAAGGATTCATGGGATTGCCTGTGAATGACTTGAATTGAATGGCAAATCATAGGAAAGCAGCTCTGCTCAACAGTTGGTTGTTTCAGCTAATTCTTGCAGCCAAAGAGCCGGGTACCCAGTGACACAATAGCTGTCACTGTGTCTGCATGGATGACAGGGAGGTAGGGTGACCTGGGGGCCACCCTCCAGCTTCTGCCAGCACAGGTACAGTCACCACCTCCAGCCCCACAGCAGTCCCGTTGTGGTTTACCAAAGAAACACAATTATTTGGACCAGTTTGGAAAGTCACTCGCTGAATTGTGAGGTTAGATTAATAGGCTGAAGGCAAATGTTCCCAACTTGGAGATACTTTTGGTATTGTATCAGAGAACAGGGCCATAGCACCTCCATGCTATTAGATTCTGGCTGGCATGTACTTTTCAAGATGATTTGTAACTAACAATGGCTTATTGTGCTTTTCTCGAGTCTGTGTCCTAATGTAAACGTTCCTTTGGTTTATATAACCTTCTTGTCGTTTGCTCTTCAGGTGTTTTTGTGGAACACAGGCTGCTTTAATCTAGTTTAACTGTTGCTTGATTATTCTTAGGGATAAGATCTGAATAAACTTATTGTGGCTTTGGCAGACTTTAGCTTGGGCTTAGCTCCCATATTGGCTTTTGCAGCCTTTTCAGTAAAGCTATCAAGACCCTACTCAATGACATTAGCTGGGGGCAGGCGTGCCAAATCCTGCTCTGTGAAACACACAGTCTGATGATACTGAAGGCAAACATGAACTCAAAGAGGCACAAAGTAAAGAAGTTGTCTGGGAAATTCAGGGGAAAAGCCAAAGTGGCCATTAGACACAGTTTCCATGCGGTATTTGCCAGTAGGTTTCATATAAAACTACAAAATGGAATAAACCACTACAAATGGGAAAAGCCTGCTACTGGAATTTAAATATTCACTAGGCTCAAGGGGGTGTTTCACAAAGTAATATCATTCTATGAAAGTAGGGCAGCCAATTTTTCACGGACAAAACTTTTTTTTTCTGTGCTGCAGTGCTGTTTTTCAGCTGATCCAGGGTTGCTTAACGTGAGTCTGAGTGCTGAATGATTTCTGTTTGTATCACGTTGGTGAAGAAGCAATGGCCAGGGGAAGGCAAACATGTTCAAGAGGAAACACTGAATTTTGGAGGCTTGGGAGAGAGGTAGAACAATTTAAGTTCTGTAGTGTCACTAAGAGATCTGAAGGATGGTTTTGCAGAACAGTTGACTTGGCTGGATGCTGGCTTGGCTGTAAATGGATGGAAGGGTGGATGGATGGACAGGGATTTCTGTGCAGGAGATCATCTCCTGAGCTCGGTGCTTGACAGACTGCAGATCTATCCAGTAACCTTCTCCAGCATGAAAGCTCTGGGGGCTTTGGTACAGTTTAGTCCGCTGCTCATTGCTCCCTGGGTGCACAGTGGTGATTTTCTTACTCACCTGAGGCAAAAACCTGAGCAGTTTCAAATTGAACAGGTTGCTCTCATAGATTGTTCATTTGACAAGATAAAGTTCTTGTTTTTTTTTTTTTATTTTGTAACTTGGGAAGAAGCACTAAAGGATCTGTTGCAAGGGCAAGGGTTTAGCAGTGTCCAAAGAACTCTTATTTTTATACTTCCCTCGTGAACAAAAAGAGTTGCAGATGCAGATTCTGGTAAGGATGCAGTGAAGGAGAAAGCCCTGAATTTCTGATGTATGTACAGCATTGGGCACCTAACATTCCTTGCTGAAGCACAGCAGCTCCATGCACTGCTCACAGCTGGTGCAGCCCTCGGCTCCAGGGATTGAGCAGTGCTGGGACTCGAAGTTCCATGTCTTTACACTGATAATGGTCCAATCTCTGGAATGGGTTCCCATCCTTGGAGGTACCCAACGCCAGGTTGTCTGGGGCTCTGAGCAGCCTGATCTGGTGGTGAGTAACCAGCCCATGGCAGGAGTTGGAGCCTGGTGATCTTTAAGGTCCCTTCCAACCTAAGCCATTCTATGATTCTAGGAATCGTGACTTGTGAATGTGTACTGCAGAGGCAATATTTTAAAGTTATAAATGTTTTCTCCCCTTCCTTGTTTGTCAAAGTTATCTTGATAGCCTTATCAATGCTTTTGGAGTCTCTGGTTGTTTTTCTTACAATAAAAAGAGGAGGAAGAATGAAGGGAATCATTTGATTTCTTGATTGAATAGTAGGATTCAGAAAGCAGTACGTAATATTGTCTTTTTGTATTGAGCTGCAAGGTTTCTCATCATTTATCAGCGTGGTACATATCAGCACTTTTCCATCTGATGTGAAAAAAATCCTTATCTACAGTCTCTGTACCTAAACATCACTCAGACTCTTTACCAAAAAAGCTATAGGTTTCAAAACTACATCTGCTGATAATTTGCCTTGTTTTAGTTCTACTTCCATATGCTGTGTTTGTGAGAGGTGCGTGGATGGGCCTAAACTCTCCATTGCTGAGATTGATGGGTGCTTAAGAATGATGTACTGACTGCTGAAACTGTTTTCATTTCACAGGAATGTTTTAGTGGATTGTTTTTATAACCGTATATTCCTTGGATAAATGAAATCCAGAAATAATTATGCAAACTCATTGCATCCGTTGCACAGGTCTGTAACTGCTAGCAAAGGAAATAGTTTGGGGATGGCAAAAACATTCCCTCAGCCATCTATATTTAAAGGAATATAATCCTGGTACCCACCCACTTCATCCCTCATTATGTTCACACTCAGAGATATTCATTCTCTTGTTGTTATCATTTGATACCGTTTTCTTTGGTTCTTTGCCACACTCTGGGCTCTGGCTGCGTGCTCTGCACTGATCAGCAAGTAGATGTGAGTGAAGCAGCAGCGAGAGGGGCTGCCCCCAGCTGGCACCCAGCCGCTCAGCCTAGGAGGGGACTCTGCGTTTCCACCAGCTGAGGTGCAGCCATATAAGCTTACGTGTGCTGTGAGTCAGTGAACAAAGGGAGTCCTCACGATGTGTTTCTTGCTGCCTAGTTTTCATTCATAGAAGCAAAACTTTTACTTTCATTCAGTCGCCTTGAAGAATGAGGAATGTTTGGAAATGGGTGGCCTTATGCTCTTTTTCTTTCTGCCCTTTAAGGCTCAGTCGGAGGCCATTGGTGAGGATGGCATCAGGGCCCCTGGACCAGATCTGTGGCACAGATGGTTTCACTTACATCAATGGATGTGGGATCTGTGCCTGTAACGTGTCGTTCTGATGGAAGGAACGTGCCTTCCCAGCCCCTCAGCCCTCAGCCCCTCCCTGTGCTGCTCCAATTCATTATCCTTTCTTCCTTCTCCCCTTGCTGTTCGTGCTCGGGTGGAAATCATGAAGATTTAGAAGAGAAAACAAAACAGCTGGAGTGGAAACCCAGATGACGCAGCTCATTCAGCTGTCATGGGTTTGTTGTTGCTATAGGTCTATGTCAGAGATGCTAACACCACTTCACTGTCGCTTGTTAACATGGGTGAACTCTCCTTCACTCTCATCATTTGCAGGCCTTATTTACATTCCCAGCACCCATCACCCTCTGGGAAAATGGGCACACTGGATCTCTAATGGAAGACTTTCCCTCTTTCAGAGCATGTGGGACGTGCAGTGACAAGAAAGGCGGAGGGGCTGAGCAGCAGCACTGCCCCCAGGGAGCAGGGAGCGGATGGCATCGGTGGCAGCATCCCAAATGATGTCAGCGGATGCTGAGCAGGCAGCGGACGAATGGACAGAAGCGATGCGTGTACCTTCTGTTGACATTTTATTTGGCAGCGATTTAACGCTAGCTTCCTAGTACTGCTATTCTCTACAGGCTGCATTCAAATGTATGAAAAGAAGGGAGGCAAAAAGATGCAAAATCCGAGACAAGCAGCAGAAGTATTTCTTCTTTACGGAAGCATGCACAAACAACCTTCCCCAACAGCGTCAGAAAAGCACAGCGTAACCTTTTTCAAGACCAGAAAAGGAAATTCACAAAGCCTCTGTGGATACCAGCATGTTCAGCTCTCCTGATAGCAGATTTTTTGTCAGGTTGCAAATGGTGTATGGTGCCAGGAGGTGCAGGGACCATATGATCATATACAGCACGGCAGTCATCGCGCATGCATTAATACATTAAGTGAGTAACAGTGTTACTTTGCCAAAGCAATAGTTCAGAGATGAGTCCTGCTGCACGCCTCTATCTTATAACTGCAACTTATAAATAGTCAAACCTCATCCAGCCATGTGCTTCTCTCTGTCAGCACCAATGGTGCTTTGCCTGTACCCAGCTGCAAGGAATCAGCCCATGATCTCATTAACACTCTGCTCTGCAGGATAAATTAGATTGTTCCACTTTCTTTTGTTGTTAATAACGAAGGAACAATTGTTCAGTGGTTATAGTCCTAATTGTCAGCTACAGAAACCCTCTCCATCCAGTTCCTTCTGTTCCAGCAAATTGTCCAGGCTATAGCACCATGATGCATGTTACCTCTCACTCCATCCTTCTTCTCTTTCCCACCAGGGAGAGCTGTGTGTTTTCACTCTCAGCCACTCTGAACAATACAAAACTGCTACGCACCATCTCCCTCGGAAAGAAAATCCCCTTGTTGCTTTCTTTATTTACGAGATCCTTCTTAAAAAGCAAACCATCATTCACTGCAAATCCGGAGCTTCCTGCTTTTCTTTCCCCAAACAGCCGGCTTCATTTGTCTTTTCTTAAACACTGTTTTCCAGGTGAATTTTGGCCAGCATTTTGGCTGAGATCCAGGAGCACGTCTCAGCTTTCTGCTCTCATTGCTCCTGTTCTGTATTGCCTCTTTCTGGAATTTCCAAGGAGAAAACTTTGCACGGGGATGAGATAATGCCCGTTTTTCAGGGCGGCTGATGGGCAGCAGGATGTCTCTGGGTCACTGTGGCACCAATGGGGGGCAGCTTTGGGAGCCATCACTGTGCACCACTGGTTGCTTCCTCTCTGTGTTTTATGCAGGGGGAACGTTCACAGAATGGGGCTGATCCCGAAGTCTGAAGTCTAAGGCTTTGTCTGTACTCAGTGAAATCCTTCCTCTGTTACATAAAGCCCAGATAGGACTCAGGAAAAATAGTTATTCCAGCCCTCCTCTTCCTCAGATCTGGAGCACCGCTTGTTTGCAGCCAGTCCTCCCCAAAATGCACACCTCACCAAGTGGAGGGAGATGTAAACAGCGAAGGTTAATTACCTGCTTGTCAAAAACACTTTGTGGTCCATAGATGTTTCTGTCAATCTTACAAAACAGAACCGAGGGCAGTGAGCACTGAAGGCAAGTTCCCGTGCTGAATTAATGAGACTTGGCAGCTCGCCGTGCAGAAATGATCCCTGTGCTTCATGGAGGCTGTAACCTGTCTCCCCTTCGCCTTCACACTGCGGTGCTGCCCTGGACACCTCACCTTCCATAAGCTGTTGGGTGCAGCTGCCCAGAGATGAAGAGATTTTTCCTAAGGTTTTTAGGACTCATCTTTGCTGCTCGGTAGTGTGCAGCAATTACTCATCCCAACTATACTGAATGGGTTTCTGCCAGCGCTGCTTGCTTCAATAAGCATTTCTTCATTTTGCCTGTAAGTTTCTCTCAGCAGCACTGCTCTGGGTGACTTGAATGGCTGCCTGGAATCCGAGGGGCACAGCCACCACCTCCCTGTTGCTGCTGCTCTGGGGACTCACGTGCTGCTGGATGGTGGGGAGCATGAAGTGCCTCACTCAGACACCTGGGTTGCAATGCTTGCACTGTGCTCTTTTGGGTATGCAGATGGTTTCTGGCTGTTACCTGTAGAAATCTGCTGTGGAAGCCCTTTGTATCTCTTACTGTGGCCCTTCAACAAAAGCTGTGGGAAAGCTCTGGGGCTGCTTCCGTGGGTCATGGAGAAATTGTACGTTCCTTCCTTAACAAAAATTATCCCTAGGAGAGAGTACTGTACAAGCATTGTGCACATAAAACAGTTCAGGTTGAAAGGGCTCTCTGGAGGTTTCCAGCCTGACTACTGCTCAAAGCAGGGCCAGGTTCAAAGGTTGCTCAGGATGCTGTGTGCCTTCCTGATCATCTGTACCACCAATGGAGGAGGTTTGTGGCCACTCTGCTTCCCGTGCCACTCGTGAAGAGGAATATTCTCTTATATTCAAATAGAACGTCGTTCTCTAGCTCAGCCTTCCCTATAACCCCACAGTGGAGGTACGTATCCCCATACTCTCCCCCTTCTGCAGGGTGAAGGCCATGTTCCCCACCCCCCCTCTCACCCTGTGCCCTGAACAGCCTGCTGGTCTCTGCTGGACGTGCACTCGTGTCAATGCCTGTCCTTGCAGTGGGCCCTGGAACATTTAATTCATCACCAGAATAATGTGGAACGGTGTCATCTTCCCCTGCAGGGTACAAAGTTCTGCACGGGGTCCTTTCGTTTGAGGAAAGCATTCACTGGTTCTACCTGAATCAAGCTCTATTTAATAAGTTCATAAACACATGGATATGTTTTCCTAGAGATACGTTTTAATCATATCAGTGATTTTTATTTGCTTTGTTGCTTACTTCAAACAGTGCCTTCAGGCAGCAGGTGAGGGACAGGGCTGCTGTTGGCTCTGCAGTGATTTCTCTGGGCATGTGGCTCAGGTTAGATAGTGGTCACTCTGTGGCCAGAAGAAGGACAAAGATGGAAATTGCAGTTTGAGTCACATTAAGTGGGCATTTTGGAGTGATTTGAGGAAGTTTCATGAAAGAGCTATGACTACTTATTGTTGTTTTCCCCTTTTACAACAGAATTTTAATCAAAATAATGTGACAAAGCCCAGGAATGTTTGGGAAAAGTGTAGTTAAATGTTTTGTAATTCATTTGTCAGTATGTTGCCAGCTAAGCAAAAAGTCCTACCTTCAGTATGGAGTCTTGCAGAGAATATGACATCAGTAGTAGTTTAGGAAAAGGTACCACCACCACCAGAAACTGTAATGGAAAGTGTAAACCAAGAAGTTCCTTGAGTAAGAGAGAAAGGATGTTGCATACTGGCCAAGTCCTGCCCTGGTGTCAACCTGCTGACCCTCTGCAGTTCAGGACCATGAAACGTGGCACTGTAAGGTGTGACCCTGCCTTTGCTTACTCAACATCTCTGCCCTTGTGCTGACTTCTGCACACAGAAGCATTTCCCTGTAGCCAAACAGGGATTAGCTATAAGCTGCACCTGACTTCGAGGATTAAGAGTTTGCAATTAAGTGGATTGCAGCAGGAGATCAGTGGCAGGGTTGCAGGTGAAATCCTTTCTAGGGGTAGCTAAGGGCTGAGCAATGTTTCCTACAGCACGAGCCAAACCAGCCAAGGGTTTTCCCATGCTGTTCACAGAGGCAGGGCCAGCTGGAGCTGGAGGAGGTTATGCTGGGACTCTGCTCCCTGTGCTGAGAATGGAGGGATTTCTGGGTGCTGTTCCTGTGGCTTGCACTGATCGGCAACAGGGAGATCAGTGCTCCCCAAGCAGTGCCAAAACTCGTGTTTGATACAGAAAGGTGGATGTGGACCTCCCTCCTGCTGTGCAGCCGTGAGCTTATGGAGCCGACGAGCCCTCGGAGCAGCAGGAGCTGTAGTAGTGCACCCCTGTAGGTGCTGGGGAAAGTCTCTGGTTCCCAGGGATGCATTCCATAAGACACATAAGGACAATATATCTTCGGGCTGTGCCAAATCTTTCTGAAATATTCACGCATGTTCCCTTAATTTACAGAAACAAACGCAGCAGAATAATTATTTCAATGCTTCCCCCTGAAGGAAACCCATATTTCCATGTAGAAATGTAACCTATATACGCACAGCTATGCTGCATTCTTCAGAAGGTGCCAGTGCTTATCTCCCATGGCAAAATATTACAGGTATTCTCACCACGTTGGAGCTGTGAAAGGATTCATGGTAAGAAACTTAGGTTAAAGGTATGGCTGCAAAACTACTCACACCAAAACAGCAGAGCTCCAGACCTCCTAGGAAAGAGCCACTTGGAGAGGGATGGTGTGAAGGCTGGAGGTGAGAGACAGAGCCTGTCCCAGTTTTCCTGTCTCTATTTTCTGAAATGTCTGCAGGAGGAAAGGACAACTGTACTTTCAGGCATAGCTGGTGCCCTACTGTAAATAAGTTCCCTGAACTTCAGTGTGGTTTGTTCTTGAGATGCTTTGGCAGAACACCTTGAGTCAATTCGCTTAACTGTGACTAGGTCTGTAAATAAGTGCTCCGTGCTGATAAGGTTCAAGTGACATTTTTAGTGGTATTTGAAAGAATTTACCTTGCTTTCAAGTCTTCTACCAAGCTCTTCTACACTTAAACAGTGAAAGCGCCAAGAAACCCTTTCTTTTATCAAACTAGTGCTAAATACCATTAACTTCATAGGTTAGATACCGCGCTGCCAGCTTCACCTGGCAGTGGTTAATCAGTTCTGCTGGTGGCAAAGCCTCGCTGGCTTGTTCTCTTACCTAGAGGTGAATATCCAAGAATGCAGAACTGCATGGAAAGCAGAGCTACAGGCATGATGGTCCTGAGCCTTAGCTGCTCCCTGCTGGGAGATGTGGATGCAGAAATGAATGAAGGACTTGTCCCTTACTCCCTTCAGCATTCTGTGCTATTTAGGGTCCTACCAGAGTCCTTAAGAAGTATCCTTTGTCCAAAAGCCTGTTTGTTTGGTTTTGACCACTGAGAGCATGTGACACTTGTCTCAAGCTATTAACCAAGTGTCCAGCCAAAATCAATTGCCTGAGAGACGCAGACCATTACCTGGAGGTCAGGACCTCAATAAATATTACCAGCCTCATTGTGCCGCTGACAGATTCAGCTGCCTGCTCTGTGTTCCAGTCCAACAGCTCAGACGCCGCATTTGTATATATTTGCAGGCAGCCTCAGGGGAACCATCTCAGGAGCAGAGCACCGGCAGCCACCTGCAGACCCGGGCAGTACCTCACCATGGCCATGGCTGGCATCTTTGTGCTGTTCTCTTTTGCGCTTTGTGGCTTCCTCCCAGGTGAGTAACTCCCAAAGTGCTGCAGAGGCTTTGTGCCTGCCAGTGCTGGCTCTCCTTAGCAAAACATGGTAGTCACCATCAGGGAGAGACTCCCCTACAAAGCACCTGCAAAGGCTGCCTCGGTACGTTGGTATTAAAAGGATTGCTGCTGTGCTGGGTATCTGTTGGGTTCTGTGTTCCCAACACAATTCTTACGCTCTCAGCACTGTTACACTGCTTGCATTTGCTGCAGAGAATGGATAAATGCTTGAAACGAGGCCATAACGAGGTGGTCAGACCTCCAGGAACTAGTCAGGAAAATATTGTCACGGCACAAGCAAGCTCTGTGCAGGAATCTGGCAGCTTTCCTGCAATGCTTTTGCTGCTAATGGAGAAACAAGAGATGCAAACAAGCCAGGATCTGATGTTCTCCTTCTGTATTTACATCTCATGAAATTACAAAGTCAAAGACAAGTGTGGTTTATTTCTTACACTCAGCTTCTTTAAAATGTATATCCCTGACAACAGATGCTGTGTATGTTTGCTTATCCTGTATGTGACTATTTGCATTTGCATTTATCTGTATTGACTCAGGTTTCTTTTCAGATATGTGATAGATGTTTTCTAGGGACAAAACGGATGTGTAAAGAGATAAGGAAGGAAAAGATATCCATTTTTCAACTAATAAACCTACCTATCTCTTATATATATATATATTTTTTTTAAGAACAGGGCTATTCAAGAATACGTTTCATCAGTCAGCAATAAACTAAATTATGCTTATCAACATTAAAAAAAATAGTCGTACATAGTTTACTTAGTTCAAGAATTGAATCAGTGGAAGTCACTCAGTTTCGTTCTCTGTGCTGGAATTCTGCATGTACGTTTCAGCTAGCTGTGGTCTCACTGATCAGACTGCCTTTGTTTCACATTTTTGTCCTTTTTTTTCCCCCAGATGCTGCCTTTGGGGTTGAGGTAAGTAAGAGAGTTCTTTCTGTCCTCCTTTTTTCTTTTCTCTCTCTCTTTTTTTTTTTTCCCCTGTCTTAATTAGTATCACTGTAATCAGATCCCACAGAGTAAAATGTTAAATTATGCAGTTCTGAGCTCTACATCTATGCTGCATGTAACATAACATTGTGATATAAAATTGTTGGATGAATTAATTTCTGACCAACTCTGAACTGGTTTAAACTTTAAGTTGTTCATATGGTCTATGAAATAATACAGTGGTTTGGGTTGGAAGCGACCTTTAAGATCATCTGGTTCCAACCCTCCTGCTACAGGCAGGGCACCTCCCACTAGACCAGATTGTTCAAAACCCCATCCATACGATCAGTTCTACACTGATGGCTACAGACTATAGCAATAAAAACTACCCCAAAGCAGCCTACTGAAAGAAGAAAGTGCTGTGAAGCACTACAGCTTCCAAACCCCAGGTTGTTTGACTTATTCTTCTTAATAAACGTTTGTATGTTGAGAACGAATAACAGTGGAAGAACACTGGAGGGGCCAGCTCTCAGGCTTTGCAAAATGGTGCCTGGAGGGCATGATAGATCCCTGCTGGTTTACCATACAGGGAGCTGCATGGCTGTAAACCCATTGCCCAATCCTCTCCCACTGTGTGGTGGAGAGGAAGCTGGATCTGGTCGCTGCCCCACTGAAAATGAGAGATATAACTACAAAATGTCACTTTGTCCTGTTGCTGTGTGTTTCTTTGCCAGGTGGACTGCAGTAGGTTTCCCAACACTACAAATGAGGAAGGCAAAGACGTGTTGGTCTGCACTGAGGACCTCCAACCCATCTGCGGTACCGATGGAGTCACTTACAGCAACGAGTGCTTGCTGTGTGCCTACAACATGTGTGTATTGCAGAGAGAGCTCATCCTGCAAGCAAGCAGCTGTGCTTAGGGCTCCTGACAGCACCCCTTTCCAACAAACAGTGATCTGTCACATGTCACTTATGTCAACTCTTCCAGAGCAAGCTTGAGTATCACTGCGTGACACTCCGTTGCCTAGACATCACTTTGGTTACTGTGTCTTTTTTGTTGATGTAATTTATTCAGGTTTTTCTCCTCCATCTCAGGGATGAGGCAGATGACAGCCCCTAGGGCATATTTTATCCCGGCAAAAAGAAGCAAAAGGATGGAGAGATGCTCCAATCTGAATGGTCCAAAACAGTCCTAAAGATTTCAGAGTCTTTAAATCCATCCACTCAGTGCTGGCTGGTGGGGCAGCGTGGCACTACCCTCTCCAATACAAATATATATATGTATATATAAACACAAAGATGACTTAGCAAGACTCAGCCTCATTGCATTAGGTGCATATTCCCAGTAACAGCAAGACTTTGCTGAGCTTCCTAATGTCTGTTTTCCTTCTTTAGAGAATATGGAACCAATATCAGCAAAGAGCACAATGGAGAATGCAGGCAACCTGTTCCTGTAAGTGAAATTCTTTGTGCAGTCAAAACTGCTTATTGACTTGCCCAATAAATAATTTACATGCTGAGTAAGAAGGCATGTGAGATGTTAGAAACTTGTATTGATCATCTTCAGGTGAAGTTTCATCACAACAACACCAAAAAAAAAGCATTTTTTTTCTGCTGAGATGGCATCCTAGGAAGCCCAAAGCACACACTCCGCTGGTCTATATGGTCACTGTAAGCCCTCACTAGTGCTTTGCTGTGTGCTCCTTCCACAGATGGACTGCAGCAGGTATCCCAACACGACAAATGAGGAAGGCAAAGTGATGATCCTCTGCAACAAGGCTTTCAACCCTGTCTGTGGCACTGATGGAGTCACCTACGACAATGAGTGTGTGCTGTGTGCCCACAACGTGTAAGTACTGCGCAGAGCTCCCTTGGCAGGAGTGGGTCCTGTGCCCCTGGCAGCCACCCTTTGAGCACTGGGTTTTCCGATGATGCTTTTTCTGTATGGCTCTTGGACTCTGTCTCTCCTCTCCCTGATAACCAGATGCTGTTTTCCTTTGTGATTAGAAAGAGAACTGTGCCTTTGATCTTGAGAGAGAAGTAGGGAGCTGAGTGGGGACTTAAGAGAAGCACTCTGTCCTGTATTAACTAAGGGTCTGTGTGGCACACATTGCCTTGCAGAAGACAACAGCGAACCTCTGCTGCACCTGTATTGTAAAACAACCTATCTCCCAGACCATGACAGCCTGTCACCTCTCATCCTTTGCATCATGCAACACTGCAACACTCTGGCACATAGTACCACCTCCCATAACACCTGATATGTTGAACCAGTGTCAGAGACCAATAGTATCTCTGTCTCCAGGACCATTAGGCACCAACCTGTGTACAGGGTGGAGGGGCAGGACTCCGAGTCTCATGAAGTATTTGAGGGAGTATTTATGACTTTTGAGGTCACTTCCAAACCAAGCCATTCTATTATTCTATGAAAGCCAGGGAGGTGGGGGTGCTTGCAGGGCTGGTATCTTGAGCAGTGTGGGCACAAGCTAGGCTAGGCATTTGCAGCCCATCAGCACGGCAGGGATGTGGAGTTCAGCACAGCGGGATGCAGGCACAGCTCTCTAACATGGATTTTTTTTTTCTTTCAGAGAGCAGGGGACCAGCGTTGACAAGAAGCATGATGGTGCATGTAGGAAGGAACTTGCTGCAGTGAGTGTGAGTTGCACAGTGAAGGAGCAGGTTCTGGTCCCACTGATGTCAAGGGAAACATGGCCAGCATCTGCAGTAGCCTCAGGAGCATCACTTGTGCTTCAAAACAGAGAAGATTTCACTTTCTACACACGTAATACACATTATCCACAGTAAAGTCAGGAAGGGAAGAGAATGACTGTGCTGGAAGGGATCAGTAAAAGACCATGAGCAGAAATAACCCATGAGGGCAGAACTGAGAATAGGAACTGATAATAGATGTAGGGGGTCAGACCAGTGAGCTGTCAAACCCGTGATGGTTTGATGCAGAGTCCACTCTTTCAGCATTCATAAGAATTGAGTAGGAGGGAGTAACAGCGGGATGTGTACATATGGATCTTCCCCAAAACTCTACAGCTACGCAGCTCAGCCAGGAGTGATTTCTGTGTAGTTGGTAAGGCTCAGTGGATTTCTTTCCCATGGAATTCTCCAGCTTCTTTCTGGACGTGCACCTGTGGTAGTTGGTTTTTTTTTATTTTTTTTCCTGTCTCTTTTTCCCCCCCTACTACAATGTCCCTCAGCAAACACAGTACTTATCTCTCAGACAAACAAATCCCATTCTCCAAGTACTCAGATAAGTGCTGATTTTTGCTTTAAGCCTGTGGGAAAGATGCTGGACCATTATAAAGGCATCAATGCTGCCTCTTCTCCAGACACCAATGCTTTTTCCATTTAATTTCCTGAACAGGTCAGGAACACGGTGCAACATGATTGTAAGCACAGCACGTTCACGGAGCGAGCTGCTGCTGCAGCTCAGAAATGCAGCAGTCAGGATGTGATATGCATCTCTTACACAGGAAATTATGCTCTATTTTTATATTATTAAATCTAGCATAGGAGAAAGGACATCCAGTTTATATCAGATCGTGCGAGGAAGTTAATTATTTTTAGTTAGATCATAATCATCGGCACTGCAGCTGTAGCTAGGGAGGAGTTTAAGCTCTTCAGCTATCGACGCCTTCATATCCTCCACATTACAATGGTGTTTTTGCAGGTTGACTGCAGCGAGTACCCTAAGCCTGCCTGCACGATGGAATACAGACCTCTCTGTGGCTCCGACAACAAAACGTATGGCAACAAGTGCGACTTCTGCAATGCAGTCGTGTACGTACAGCCCTGGTTGCATTCACGTTGTCGGCTGCCTCCTACAGGCACCAGCTTGCACAGTTCCTGCTTTCGTTGCTGATTGCTGACCAGGATTTGGGAGCAGGAAAGAACAACAGGCATCACGCCAGCCATTCATTTTATTTTTTCACCAGAGCATGTCTGGTTTGTTAAGATGGATGCTTTGTACATCATTAACCTCAAGGGAAGTTTTCCTTGCTTGCTGCAAAGAAAATCAAATTTGGTGTTTCATTATAGTTTTCAGAAGGGGTTAAACGATTTCGTCTCATAATCGTTTAATCTCTTAATAATCAGGTAGCTGAGGAGATACTGAGTCTGCCAGTTCTTGGGCTCTGGGCAGGATCCCGTCTCTTGCCTTCTCTAGGACGGAGCGCAGCAGGCAGGGCTCTGTAGCTCTGTGGCTCTGTGTCTAACCCACTTCTTCCTCTCCTCGCTTTCAGGGAAAGCAACGGGACTCTCACTTTAAACCGTTTTGGAAAATGCTGAATATCAATGCTGGGAGAATTCACCACAGGATCCCCACTGGCAAATCCCAGCGAGAGGTCTCACCTCGGTTCATCTCGCACTCTGGGGAGCTCAGCTCACTCCTGATTTTCTTTCTCAATAAACTAAATCAGCAACACTTCTTTGTCTTGTTTAATGCTCTGTCTCATGCAATGTTTTCTTCTGATTTGTTGGACAGTGATACCAGACTCAATATGTTCCATGCTCGTGGCTCTGGGGTATAACAAGAACAACATCTTGCTCCCATCCCTGTCATAAAAGGCAGAAAATTAAATACAGATGCATAAACCTTGGCTGTGTGACTTTGCACATAAATGATAGTCAGCCTCCATTAGTGTTCAGACCCTTTTAGACAGCTGAAATATTGCTACGAACTGCTGATGCTGGCTGAGCTCCCCTATGGTACAAGCGGTGCACTTTCCTTGTGCAGCATTAGCAGTGAAAGCAGCTCAGGCTGCAGTAGTGGCCAAATCCCATGGCCTCCTATACATGGTGCATACCCACAGGCATAGCTGCTAGTGAGGTGCATGTTTTTCAGACACATTGGTGTGCCCTGCCTACATGTCTGGGTCCTCTAAATGACGTTGCAAAGTTTTTCTCATCTTGTCCTTTAATGATCAAATGTTTTAAGATGACCAAGTGTTTTAAGATGAATACCTTCCTAGGTCTGGTTCTCCTCTTGCCTACTGGTCTTTTCTCAGCCCAAGTGTCTGAGCAGTGTGTTGCAATCCGAGGACACAGTATCCCTCTGTTTTTGAGAGTGTGACCTCTGTCACTGGCGCACTGTCCGTGAAATTTATCTTGCTTTTGTCCTTTGTTGGTGTATTGAACTGATGTTTTCTTGATCCACATGAGAGAAACTTTAATAAAAGTTATAAAAAATAATTCCTCCCTTAAACATTTCTTTTCCTTGATGGAATGAGGTCACTCAAAAGAAGGATGCTTTGGCGGTAAAACAAAGGATTTATGCTGAGAGGGGTAGATGGATGAAGCAGTGATTTCCAGTTTGGATTGAACTTTTCTGGGATCCAGGCTGTGGGCCTCACATCATTCTGTCATCATCAGGCTATCAGTCTGCTGCTGCAAATCTACTCCACAATGCTAATGGCTCTTAGGAAAAATAGCAATTGTTAGTTCTTTGCAAATGCCCGTAAATCTTCTCCCATCACTTGTCCAGTTCCAGGACTCTCTTCAGCCCCTGGTCCCCCTCTTGCTCTCTCTCCTAACTCAGAGTTTTCCTGGATTTACTATGACTTGACGATGCATTATTGACAGGAAAAGGGGAAATGGTTTCAAACTGGAAGAGAAGAGATTTAGACTGGACATAAGAAAGACATTTTTTACAGTGCGGGCGGTGAGATGCTGATGCAGGTTGCCCAGAGAGGTGGTGGTGCCCCATCCATGGAGACAGACAAGGTCAGGAGGAGCTCTGAGCACTGATGGAGCCGTGTCCCTGTTTCTTGCAGGGGGCTGCACCAGAAGGCCTTGAAGGACCCCTTCCAAAGGAGGAATCTTTCCCTCAAAGGATTCAATGATTCTATTGGGATGAAGCACAACAATTAAGACTTTCCACTCTGGAAGACAGTCAATTCAGTTTAACAACATTTTACCAGGAACACTGAGAAAGCACTGCATATAGATAAGCACTGATAACATGCACATGGAGGAAATCCAGCAGCATTCTCTCTTCAGGTTTGTACAGTTGCCCTTTTGCCCACAGGAATTTTCCATGGCCCTTCAGCAGGCACCTGTCACACACTTCACTGAAAATAATGAAGCCAAGGGCATACTTCACATATTTAAACCTGTGATTGCTGTTGATACAGAAGCATTCTTTGTGGCTCACCTCTGTAAGTGCCATCAAGATTTACAACCCTGACACCAGAGCATGAACGCTGGTTATTTCAGAGTAAGGGCGGATAAACCAAACGTGAATGCACACAGGCACACACACACAGATCAGGTTGCCATCCAAGGGCAGAAGGGCCACATTCCATGAGCACGATGCACTTCTGCTCTTTGCTGCTGCCCAGGTGAGTGGCTGTGCTCCTGCTCCGTGCTTCGTCGAGTGCTGCCTGTAAAAACACAACAAACATCCTCAGACTGGAAAGAGCTGTGTTCTACAAGGACTTATTTACTCCTAGAGAGATGGTGTTGAAAAGACTTGACATCAAAGACTATCACTTATGGGGTAATATTTTAGCAACAGAACTGAGTGGGTAAGAACAACTGTGGGAACAGCTCCGCGCTCGGTGCTAGTTTATGCATAATGAAGGCAGTGACATGTACGTGGTACCACCCGGCGACTCTGACATCCACTATGGAACCTCCAAAACACTCCAGAATCACAAATTATTTTACTGAATGGAAGCGAATGTGCCTTGCAGTCATCCTGAACTGAGATGCCATTGGAGAGGCTGAAGGGCTGTAGCAGCGTTAGGGGAGTCGCAGCTCGCTGAGCCCTCCCGTTATTTCGGTGCTATTGTGAGCTGCAAGCAGGAGCTGCTGCCACTCCGTGCCAGCTCTGCGGCCCTGCTTCCCCTGCAACTCGCTTATCTCTGAGTACCTGTCCTTGCTCATCCTGTGAATCACAGAAAATTGCTTTCTCTTCCTCTCTTTCATTTTGCACATCCTTCTCCACCCGGGCTGTAACCCTCATGAGAAAAAATGTAGTACGGAATTGCTGTTGTAAACACTCAGCGTGGCACGTTTTGCCTGAAATTCCTTTTGTCTGAGAGTCATAGACTGAATTGAAAGTTGTTTATTCAGGACATGCACTCATGGATTTTAACACTAACGGAGGAGATGAATTGCATTTGTGTCACACTTCCTATACCCTTCTTTATTCCAGATCCCACCGCACTGAAGGTAAGGGACAGACCTTTCAATTTTTTTTTCTCCATCATCTCTTTCCTCAAAGCAGTTTCCATATAAATCATTACTAATCGCATTGTGATCGAGCGTTTGAAAGCCCTGAGTCATCCCACGGTCTGAGCAATATTTGCTACAGATATTAGGGAGTGAAATGGCCATTTCCATCTGATCGCTTACAAAATAAATAAATAAATAAACAGTGCGGCATTCAGTTGGTGTCCAAGTTATTGTCACGGTTACTGCAGCAGCACTGAAGATATTTACATGGGATTTACATCACCGGAGGCTGAAAGGGCACTGCAGGAATGTGCTGCACTATTCCTGCCCCATCCTTAAGCTCTTCTTTGACATCTGCTGGTGGTCAATGCTGGGGAAAGCACAGGGCTGGGGGGGTCTCCCGGCATTGCCCTGCTGATAGATCTGCTGCTGAGGGTATTTTTGTGAGCACGAGGCTGCGCTGATCTACAGGGCGACTGCAGTGCCTGCGCCGTACCCCGCAATTTCTGCTCTCAGGAGTACATCCCACACTGCGGGTCTGATGGCGTAACATATGCCAGCAAATGTTTATTCTGCAATGCTTTTCTGGGTGTAGGAAAATAAATCTCTTCGCTAACTAAGTGGTGAACTTCAACTGTCTTATCAACCTCGGGGACTGGTTGGAGATGGAAGGTTGTTTTGCTTTGTGTTCTCCTCTTCTCCTACTAGCAAGGGCAATATTTTTTTTTAAAGTGTGAGGGTTTACCAGGGATTCCTTTCTTTCAGGTATAAAGAAATAACATTTAACAGAGATCTTCATCTCCGCATTAGGTAATTTGCTGAAGAGCTCGCTTCCAGCAAATACAGTCTATTTCCTACAGACTATTTGTTCTTCTTTTAAATTAAGTCTTTATCATGTCTTTGAATGTTAGTAATAAGAGGAAATAGCTGGAATAGCTTTCCAAATGTTCTGTTTTGGTTAAGTTCCTCTGTGATGTATCCTTAAGCAGAGGGATGGATGCACAGCAGAAGTGCAGAGATTCTGTCTCTGAGGCCCTGAGTTCTTTCTCAGCAGAACCCACTGGGCTCTCACTTTGCTGTGCCCTGCACGTGCTCACATCACAGCCCACCGGGCTCCAGCTCAGACAGGAGGACCCTCCCTGGCTGTGTCCCCTATAGTGAATGCTGCCCAAAGCCTCATTCTGAAATTTGAGAGCTCCTGAAATGATGCTCAATAAAAAAATTCTTTCAGCATTTATATCTTGTTTTTATACTATGTATCATGCAAGAAAGGTTGAGGGAACCGGGCATGTTCAACATCAAGAAGGGAAGGCTGAGAGGAGACCTCATTGCAGTCTTACAGTACTTGAAGGGAGTTTGCAAGCAGGAAGGTAAGCAAATCTTTACATGGTCTGATAGAGATAGAATAAGGGAGAGAGGCTTTAAACTAAAAGAGGAAAGATTTAGGTGAGATTTTGGGAAGAAATTCTTTACTCGGAGGTTGGTTTGACACTGGCACTGCTGCCCAGATCTGTGGGTGCCCCATCCCTGGACATGAGGTGAAGGCCGGGTGGGAGGGGGCTCTGTGCAGCCTGATCGGGGGGGGGGGCAGCCAGCCCACGGTAGGGATTAGGGTAGACGGGCTTTTAGACCTTCTCCAACCCAAACCATTTGATGATTCTGTGATTCTCAGATATGCCTGCCTGCATCTGAGCTCGCGGTGCTCGTGGGGGTGGGATACAGTACACTACGTGATGCTCAGAGGACCGCACACAGGAGCTGCCACAGCCGTTTATCACCTCACCCACCACTTAGCTGCTGCTTGTAGTTAATTACGTCAGCTGTCGCTTGTAGAGAATCCTTTGAGATCCTTGGGCCCCTGGAAATCTTGGCTGATGAAAGGAAGGGCTCAGAGTCATAGCGTTAATTTATTATTCATTAACACCAAAGTGCCGGCAGTGCGGCGTGCGGTACGGGCAGCGGGCTCACAGTCAGTTAATGATCTACAGTGACAATGTGTCGCTTTGCAGAGAGCAGAGAGAGCAGCTCTCCTAAGGGAGACAGCTTCTTTCCAATTCTGCAACCATCCAGTGCCAAGCTCCTCCTTGGGATAGAAGTGTAGATGAGGAGGGCAGTGAGGATGAGGAGGATGAGGAGGATGAGGAGGGCCTCAAGGAACCTCCTGTCTTGGAGACAAGTGATGATCCCAGTTGCTTTCAGGGTCCCAGCAGTCTTCAAAATGCATCTTGCAGGGACCATGTCCTCTGAACAGCAAATTCCAGATCATAGAGGGGAAAATGTGAGATGGGACAAATTTCCCATCTTGCCATGGAGCTGCACTGCTGAGGAGGTGATGGAGAGCAGCACAGGACCCCAGCATTCCCCCCAGCCCTGCACCAGGCCCAGCTCTGCAGGATGATGAGGAGGACAAAGCTCTGTCACAAGCATCACTGGCAATTATTATTTTGTTGTTGCTGCTCAATAAAATCCTGACACAATGCAACACAACATCCTCTCATCATTACTAATCTAATTCTCCCTCCAGGAAATTCCAGGTAGGAAACACTGTCTGCTGGCCGAGGTGCTTTATGGCACAGTTCTTTAGTGGCACTTTGTGTCATTATCTGGTGACAGTGAATTTAGGAAATGCCATTCAATTACCCAGGAAACTGATTAACGCATTGATGCAGTTATTTTGTTCTGCTCTATTTTATATCGGCTCTTCTGTTTTATGTATTTCTCTACTTGTTGCTGGCCAGAACACACCTCGGGCCAGTCTAGACTTTGCTGTTAATGCAGCTTTTCCCCGGGGCTTCATCAGCACAAATGGTTTGTCAGTGTGGGGAAAAATAAAATTATGCTGTAAAATAAAACCACCTGGAGATGCTGTTTTGGGGTCTGGCAGTGTCACAGCTATTGCAGTGATGGAGCTGAGGGATTGGGATGTGCTGGGCTGGATCCTGAGAGTGTTGCTATAAGCCAAATAATTCCAGACACCCTTCTTCCCTGAGATATCATCTGTGCTTAAGCAGCAGGAGATATGCAGGCAGCAATCAGATAGCTGAGCTGCAAGGAGAAATATCACAAGAGCACGGCTTAGAGCAGGAGCTTTACTCGCTCTAAATTGAATTCCCATCCTCATAGGAGATCCAGTCCTGCCCCCGTGTGCATCGCTCCGGTAACAGCAATGTGTTTTTGCTCCATCTTGCAATGGGTCCAGAAACAAGGGGAAGGAAATGCGTCGTGCATTCGTCCCTGCAGCAGCGCGGCCCGTGAAGCAGGGAAAATTAATGAAAATCTTTTGTAGGTCATGGTAGATTATGGATTTCTTTGAGATAGAGAATCTCAAGAGCAGAGGAGACGATTCTCAGAAAATAGCACTGATATGAGATGGCATAATGCTGAGTTGGAAACTGGGGAGAATTTCCAGGGTTACTGGAAATTTACTGAAGCACAAGGGAATGCATCGTGTGACTGCCAATGTTTTCCCACTCGTGTGGCTATAATCTTCTTGAATACAATTACCATCTTGGAACTTGAAATAGCTGAAAGCGTTTTATTTGATCTTTTCAGCAGATCTCACATCTGTAGAAAAAAAGGCTAGAAATAATCCTGCACTCCAACTCACTTTACTGACCCACCATCATGAAACTCCAGCAACACACGGGGATTTGGGCAGGTGTGTTCATCTTCCTCTTCCCATTTGCAACATGTGTATGGCATTTCCTGAAGCTCACTCCTCCAAATGCATTGAGACAGTTGTTTTTCATTCTTCCTAATGCCTGCGTCAACCCATCTGCTGATCAGCAATTATTTCTATCCCATTCCCTTCTGTTTCTTATTAATCAAGCTCTTTATGCAATCCCACGTAACACTTCGCCCAGCTGCCCTGCCCTAACCGCTACCAATTATCTCATCCTGGTTTATAGACCCTGTAGTAAGACTCTGTCCTTGCTCCTCTTCTTCTCTCTGATGGAGCTTTTGGTACAGGGCTGGCTGGATTCTTAGGCATTCAGAAGATTAAAGGTTTCCCAGAAGGAGCTTGTTAATCAAGGACAGGTGGTGGCTATGCAGGAGGATGGCACCATTTTCCACCAGACACGAAAGCTCTACAAGAAGGAGCTCAGCCTGGGAGGACAGAGAGAAGCAGCACACATTTCAGGATCCAGGGCTGTTAGACCTGAGTGTGGGGTCATAGGTTGAAGAAAGGATAGGTTGTGCTCCTGTAGCCTGCAGAAGCAGCAGTGCTATCTCCCCAGCAAAGCTGTGCGTGCCTCATCCCTGGGGTGCTCAGGACCAGGTGGGATGGAGCCCTGGGCAGCCTGAGCTGGTGGGAGCAGCCAGCCCACAGCAGGGGTTGGAATGGGGTGGGTTTTAAGCTCCCCTCCAACTTAAGTCATTCCTTGGTCTCTGTTGATGGCTGGTGCAAGTTCTGAGGAAGGCTCATTTTCAGCTCAGGCATTCTTGTCCCTGGGGAAAAACCAATATTAATGCTTCAGTGATTACTGCTTGCAATATGCTTCTGATCAGTTCAAGAAATCTGACAGTCACGTCGCTCAGGATGCTAAGAATACAACAGAAACAGCTTTGAAAGGAACCCTTCAACTCTTGATATTTGTGAATGAGCTCCAAAGAACATTACTCATTTATTTTTCAGGAAAATGATTTCATTGACATGAGCAGGCCAAAGCCTACAAGCTCTATTTTGTGACTGCAGCTCCCTACACTTTCAGCTGCATTTTTATGACTTATGTGCCCGTGCTAAGGCTTCAGCACCTCTCAGGATAATGAGAAAAACAATTTTGATTTCCCATTTAAAATGTAGGATGCCTTTAAGGCCACGTGTGTGGATCAGGTTCCTTCTAAAGCACAAATGTGTTCCATCCCTCACTCCTTTTTCATTACAACCTTCAATCAAAAACGTGTTTTATGAGATATTTGTTTTGCCATATATCTGTGACAGAGTTGAACTACTTAGTGAAACCTCTGTTCTTCACTTAGCTGAAAGGTATGTTTTAGGGAATGTGACACTGTGAATTTATTGTGGTGTAATAGAAGGGGGGATGTGTGGACTCACCTTCTGTTTGTTGTGGCTGCAATAGCTTTATGCATTACCCGAGTGTTAAGCAAGCCCTTTTCATCTGCACAGAACACCTCTTGTTTCCCAGTGAGATGAAACAACGTTCAGCTTTAAGGTTGGCTATTCTCATTGTTTCTTAATCAGGTTCACATTGATTGCCAACAGATGAATAATTCCTCCTTCGACATGGACGTGCCTCTTAAACTTGTGAAGTCTTAAGTAACGCTCTTCTGTTGTGATGACTGTTTCAGTCCCCTCAGCGAGAAATCAAGTGCACCAGTAAAATACAAAGGAGACTGTGGAGATATTCATTGTGCCCTCAGCATCTTCAAAAGGCGCTGCTGCCTGCCAAGCCCCAGACTTCGTTTCTGTAAAAGTGGAGGCTGTTCAGTTCTGCTGTGCCATAAAAGTCTTCCGGAGCCCAAACACGGTGTAGCGTGTGTAACATAGCGTGCACAGCTCAAACGCTTTCAACAAATCACCTTTTTTGCTTTGCCAACTTCCATACGTAATTTCACAACATCTAGTATTGAGACAGTGCTGTTGTTTGGGCAGCATAAATCACTCACTGTACAGCAGGGCGCCTTTCTTAACAAGCTGGGTGTAGTTCATATTTTTGTCTAATTCCGCTGCGCATCTCTCTAACAAACAACTGCTCTTTAGGGCTCAACTCGATAATCAATACCTTTTTTTTTAGTGTACAGAGCAAACAATTACTTTAGCTGATGACTTCATAAGGTTAGAAGATGGATGTATAAAGTCTGGAATGCGAAGGCAGAGAAATATCTCTGCTGACCTCAAGAGCAACAAGTCTGCAAGTAACAGACTGCACAGCCACCTCTGCCATGAAGGAAATGAGAGCTGCTGCCCTCCTTGGATTAGTGCTTCTCAGCTCCTTTCCTGGTAAGTTGTTTTGGTTACATTTTCTGCTTATATCTCTATTCCTACTGAACTAAATGTGGTTCAGGAAGCCTTTAGAATCCTAAAAAGGAGCTCAGCCTGCTGGAGAAGTGGTGGTTTGGTGAAACATGAGCTCTCTTTTAATGATCTTTATCCTTGTGCAAATATTTACGTAACTCTAGCAGGATGCCTCCATCTGACATAAACTCATTATCCCCAGTAAGTCTCATAGCACTCAAGAGAGAAAATTTATACCCTATTTCTTCCTCAGTGAGTCAAAGTTTGTATTTTCACCAAAAATTGCTATTTTTTAAAATCATAGTGTATAACTTGCTTATTTGAACTGGATAAAATATTTAGGAAACAAGTAATTCTCAGTTATATATATATATATATGTATATGTATGTATGTGTATGTATATATATATATATATATATATGTATATGTGATGACTCTGTAGGGAAATTGATAAATTCCAGAGGAATTTTAATCAAGGACGCTGTAACATTTTGTATTTTGTAATCCCTTTTTTTTTTTCCAGATCTTGTTCCTGGTCAGCAATGGGTGAGTAGTAGATCTTCTGCATCATTTAGTTGTGGTTTCTATGAATAGATGAATAATTCATACTCACACCATATCCTAAGGGAGTCTTGAGGGAGAAGAAAAGAAAATAAAATAACAAAGGAAGAAGAAAAAGGGCCCCCAGGAATTATATGACATTTTTCCCCCAGCAAGTAAGAAAACATCTTTGTCAGAGAAAGATAACGTGCCACGCTGGTGATAAGAGTTGGCAATTAATAATGCAGAGTGGGAGCCGCGTGGCACATTGTGCCAGCAGAAAATCTGCACAGCTTTTCACTAACTGCCTCCATATCTCCCCTGCCTGATTCCCTAAGGACCGATCATTTTTGTCAGTCATGTGTGTCTGCTGTGCCAAAAGCCTCAGCAGTGAGACTGTGCTCATGCATACTGTAAGGAACTGTAATTTGCTCCCACTTCTTCAGCATGGAGGAATGACAGAGAATAGAAATGTCCACCTGTAGCATGGCTATGCATGGAAAACACGATGGACACGAGCAGACCCTTCCTTCCCATTCAGAACTGTCCCACCTGTGCTCTTCCCAGGCCTCCTGCAATGAGTACCGGCTGTCAGGCAGCGGGGACCTTGCCTGTCCCAGGATCTTCCAGCCCGTCTGTGGCACTGATAACATCACCTATCCCAACGAGTGCTCACTCTGCAGACAAATCCTGTGAGTACGGATCACCAGATAGGCCATCACGATGGCTCAGGTGGCAGCCAAAAGTCTTTTGAATTGTGACTAATCACGGGCGGATTTCATTTTTCCTGTTTCTGTCTTCCCAGCGTGCAGGCTGTGTCTCTTCCTTGTCAAAACTCCTGAGTCTGATTAATTAGTGGGGCTGGGAGTGGAGAGGCTTGATGAGTGAGGTGACTCCATGGCACCACCAGGTTAACCCTTCCTCTCCTTCTCTCCTAGCTGGAGTGGGACGGTTGACAAGAAGCACGATGGGAGGTGTGTGAAGGTATGGTCCCAGCTCAGCCACTGTATAGTGATGGCAGAATCCCTTCCCAGCACTAATTATGCATTTAAAATGTACAGCTCCAAACCCATCGGAAATGTAATAGAAAGGGAGAATTTCAGATCTTCAAGATATATATATATATGTATTAATTTCATTTTGAACAATGCAAATCTGTTTCAGTGGTGAGTTTTGAGATGTTATCTTGTGTAGCACAGCTGACTTAAAAACAGAATCTTTTGATTTCAATAATGCTTTGGTGTTGTTGGAATAGTTCCCTTTAGACTTAAATAGAAATTTGTTGAAATTAAGAAATTCCCCAAGGAGGTCTGGATTTTGACTAAATCATAATTTTGTAACACAAAAAAAAAAGGATTCCATCAGAACATCTACCCTGAGGTTTGTTTATCAATACACGGAGCTACCACGAAGTGGAGAAGTGTCTCTATTTTTAGATTAGAGAGATAATGTAAAGAAACACTCCGGCTGTGCAATTTAACATAATGCTACAATTTTCACTTCAGTACACTCAGAGTAATGGCAGGAGCACTGAGGTGAGCGTCAGCTCCATTTTCAAGTGGAGCAGACATTTCACAGCAGCAGTCGCTGCCATGTAGGGCATGTTAGACACAGATCCTGCGTGGTGGCATTTGGGGTGGAAAGCCCCAACGTGACACCAACAAAACCCATTTTGTGAACCCATCCCCTTCGCAGTCCTGCTGGGCTCATGTCCTCAAAGTAGAATTTCACTTGTCTGTCTCCCTTGCCCGCACCATGTTGGGCTGGAAGCTCACATCTCCATACAGCTCCACTGCCCATGAGTCTGAGGATGGAAGATACTTCTCACACCACGCACCATTACACGGGGCTGGCTGAAGTGTTGTTCTGTGGCTGTTTCAGGTTGATTGCACTGGCTACACGAGAGCAACTGGTGGGCTGGGAACGGCCTGCAGCCAGCAATACAGCCCGCTCTATGCCACCAACGGGGTCACCTACAGCAACAAGTGCACCTTCTGCTCAGCAGTGGCGTGAGTGGTGGGTCACAGCCTGGGTGCTGGGATCTCGGTGTTGGTGTTTGGGGAGTATTGAGGCTACTGGAGTGGCTGTGCTGTGCTGGTTCATTCTCGATTTGCTTTCTTCCCCAAGGAATGGAGAGGACATAGATCTGCTCACTGTTGGAAAATACCCTGAGGTAAAGCTTGAGAGTCTGCACTATGAACTGTTGTTATAATACATTATACAACACAAATTCAATGAGTCAGAACCATGTAATAGCAATGTCTATACTGTGCTGGTGTACTTGTCCTGGAAGAAGGATTTGATGAAAATAGCTCAAGTATGCTAGGGTCAGGGGACGCTGAACAAAACCCCCGGCTCCAGCGGCAGCCTCACCTGCACAGCTCCTGATAGAGGTTGATGTTGAGAGCATAGTTCAGACAGTGTCTGTGCTTGAGGTGCTCGCCTCTCCTGGTGAGTCTGGGGCTCATACAGCATCAGCTGTCATTACTTGGGTGGGAGGACTTCATACTGTGCCATTTGAGGCACACTGCTTCTTGGCAGCCCCTCTGTTGGCTGCTGAACCAGAGCAGAGCAGGCAGCCAGCTGGGGAGCGCTGCTTTGGCTGTGTCACTGCTTCTGAAGGTAATTTTAGTAGATCTTTCCCTCTGACTTCTCACTTTGTGCTCTGCCGAGCAAGTGCATTAGGATTTGCAGAGCTGCTAGAACAACAGGGGCCTGCACCTGAAAAAATGTTTTTTTGCTTTACTATGACATAAGCGTAAAGCACTCATGTAGGAAAACACAGCAAACAAAGGCTTCTCAATATGTTTTTGCTCCATTACCTACAGATTGACTGCAGTGAATTCAAGAGCGCTGATCTCTACTGCACTGAAGAATACATGCCTCTTTGCGGCTCTGACGGCGAAACGTATGGGAACAAATGCCACTTCTGCATTGCAGTTTTGTAAGTACGGTGCTCCCCATGCAGCCATGAAACCACTGCTGTGCTGGAGTACAAAGGCAGAAGCTGCCAGGGAGCCCTCGTGCTCCCATTATTCCCTTGGTAAATCTGTCCCCATCCCCAACCTGATCCCTGCGCTCCCTCTGCTGCGCCCTCCCCAAACACTGCAGATCTTAAACACAGGTGAGCCTTATCCTCCCCTAATCGCTAAATTCAGATGCTCATTTGCGGGCTCATAGCACTCCCTGTGAGAGTAATTTGAATGCTAACTGTGGAAGGAGTATCCAAAATTACAGGGTTTGTCCCAGATCTCTTTAATGTGACAAAACGTGTAACCTGGGGAATCAGGAGAGAGGTGAAGGTGTAACTGGAGCAGCATGAAGCATTGGCTTGTCCATGTGAAGTCAGCAGTGGCACCATCAGGGCTATAAAACCGCCTTCCATGTCAGTGATTTTGCTTCCTCCTTTCTCTGCAGGAGGAGTCATGGATCTCTGTCTCTCCAGCATCACGGAGAATGCTGAGTGCTGGAGCATAGCCTTCACCCTCATTCATCTTTCATTTCCAAAGCCTGCAGTTCCAACATGTTCTTCCCTGCTCCCTGTTGTACATTGCTTTCTGCCTTGACCCATCAGTAAATCAAAGCCAGCAACAATCTTTGCTGTGGACTGGTGTGTTTTTATTTATTTATTGTTATTATTATTTTTTCCAGGGCAGAGGTAAAAGTCTTCAGGCTTTTAGGCGCTTATCTGTCAGGCAGGAGAAGTTTTGAAATAAACCACAATAAAGGCCAAAGTGCAACGCCCATCACACAAAAGCCTAAGCCCTCACAAAAGTGCGTCACCCCATTCCAAACCATCAGAAGAGGAAACGTGTTGCTATAAAATACTGCTGCTCTCCCCAGTTCTGTGTCTTACAGCACAGAAATGGATTTGTTTCAAGGGTCGAGATGGAGCTTTGTAGAAGCACGGAGCCTTGGCATGGAGGAAACATGGCTTTGATAGAGCTGGGCACTAGGCAAGTCTGGCGGCATGTTACAAGGAGGCTTATGGTAAAGGGAGGAGGCTGTACCTCATAAGGAAGAAAATTAGGAACTGTTGCTTCCTTGAAGGGCGTGTCCCTTGAGAGTGTGGTGATCAGCAGAAAATTGCATCCAGCTGGGCAAGGCTGTAATGAGCCTAATGAGGACCAGAGGAGAAACCAGACTGGGCTCAGGTTTCTTGGAAAAGAGATCTGAAAAGCTGCCTTAGGAATGTTTGAGGCAGCAGAAAGAGAAAGGACTCTTCAGGAAAAAGTTTGGGATTCTTCAGGCCTAGAAAAGAAAGGACAGAAGGTGTGCTTGGAAGATCCGAGGTAGTTTCTGTCTGCAATGAAAGGTGATGTATGGGTGATGCATGTGAGCATTCACAGCGATGTGCTATCTCTTTGGGTGAGTCAAGGAATGAGTATGCAAACAACAGGCGAAAAGTCCCAAGTGCTTCCACTCATGACACCTTCCCCTTCCTTTCTCCACCTCCCATTCTCTCATTACGTAGGAAGACATTCAGCTGTTCAGGCTGATAATGAGGACAAAATCTGTGACTTCCAAGCTTTTCTCTGTTTTTATTTCCTGAAATAGGCTGTATCTTGACCTAGAAATGGGTGCTTCCCACCAAAAGATGAGAAGCTGTCCTTTAATAGTGTGTCAGGGCACTGCTCCATCCTAGGAAGACAGATGGAACTTTGAAATGTTTATTCTATTAGTACAGGCACTATAAACCACGGTGTGCTCTGTACCTGCTGGTGACAAAAGGTAAACTGAAGAGCCGTGAGTGTGCTCCCTGCTAATCTGCCTAGAAAGAAAAAGAATGGCCAAGAAATAGCATAAGCCGCTACTGAATGTGAGCAGAGACCTTTAGTGAAGGACAGAGCTCAGCTGTAATGTCTTGTTGGCCAGGAGGATTGTTGAATTATGACAGAGCTGTAGAGTTTTGGTCAGAGCAGGAGGGGGCTTTCAACAGTAAGATCCCACGGTAAGCCTCTTCCACAGTGTGTCAGGGCAAGCCTGGTACCTGCTCTGGAGCAAAAAAAGGCTTTGGAAAAGTTCAAAGAAGTGCTGATGTCTTACAGGGAAAGGAAGGGCAGCAGACAAGGGCAGAGCATGTGGCTGTACAGACAAAAACTCTTCAGAAAATGGAAAAGGTTTTTTATCAGGTAAGCCCAGAGGTTGGCCCAGTGCAGATGAATACTTGGCTAGGTAACAGCAAAGTTCCGCCCAGCCATACCCGTTCCTCTGTAAGGCAAATCCCAAGTGCCTTTGTCTTGTCAGGTCCTGTTCCGTTCCCATTTTTCTGAGAAATCAGAGACTGAACTTCCCCACCTAGAACAGCAAGCTTCCCACTTCATAGCTTAGAAGAAGTGCAAAGAGGAGCGATAAGGATAATCACCGCTTTGCTAATTTAGTCTCTTCCTCCCAGCCCGCAGAGGACCGGTCCCTGCAGTGCATTTTCTAAGGCTTTTCCCAGTCAGCTATGCTGTAGCAAATGAAACATTTGGTTAGATACAGAGCTGAGGTATTAGTGCTGGGGCAGCGAGCAGTGTCTGGAGCTAGAAAAGGCAAACAAGGAATTCTGCGAGTGGCAGAACTAAGCATGATTTTGAATGGCATTGCGGCTGGCGGACTTGTAAATTACATGAGAGGCTGTGTTGTGAGCTCACCCTAATAGACATCTGAGAACTCACCTGTCAATCGCGGTTCCTCTGTTATGTGGGTTTTATGGTGTCTAGTGAGCTGCAAACTCTAATGCTTTCCCAGGTGTAGGGCGGTCATGGCACTGCTCTCCTACAGAAACTCTCACTTGCTAGCTGAGGATGTTTGGGAAATCCTTGGTTGCTAGAAAAATATATTAAAGTGCATTTTTTGTTTGTTTGTTTTCCATTCTTGTGTGAAATTTTGTTGGAATCACAGAATCATGAAGGTTGAAAGAGAAACTCTGAAAATTATCAAGTTCAACCCCTTGCTAAAGCAGGCTTCATACAGTAGGTTGCAGTTACAAAATTTGCTAGGGAAACGAATATGAAGATCTGTCTATAAAGAGTGTTCCCATAACACTTGCTTCTTTAGGAAAGCATGCTGAAATTTTAAAGGCTGTGCCTATCTGAAGAGATATTTTGCAAGTGGTGCAACTAAATGCTACTCTTGCTGGTGAGATGGCTGGAGACGGGTTGATGGTTGGCTGATCTTAGTGGTCTTTTCCAACTTTAATGAATCAGTGATTCTATACTCTTTACACAGAATCAGCTGGAAATAGAGTGAGAGTCTCCTGATTCCCCACTAAATTCCTATAATTGATGCTAGCTGTGGAAGCAGAGCCCTAGCGTGTGTTTGTGAATGTAAAACTGGAAAACATTGACAGCTGTAGTTTAAATAGTTCAGGGAGGAGAGGCAGCTGTCCTATGTGGGACTCTGCACACGGCTATGAGAGCATTGGTGTGCTTCTCCACCCCAACCCAACAAATTTAGAACCATCCTCAAAAATAGCCAGAGAACAACGCATAATTGGTTTCACAGACAACACATTCTCATGCTGTGATTTATTTCGTAATGTCTGGTGAGTGTCATCACGCCGTGCTCAAAGCCTTGGAGCTGGCATTCAGCGAGGACCCAGAGAATGAAAATTACCAGCTTCCCCGATGAATCACCACTTTGAAAATTCACCCTTGTGAGAATCCTGTGACTATTCAGAAGAAAAAAAAAGAAAGAAAGAAAGAAAGAAAAAAAAGATATTACAGGCCCAAGTTTATCACTCATGTAATTAGCCCTTTCTAAGTTTGATGTGGACAGGACGGCATTCCTAAAGCACCATAAACACGGCCAGGACCAATAATGGCTCTAGAAACGAAGTGGAGAAGTTCTCACAATTAAGGTGAGGAATGAGGGCAGCAGCGGATAGGTGCATAAATACACAGAGGCAGGGCCATGAGCACACTGTGGGCTTGTGGCTGAGACAACACCTCCCAAACTGGTTGATTGCTGGGGACTAAAAGAGCAGCATGAAGGCAACAGGCACCTCGGTGCTCCTCAGCCTGCTGCTGCTGCTGTCGTTCTTCTCGGGTAAGTTATATTTCTTTAGCCTAGAAAGAAACTTTATGACAAGAGCAACTTGGGGGAGCCTTGATCACTGGATGACGGGCTTGAAGAGAAAGCTGAGCAAGTAGAAAATATCTGTGGGACTTGCCTGCTCGCGTCATATATTTCCATTCCTCGTGTGCCTCCGCAGTGAATAACACTGTGGAGGTGTCACTGGGAGACAGAATGAGCAAATCGTAAGCAGCTCGTTCAGCAAATGCACCAAAGCAGAGTGTAATCATAAGTTTTGGTAGAAATGTTTGCTGGAGAGTTTTGCTGAACCAGTTAGAGAAGAAACTCATACCTCAGGGTCATCAGCTCCTGTTTTGATTCTAAGCATTTGGTAGTTGGTGTTTTCCTCAGAGATGTGGCAGCATAATTAGATGAAAGTTTCAGCTTCCAACTACGTTGCAGAGGAAAGCTTGAAAATTAAATTCAAATGTCCTCAAGGAACCAGAAGAAAGAGGGCAAATTGAAAGGATCCGGCGTTTATTTGTCTTGAGGTTTACACATCTCTCTGTTGGTCTGGGGAGGCTGGCTGATGGCTTGGTGTAGGGCACATGGGTGTTCTCAGTTGCTCGTGTCCGACTGATCCAAATGTGGAAGCATTGTGGTGGCCGTTATTGAAGACTGCAGATCAAGAATTATTTATACTTGTTTTTCTGTGAATAATTTGAATAAAGAATTCACTTGAGAAAATTGCAGGCTGTGCATGGAGAAAAGAGGTGAATTACTTTGTACACATCATTAATTATGAAATATTCATCTGTCTTTAATTGAGTCTTAATTGGGACTGGGTGCTAAAGCTTCTTTCCAGGGCCAGGCAGAATAGCAGCAAACTCTGTGATCTCAAATAAAATAAACAGATGCCAAGAGACATTCTCACAGAGTCTTGTGTAGATGCATGTAATATTTATAAAAATTATCTAATGAGCTATTTTGTAAATAATATGCAGATAGCCCTAATGGCTGCTTCCCCGTTCAGCCTAGCTGAGGATGTGACAGATACACAAATGGCAAGGATCAAACACTGAAAGGGATCACAGCAGGCAGAAGCTGGGTGGGGTGATGGATGCTGGTCCCGCTGAGTGTGATGCTGCAGTGCTCCCAGCCTGCACCCTAACAAACAGGGGTGTCCCGTTGCAATGTGCCCCAGATCCTGCAGAGCTGTGTGCAGCCCACTTGCTGTCAGACACCTTAGGATCCATCCCATGGCTGTGACCTGGCCCCACGCAAAGTTTGCAGGCTGGAAATAGCAAAGAGGATGGACTGACTGTCTCCAAGCCCAGAGCCCGTGCCTGCAGCAGGTATTTTTGCTCTGTCATTGTCTGGCACTGCCTGTTCTGCCCCAGCTCATGCCAGGCTATCCCTTTGTATCTCATCCGGATCAGGCTGTTCCAGAAGCCTCAGGGCTGTGCTGTGCTGCAGATGGCTCTGATGCTGACTGCAGGGTCTCCTCCTCCATTTCCCCTGTGTGCTTTTGTTACTGTTCTGGCCAGTTTTGTAATTCAGAGGTGCAAGAGCCTAAAAGCCCTAAGACTCAATGAAGCTTTAAAATCTCTGCTGAGAGAGGCTCAGCTCTGACACAGCTCCCTGCTTCCCTGGTGGTGGCTGCCTGCCAGGGAGATGGGTTTATGTGTCTGCGGTGCAGTTAGCAGCTGAATGACTGATTACATGGTATTTTAGTAACATTTTTCAAATAGCAAAATACTGAAAAGCAATTCCGATAATGTATTTCCTACCCCTCCTCCACCACACAGAATGGCAGAGGAGGGAAAACCTGGTGTGTGCTGTGCTGCAGTTTGTAAAGGGATTTGTGACTTCAGTTCAGTTCTCTCAGAAAATAAGGCTAATGTGTATAAAATCTTTATTTGTTTCGATTCTAGGTGTAGCAGCTCAAGACATTGAAGAGGTTAGTGCAACTCTTTCTGCTTTCTAAATCTGCATTTTCTCCTGGTTCTAGAAGAATGCTTTTCTAACAGATGTTGGTGCATGCTGAACTGCTTTGGGCTTTGCTGGGAGCAGGTGGGTCCTGCCAAGGTGCCCCGGTGCTTTGGAGTGCTCACGCAGTACAGGGTTGTTATGGCCACAGTAGCAAACAAGTCAGGGGGATGATTTAGCTGGTTTAGTACACGCTCCCCATGGTTTGATCCAGCACAGGGCCGTGCTTGCAGCATTGCTTTTGTCTGTTTGCTCCTCCATGAAACGAATGTGAAATCAGGAGTTATGTACTCCTTTAAACTAAATCCATAACTGGGGCTTGTCCAAATGCCTGCTCACTTCGTAGAATCATTAAGGTTGGAAAGACCACCGAGGTCATCGAGTCCAACCAGCCCATGCCCAGCCCCCTGTGTATGGCAGCCGCAGGCCGTGCAGTGCTGTGAGCTGCGTGGTGCTGGGTGCTGATGTGAGGCTGCATCAGTGCTGATGCTCTCCCTGTGGGCCCAGGTGAACCCACTCATGCCCCTGAGACACCAGGGCTGCCCCCAGGTGGTGACAGCTTCCCTCCTCAGCCACAGGATTTCCCCCGTTTCAGTCAGTTCTGACAGGGCTTCGTTTTTCAGTAAGCAGGCCATGCCTTACTGCTGCTTTGGGCCTCTGGGTGGGAAGAAGATCACAAACTTGATTCCTGCTTGGAAAGCGGAACTTGATGGTTTATTGTTGTTATTGTTTTTGTATTTCTTTTGCAGATCTGCAAAGAGTTCTTAAACAGGAGTGTGTTCTGCACGAGGGAGTCCAACCCTCACTGCGGCACGGATGGCGTGACGTACGGCAACAAGTGTGCCTTCTGCAAGGCTGTGCTGTAAGTGGGGGTGGTGGGATACAGACCCACACAGGGATGGTCCACTTCCAGCCCCACGCTGCTGCTCCCCTCACAAACAGCTATTCCTGGTCGTAGAGTCATAGAACTAGAGAATGGCTAAGGTTGGAAAAGACCACTAAGTTTATCTAGTTCAAATGTCAGCTCCTCACCAGTGTGCTTGGGAATATTTCGGCTTAATATTGACTCATTTCTAGGCTTAGTGTGATGCTCATAGCCATACAGAGATGGCACAGGGCCTGGGAGGCCATTGTACCTGCCTGTACCTCCTGCGTGGGCTAAATTGGTGCTCATTTTCCTCCGTATGCCATAGGCTGAAGCCCTCCCTGTCCATGCCTCTGGATGCTGAAGTATCTGGAGGAATGCAGGATTATGCATGCCAAATTATTAGAGGAAAGTCATAGACTCATAGAATCATAGATTCGTTTGAGTTGAAAGGGACCTTTAAAGGTCACCTGGTCCAAAACCCCTGCAATGAACAGGGCAAGTGCTGAAATGAAAGTCTGAATGGACTTAGTGGAAAGGTACACACAATCTCAGAGGAAGGACTGGAGTTTCTGCTCTCCTGTCTCCTCTAAAGGAGCTGTAATAGGAGCTGACACCTTTGGACTGAAGGCCTGCAAAAAATTGATTTATCCTTATCAATCCTGCACTCTGAAGGCTGCCTTATCCTAAGGGAAATTAGAGAAGAGGGAAAGATGGCTTGATGCTGCCCGTGAGGCACCAGAGTCAGGCAAATGATCTTGTTCAGAGGGACAAGCTCCCTATCCCAGCTGCTGTGTCTGTGCTGGGTGCTGTACACTGCTTTGTTTCCATACTGCTCCTTTTACAGGAGGAGCGGAGGGAAGATACGATTGAAGCACATGGGGAAGTGCTGAGCCTGAGCACCAAGCACTGATCCTCATCAGTCACAGGCGTAGGAGCCTGGGCACAGCAGCAGCTGTCCTTGTCTCTGCCGTTCTGCTCAATAAAATAAAACTCAGCACACCTCTTTGGCTGGATTCCTTTTTCCATAACACCCAGATAAGCCTTTCATGCAGCTGTGCTAGCAACTGAAATGTTTACCGCGCTGTGCTGTTACATCATCATCTTAGAGTCATAGAATCATAGAATTCCCACTGGGAGGCACCATGCTGCCTGAGCAGGAGCAATGATTCCCACAGCTCTGCCCTCCCTGCCACTGCCACAGCTCTACCCTGCCATGCCATGCCATTCCATCCCATCCTACTGACAAATGGTCACATAGCAGCCCTGCTCAGCTGTCCCACGGGTGGGTGACAGCATGCAGCTTTGCCTCTCGGTGGCCTCCCCAGATGTGTCCCTCTCACTGAGCTGTGAGCATGAAGGTGGCAGAGAGCTATGAGTGGTGTGGCTGTGGATGCCTCATCTGCTTGGGAAGCCAGAAGCAGACAGGATGAGGCTGAGGAGTGTTGCTGTATTTAAGCCTGCACTGGGGAGAGGGCGGGGAGGTTGGCTTTAGGCAGAAGCACAAAGACTTCACTTTCCTTGTTTGTCCTAAAAGAAGACTTTGCCTCGAAAACTGTAAACTCACCAGCATTAGTTTGCAGTTGCACACAAACTTGATTTCTTTCTTTAGTTTTCACTGCTGCTCTCTCTCCCCTTGATGCTGGCTGGAAAATCCTTCTTTGTGCCAACCAGAGAAAATTAAGTCTATAGTCTCTTCCCATTTGCTGTACAAAACATACACACGGAAATGCTAGTGGCATCCCCTCGTTAAAACGTTGGCAGCACATCAATGGGACTCTACTCACTTAATGTTAAACACGTTTCAAAGGGAGCTTTAAATTTTATCATGAGGTCAGCCAACTCATTTTGCAAACACCTTTGCACTGAGCATCTCAGCTCCTGGATGGTGTTTGGACAGAGCTGAGTGTTTGCCTGTGGTGCTACACCGCAGGCTTTGAAGTGAATTGGGACATTATATTTTGTAGCCAAGGAGAGTTGCAATTTGCTTTGTTCCAAATTCAGATGTTTCTTTAGTAAACATAACAGCTAGGGGTCCAGAACATGACAGGATTGAGGGGAGGAAAAAGCACCTCCTGCCTGAGGGCAACTGATCACAAAGGACCCCAGTGAGTTGCGGGAAGACCTTTATCATCCTCTCTACTGCCTGAATCAGGATGAGCCCTGCATACCCTTTCCAACCGGAGTTGCCCTGTGAGCCAAGTTGTGGCTCTGGAGTAGTGCTGTATCTCAATACAGTTTTTCAGATGGAAAGAGACATTTTAATGAGAGGGGGGGATATGGGACGTTTCCATGCCTGAGATGGCTCTCGGCGACTCCAAAAGCCTCATGCTATATTCCCATGCCTAATCCTTTTGAATCTGGAGGCTGAAATAACAAGGACAGATCACAAGAGAACAGAAGCGGCGAGACTTCTCTGTTTTATAATCAGCCTGCATGTTGCTCTTTCAGTGCAAACAGCAAATAGAACCACTTCTGTACCCCTCCAGACCCAACCACCGCTCCCAGCAACACTGTGGCAGGCTGGAGAAGCGTGGCTCTGCCCCTCCTTGCCTCAATTGGTGGTGTCAGCACTGACTGTACCCAAAGCTCTCCTTGGCCCAAGCTGGGCTTAGCCACGTAAACCTCCCAGTGCCCCAAAAGCTGGCTGGTGGTCTCGTCCATTTCGCTTTCCTCCAGCAGCTGTTCCCCTTAACATGCATACAAGTGCCTGAAGCAGGAGCAGGCCCTGCAGAAGATGAGCTTAGGCGAGGACATGGCATGTGGGGATCCATGGTGTTGTGCAATGCAGATGACGTTACCTACATGCAAAGCAGATCTCAGCAATCGCCCAACGACTCATAACTGCAATCACAGAATGCAATTGCATCTGGAAGTATAAATGCACAATGATACCAGGAAGCTCTTGTTAATGGCACAGCCATTTTGGAGCAATTTGCCAGGTGGGGAGAGCCCTCACACAGCGCCTTCGGTCACAGGGAGTGGTGTGATGCCCCCATGGCTGTTCCCAGCCCCCAACCCAGGGAGATTGGGGTCACTTAGCTGTAACCCTTTGAACACAAGGACAGTGAGACTCTGGCCTGGGTGGGGGAGATTCTTTGGGATGTGCATGGACTATCTGGGCTGAGCTCTCAGCTGTGCCTAGCTGCAGTCCTGGGCACATACTGAACCAGAAACCAATCACTCAGCTGGTATTTGTCCTTTAATTTCCTTCCTCCACATTTTAAGTTGTGGGATTTTTTTTTTTTTTTTTTTTTTTGACAGCTTTGGAAGATGAGTGAGTCACGAAACACTTGAGATCTCTCCTCTATTAGATAACAGAGCAACTCTGCAGCTCTTCCTCTCCCTGGGGAGGGAATTCCTTGGACCAAGGGCCAAGGCTGGATGAGAACTGTCCCAGCACCGTGGTGGCTGCTCCATCACCTGACACAGCCCCTCTGCAGTGAAATAAGGGAAGAATTACATCTCTGCATGGCTGCTCTCACTGAACAAAAAGCACTGCTCACAGCTGAGCACCCTGATGAAGGGGAAGGAGCATCTCCACATCTCCATCACAAGCTCTGCTCTGCTAGTGATGCGGCTGACACCATGGTGTGCCCTGACTCCTGGCCCATTTAACTGCTGTACACCAGTGCCTCCTCCCCAGCACAGCACTATGTCCCTGTCACAACTCATTGGAATCCTTTGTCCTACTTCTTCCCTTGACATTCACAGCTCTTGATAAGGCTTTTTGAGCTACCGCGGGATGATGTGGGGCGGTGGTTCCTGCTGCAGTGTTCCCACCACCCAGCTGGGTGGGGAGCTCAGCATTCTGTTGTTCCAGTTCCCAGGGGATTGGGACAGATTGGATGGGACTTTGGGATTGTGGAAGTGTATCTCCTGAAGTCAGAGCACATTGCTCAGGGCTTTGTCCCATCCAGATATGAAGACATCCGAAGGAGGAGAACACGCAGCCTCCCTGAGCTGCCAGTCCCAGAGTTTGACTGTCACCATGGTGAAGACTTTTTGCTTTCTCTCCATTTGCAACCTCTTTCCTTTCAAATGCCTCATCTCCCAGCCATGCACCTCCTGGGAGCCCAGCCCTGCCTGGTCAGGAATCCCCTTAAAGAGCCACGGCATCCTCCTGAAGTGTCCATCTCACCCCTCAGCCCATCTGCCTCAGCAAGTGCTCCAGACCTCAACTCCCATTTTTCATTATCTTTCTATCACTGGATATGGGAGGGAAGGCAGAGCTGTGGGGCCAAGAGAAATGATTGCTCAGGAGACAGGTGGGAGAACTCTATTGCAAGGCACCGAAGAGACATTAAAAGTGACATTTGCAGGAAACAGTAGAAGGGTGTCTGTGTGTGTTGGATCCTTTAAGGATTAGAAAGCAGCTGAGCTTTAGTATGAGAAGGTTCCCAGATGCTGTGAATCAGCCAACAGATCCCTCCACCCCATTGTTGGTGGTGAACTTAAATAGAGGCCCAGGGGAAACACTGGGGTTGGTTTTTTCTTTTATGGACTCCAGAACAAGGAGAAGGTAAGGGGGTTGTGTTTTGGAATGGGAGTGGAAGAGTTTGTTGGCTTTTCCTCTCACTAGAATAAGTAGTGTGGTGTAGGAGCGTCTCATTGGAGTAGCTGCACTAATTGTGGCTGGTGTTAGCGTCCTATAATGTTGCTCCAGAAATGCTGGAGCAGGCTTATAATGATGTATATGCATTACCACAATACACAAAGGAGAGTAGGGAAGATAGATGTAAGATGTGTGCCCTTAGAAAAGTGGGTGTCACTTAAAGAAGTACTTGCTTTGCAGCTGTGGTGGTATCTTTGAGATATTCTGAACCTGTGGGGCATGAGGGGAACACAGCTTCAGGAAAGTCAGCTCTAGGGGTTTCTGGAGGTAGCGGGGATAGAGCCTGAATCCGGGTCTGAAAGACAGGGCTGAGATCTGCTGGGCCTGGGGTGCTGCCCTGAGCACCCTGGGGCTGGCCCTAAGGAGCAGCATTAATGGCTGCAGCAGGGCTGGCCCTTGTGCCCAGCGTGTGGGGCAAGGTGGGGAATGTAGGTGCTGCATAATGTGGTGCTTCTGATCTAAAACTGCTCTGTTAGTTAGGACAGATGTTGGCGTTGTGGGAAGGGCTGGCTGCAACAGTTCTGGCTTTCTTCCCAAAGAGCTTCGCGTCCTTCTCTGCGCGGTGATACAAATCTCGGCGGTGACTGCGCTGCCCGGGGCGCATCCTGCAGCGGTGTCAGCGGCACTCCGCTCGTTGCCGGCTATGGGGCTCCCCCTGCTGACCGCCGGGCGGTGACCAGGAGACCCCGGGGCCGCTGCTGCCCCTCGGTGGTGCTTTTCGGGACATCCTTCAGGAGCGGGCAGCCCAGCTGTTCTTGCAGTGAATTAAGCAGAGCTCGGTGCGGGGCGGCGCGGCGCTGAGCTGCCCCAGCAAAGCTCTGCTTCGGTAGAAGCTCTTTGCTTGGTCGTTGTTGTGGCCGGTGGCTACCCGAGCATCGCTCGGGGTTCGGTGACATCCCCGCAGAGCCGGATTGGTGCCGGTGCCCGTCTCCGTGGTGGCGGACGGCCGGTGCAGTACCGGCTCTGGGCGCTGGGTGCTGCCGCAGACCGAGCGGCTCTGCGCGGCTCCGGGGTGATCCTGGAGTGCGAGCTGAGCAACTTGATAGAAAATAAGTCTTGTCCAGCGATAAACATCATAGTGCCGAGCTCTCAGGCTTTGCCAGAGGGCTAAATGAAGCTGCGTCAGGGGAGGGTCAGGTTGGGGCTAGGGAAAGGTTTGTGCCCCAGGTGGGCACGGAATGGCTGCCCAGGGCAGTGGGCGCAGTCCTGAGCTGCCGGAGCTGAAGGAGTGTTTGGACTGTGCTCAGGTTTGGATTTTGGGTGGTCCTATGAGAGGATGGTGATGGACTCATTGATCCTTGAAGGGTCCCTTCCAACCTGGGTTCTATTCGATTAATATTGTTTATGTGAATTCTATTCTATGATCTTGTTCAGGCTCTCATTCCTGCCTCCAAGGGCTCAGCTCCTCCATAGCTGTCAGGGCTTCGGCCACTTGTTTACAGCGCTCATCCCATGCCTGGCCCACGCTTCTGCCTGAGCTTTGTTAAAGCATTGATCAAGTGAGCCTTGTGAGAGATGAGCTGCTGCTAGGAACTCAGCCCTCAGCACTCCACTTGCCCTGCTTGCTGCCTTAATAGTCTAACTTGGCACTGCTCTGGTATGACTTGAGGGTTTTGTTTTGCCTTTTGTCAAGGTGCCACTGACTTTTCCTTCCATAGTTTATGGAAGCATGCCCTGCACTTGGCTGAGTTGTGCTCTGTGGATCTGCAATTATCCATATTGGCTATCTATCCTTTAAGAGATTTTATATTTTATTTTATATCATAAGATCATTTTGCAGCTCTCATCTCAGTGGCTGCTGTGAGCTTCACCAGCACAGCACTGGGTGAGCTGCAGGTTAAGGCTGCATCTCTCCTAACTCTGCTTTTCTCTGACCCCAGAGCTGTGCAGTTCAGATCCGAACACCGTGCAGAAGACCAGCACTGAGCCCCTGCACTCCTGGCATTGGCACTCAGCTCTTCTGTCCACACCTCTGAGAGAAACAAGTGTCTCTGCAATGGCAATGTAAGTTGAATTGGGCGGGTATCTTAGAGCACCTGGAAGTTTTATACCCGATACAATCGTCTTCATGTTATCAGATTGCTGTCAGTGTAATAATTGAGTTCAGATTAACCAGTTACATGAGTATCGCTGTGTGAATTCCATTCCATAAACCCATGCACTGTGGTTTATTGGTGATGGAACCTAAACCTGCCTAAACTTGGGCACGTCTCATCTTGTCTAAAATGAAACATCTCTTCAGGGAAGTGTTAGGTACTTTTCAGTGACCCAACAAAACCAATCGTAACAGATTAAGGGGAGAAAAATCACTTAAGGTTACCTGAATTCTTAAAATTTAGGACTTATTTGAAAGTGGGAACGCACTTACAAAATGAAGTGTATTGACTGTGTTTAAGGAATGCAGGATTTCCAGTTATTTGCCTGTTTTCTTCCAGCTGCAATTGAAATGAAGCAGTTTAGTAGCTCTGAATGTGTTTGTCCCAGTTCATTTATTGTTCACTGGTAGTGTTCAGATAGAGTTAAAATCCACTTATATCTGCAGCTCAGGATTAGATACAGATTCTCTTGTTCTTAATGTTACTGTTTGTTATGGAGAAAGGCATTTCTACACAGCTGTTCTGTCTAGACACATCTGCAAGGGATGTATCAGATTTAAAACGAATGCTGTCACTGTCTCATTTCCATCTCCAATCTATGATACTTTTTTTTTTTAAGTATACATTTTGGTCCCAATTGAAGCAATATCCATCACTAGGATAGCAGAGGGACCCAGCAGTCCAGTCCCACTGGTATCAGCTGCACTTGGGGCACGTGCTTGAGATTCTGCTGGTGCTTGCAGTGCGCGCTGCTCACAGACGTTGCATACAGAGATATGTAGTGAAATGTGGACTGAATATAGAGAGCAGGGTAAGGACTTGGTGTTGCCTTTTGCAAGGCTTACTAGAGCCAGCTCAATTTCCCCTAGGAAGCATCATGTCTTACAGTTCTATTACCATTTGTTAAATATGTGCTTCCTGTGCTGCTGCTTGCTCTTCCAGTATGACCCATACAAGAGCAGAACACCTGAGGAAAGAACTTAGATGCTTGCCAAGGGAGCTTCTAGCTTGCAACACATCAATAATGCACAGTGTAAATCAAAGCACTCTGACAGTGCCACAATACTGCCTCCTGCAGAGAGTTAGGAGACTGCTATGCCAATGGCATACAAACACGCAGCCATGGAAAGCAGCTGGAAAAGGTGAGGGGGCGCAATGACAACGAGAGAGCTGCTCTTTTTTTTAAAAATCTAAATACACAAACAATTCTTTTTGGGGAAAAAAATGTGCTCTGTGAGCAGAGTGAGTCTGAAATTTGCAGCCAGACAGTTGACAGAAAAAAAAATAACTTTCAATGAAGTGTTGATGATGCGCTGTTCTGTGCGGTGCCCAGCACCATAGCGCTAAAAGCGTTATGCAATTTGAGAACAGGCTCTCTTTGACTTGTGGCTGTTATTTCCCAACAGCAAATGGGTTGGTGGAGAAACTTCACCAGGAGAGATGTGGGAATCAGTGGTGTGGCACTGTGTGTGTCTGTGAGGTAAGGAAACGTGCTGAGTTCTGCACACACCTCTGAGAACTAAAGGAACATCCGAGTGCTCATGGTATCAAAGCGTTGAAGAATCTGCAGAGGTGTGCACACTTTATGAATAAGCCTAAGTAATGAAGTTCAGGGATGTATGAGAAAGCTCATCGGTGCATAAATAGTTTGAAGTCCTGTTGCAGAATGCTGCTGGGAAAGGACTGAGGTGTGGATGGTGACACAGAGGCCTCTTGTCTTTATATCCCTGATACACACAACTGGGGATTGTAGCAGAGGGGATCTGGGATGGACAGTACAGCTGGGCTGTGGGAAATGAGGGTCTGAAGCAGGCAGCGTGGTCTGGAGATGGGATCAAACAGTGCTGTAAGCCACAGTGGCCATTCCTCACCATTCTCTACAAAAACTGAACCAAACTGGAATAGCTCCTCTTTAATTATGAGGCAGTTCTTCCAGACCTCAAGGCATTTAGGTTAGCTTGTACTTAAAACTTAATGTCTTGATTAATGGCCCTTTTAAAAGTGTGGATAGCAGCACAGTGCTCTGCTACTTATGTTTGCCACAAGATACTGCTAAACACGACCCACATAAGAAACTCATGGTGTTCAAAAGGTGTCTTCTGCAGGAGAGATGAGTGCTTTTCTCTTCTAGACCTGTATTTTCTTCATCAACATTACCTTTTCCACTCAAATCTTTCTCCTTCAATCCATCGACCCCTTCATCTGGGTGCAGTGGTCACCCACACCCAGCATGACTATTGAAATGTCAGAGGATTCTGCCCTCTTGCACTTCTTCACCCAGAGCTTCTAGTTTTTAAGAGCCTTAGTGAATCAAGTGTGCTTCTCATTGCCCTTTGAAACCATTTTTGCATGGGCTTCATCCTATTGGAAGGAAGTATTTGCTGCTCCTCACATCAGTCTTAAATACATCCCGAATAGACAGAGTGGAAAATAGTCTTAAACCTTTTGGCATCCATTTGCTGTCAGTCACATGTCAAGTCAGGAATAAAAATTGGCAACTAGCTGTAAATTTCACAGTTATGCAACAGGATTTGTGGAGCTGAATTTGCAGTTCAGTTCCTGGCTTCAGCTGTCACTGGGTACCTCTGGTGATGAGCATTCATGCCACCGTGAGGTATTAGAGTTGTCAGATATCCAGGGCTTACAGAAATAACTTCATTTCCAAATGGACTGTCTCTTTTGGTATGAATAATCAGATAGAACACCATACAAAATACTTGACATGTACTGGGAGTCCGGTACAGTCTGACACATGAAAATATTTGGAATATTCTGACTGGTCTATTTATTGCTCCTCCAGAGTGCCACAGAACAGTCAACAGGACTCTATCATTAAGCTGCATTCTTCCTTTAATTATTTCAATCCTATTTTGTTTAACAGATTGTGAAAACAGTCGATCAAATACTTCACAGAGACCCTAATATGATTAAAAAAAAAAAGATGGAACTGAACATTAAGGGGATGCAGAGCATTGGCAGCTATTCCCAACGCCCATCCATGCTTTGGAAACACAAGTAGGTCAAACTGCCTTCTCTCAAAACAGAGCAGCAATGTCAGCATGGCTGTTTTCCTCTGAGCCCACGAGCAATGGCAACCTTATTTGTGGGCTAATTAGAGTAGTGTTCCTTTTCCTTATTGTAAATATTGGTCATTTGGCACAAAATCCGGTGATGTTCTATAATGTAAGCGAAGCCTGGGAATGTCCCGCCGTAGAAATGTGAGAGCTGAATTTCTTTCTGAACTTGCTGATAGCACCTGCCTCAACTGCAACCGCGGGCAACAAATTGCAGGGTTTCACTACCTGCCACTCTTATAATGGCTTTAAGCCACTTCAATTCACGTGAGTGAGCCCTAGCTCAGGTTCTGTGGGATTTGGTGAACATCAGTTTAGCACCTGACTTATACACAGCTTTATAATTTCACATGTTTCAATCTCTCAGCTGAGAAAAACTGCAGCATTTTTGAGAGCCAGTGAAATTCACTGGTTTCTGTATTCAAAACCATTCAAATTGAGACCAATCTTCAAGCACAGACTGATAGGGGAAACAATGCCAGTCATAAAAATCATAATAATTTGTCAGTAGCAGTCATGAGTTACCATTGTATGCAGGCTGTTCTCGTGTATTCCAGATCAGCCTATAAGATCTGTGGAAGAGGAATGCACATCTGTTTCAGATTATCAAGATTATTAAGAATTCTGGGATGCAATCCTAGTGTTATTAAAAAAAAAAAACAAAAAACCACCAACAAACAGATCTCTTTTCAAGTTCCATGTATGAAGCAGAAGAAAGGAGACCCACCTCTTCACTGTACAACTTGTGTGTATACCATCTTTGATCAAGAAGATAAGAGAACACATTTAAACACGTTCCCTTAGTTCTGTCTTCTCCAGCTGTGTGGCTCAGCATGTCCTATGTAGTACCCTGCATATCAATCCTGTAGAAGTTCACAGTTCAAACCTCAGAGTTGTCTGTGCTCAAAGTACAATGGCTGCTCTGAAAGTAACGACTCCTATTTTACTATGTTGGTCCATAAGGTGGGAGGTGGATGTTGGTGGTAGGGCCATCAAGGCTGCACCTTCCCACCATCAATTCTGTTATGTTTTGTTGCTGTGTGAGAGATGGCAGTAGAGGCAGATGGACACAATGCTATCTGTGTGTATAAGCAAAGATGTGTCACTGAATTCTTCCATGAGGGAAAAAACGGCCCCCACTGCTTGCTGAATGTTTATGGAGACCAAACACTGGATGTCACCAGTCCATGGGTTCTGCTACATGTGAATTTTCCATTGAATAAGAAGTTCAAGATGCAGCCTTCGGTGGGAAAAGTGACCTGCACTGTATTTTGCGATAGGAAAGGAGTGACACTTTAGATTTCCTGGAACACAGACAAATTATCAACTCTTGACTGCTAAAGCATGATGCTGACTAAGCTGAAGGCTTCAACCAGAGTCAGACCAGAGAAGACGGTGACTCTTCTCTTGCAGCATGGTAACACCAGGCCCCATACTAGTCTGAAGATCATGGAGCATATTAGCTGGACCGTCCTACCACCCCACCATATAGGCACCTTCTGACTTTCATCTGTTTGGGATGATGAAAGATGGACTGCATAGACAACATTTTCCTAGCAACAATGTTGTTAAGGTGAAACAGTGAGTCACCTCTGCTGGTGCAGGTTTTAATGAGCATGGTATGCAGGCTCTGGTTCATTGCTGGTGAAAATGCATAGCTAGTGGTTCTGTAGGTGAGAATTTGCTCCATCAAATAGTGTTATTGTGCTCTTTTTATCTGTTGTAGTTTCTATGGCAATAAATAGGAAGCATTACTTTTGGAGCAACCTATGTACACAAGTGAGTCAGCCATCCAGCTCAAAAATCAATTCTAGGAGACAAAACTTCAGAAATTCACCTTCCATAGTTGCCAAAAAAGATTTTTATGCATCAGGTTCCAGGTTTACTAGTTTAAAACACAGCTTGAGTTGGCACTTAAACCACAAAGAGCAGCAGATAAGAAACTGTATATTTTCTGACAGGTCATTGAGCCGGAGCCTAACGTGCTCATCTTAACAGCTCATTTGTGTCTGCTGTCCTGACATTCTGACATTTGCTGTCAAGGTTCCTTTCCCATGCAGCTACGCACTTCACCATTCAACACCAGTGCTCTAATCTGCAGCGGCACGCACTGGTCTCTCATTTAACAACTGATATGAAATCTGTGTCTCTGGATTCTGAAGAAACACCTGAAAATGAAGATTATCAATGGATTCTCTATTCTCTGAAACAAAGATGTAAGACAGCACAGGACGCAAAACTATGAAAAAGGTATTTATTATTTACACAACTGCTATAGTTCCTTAAGAACAATATATACCATTTTTATTTGAAAGGGTCAGACTTCTTTCAAATACATGAACTGCATAATGCACAAGTGTTGTTAATGCCAAACAGCAGTCACATCACACTTCTATAGTGCAGGCATAAGCAGCGCAAGTAAATGATACTTTAAGAACAGTATGGCTGGATATTGTATTTGAACACAGTGTTTGCACTTTGACAAGATTGAGCTAGAAGAGAACAAGGGTTTTGTTCATGCTTTGTTAGGGATGTGACTTTCCCATCTGAGGTCTAAACCCTTTTTCTGATGTATGAGAGTTTTTCAGGCAGACTGCTTTTCAGTTACCAGATAGGAGCGGGATTATCTCCCTCAGTTTTCAGTCTTCTGTTTTCCAGTAAACACTGCTTTATAGTACAAGTTCACATATTGGGAGAAACTGGCCACAGAGGTGGTACCTTCCCATCTTACTGTCTTGCACAGATAAACACTGACATACTAATACATACCAAACTTAGACAACTTGTAATTTATAGATTTAAATACTGGACTGGGTGAGGGGGACTGTTTCTAAAGATGGAGGGAATAAAGGGCTTATACAATTCATACACTGTCAAAATTGGCTCCTTACCCAACTTTTTTGGTCTCATTTTTTTTTCCTAGTTTCAGAATGGATTTGGTCTTTAATGGTTATGGTTGTACTTCAGCAGAAAAGGAGAGAAAAATATTTGTAGTGACACTGTAGAACCGAAAGTTAGGAAAAGTAACTGACTTGTTTCTCCCACTTTGAGCTTATTGCTGTGATCTTTAGGAGAAAACAAGCAAAAAACCCCACCATGAAACAAAACAACAACTAAAAATAACCCACAACCACCCAACTGGAAGACCAAGTATAGCAGTCGTTCTGGCATTGTATCCAGTGTCCAGCACTATTATACTCTAGCATATAAGCAAGGAAAAGTCCAATGATCTGAGTTAAGTTCCCTTTGATTCAGTGCTAAACAATCTTGTTCCTGTTATTGTCCTTGTTTCTTTGAAAGATACCTGAAAGAAGGAAAAACAGTTTCACACAAAATAAGCAGACACAAATATATTCATCTTTTATATGCACAAACTGTGATTTTTTTTTCACAAAAAATCTACTTATTAATAACCGGAAATTAGACTGCAATCAATTCTACTTATGACTTAATCTCATTTCATGTTATTTTAATTCCATGATAGATTATCTTGGAATGACTCAATATTTTTAGTTAAACTGTATAAGGTTTTAAACAAAAGAGGGGAAGGAAATTAAAATATATTAAATTCTATGAGGCTGAAAATTATAGCAGCTGAAATGTAGTTATTATAACCCCTGAGGCATACGCATTAGATATGGGACTTCTTCAAATAAATTCAAGACTTGAAAAAACCTGAATAAAAGCTGAAAAGCACAGTTCTCCACCAGCCCCTTCCAAAAATTTGGGTTGCTCTAAAAATGCTTGTTGCTCAATCTCATAGCTCACTTGGAACAATCTAACTACAGGATGCATTGAAGACTTTGCAAATATCATGAAATATCTAAGTAATTTAACTGACCCTGTGGAACATCCAGTGAGTTCTGGGGCTTTCAAAATCTAGCATTTGACTTTCTGGCTTAATCAGAAACAAAAATTAGAACAACATTAAGTTTGCAAGGCTGATCTTTTAAGCACTGAATGGATCCATTTCCAATAGCATATCATCCACCCTCTTTTTTGCATGTATTGAAGATCCAGGCTAATGCATAAAATAAAACAAATATTTTACCTACATGGTAAAATTATGGCTGGTTGTTCTACAGCAAGAATTAGGATGGTAGTTGGTGCTTAATTTAAGCATTTGGAGAACTTGGATTCGTAACAGTTACATTTCAGTGCTGGTGAATACTGTAGTACCACATATCTGGATAGAGCCACCCTAACAACACAAGCCTTCAGAAGTAACTTCTTGCAGCAAAGGACATGAGATCTGAACTGGCAGCCTAACTTTGTAGGAGTGGAAAAAAAGAAGTTTTCAAGCATCAGGTTTCTTCAATTTTTTTTTTTTTTCCTTTTAAGAAGCAAAACTGCTTCAGTGATCCTGAACTCTGAAGTAGTAGGAAAAAGAAGGTCTGTTCTGTCAGAAACCCTAACTTCCTACAGAGGCAGCCTCAACACTGCAGCCTTTTTAATATCCTGCTCAAACTAAATTACATTTGTAGCTTTAAATCATGTCAAAGTGCACCAGCTTAGCTGTTTCTGGTCTTTCTACAGATGACATTAAGCAAAACACAGTGAGGTCATGAGCAGAAAGAAGAAAGATTTTTGACTTTGTTCTTACCTTTCCCAGTGTTTATGATTCAGTTCCAAAAAGTCATCTAATTTTGCGATTTCTTTGAGGTACTGAGTGAGCTTTAGAAGTTCCTTGTCTTTATCTCGATTTAAGTGTGCTTTCATAAAAGGCCTTATCTAGTAAAAAAAATGGTTATCATCATCTGCTCCAAGTGAGTAAAATGCTTACAATTGTCTAACGTTTACCACATAGTCAAAATATTGTCAGTGCTATGTCAAATTTTAACTTCTTTTAGGTAAGAGGAAGAAAAAATTTTTCCATTAGTGGTCACCTCCAATTTGTCTTTTTATTGATGCAATCTGGATTTCAGGGTTTTTGTCTTGCATGCTCACCAGGATGAAAGTTGTTCTGTCAGTCTTGTATTTCTTCAAGCATTTCCCTCCCAGTCAGTCAGAATGATAAATTGATCTGCAATGGACTGTCACATTTTCTAACATAATTTCGTGGATATTTTTGCAGGAAAAATGGGGGGGGGTTCAGATGTGCTATGAGCTGTGTGGCATCTTTGGAACCAGATGCTTTTTTTTTCTCAACAAAACACATCTGACTACAATCATAGCTTCTGTGACAAGAGATGTCAGAAGTAAAGCTTGTCTGACAACTGCTTTAAGCTTGGAATACATTCTACCTGTGCCTTGTTTTAGTGATTCAACGTTCTTGTCTGCAGCTCTGTTATTAACATTTCGACAAACATCCTTGAAATCTGAACTAGAGTGAGCTCTCTGGCTAATCCTCCCCCAGCACGATCCTCGATTCTCATAATTTTGTATAGTTCCAATTAGTGCCAGCTTGACGGGTATCAACAATCACCATCTTCTTCAAATCAAGGATATTTTCAAAGAAACACAATCTTAGATTTCCATTTTTGAATTTGTTTTAAAGAAATTTGCAGAGATTCTTGTAGTACATATTGTTGCACCATAGAATTTAAGTTGTATTCTTATTCAGAGCCAGCACTGATAATTAGAAGTTTTGGAGCAGGAACTTGTTGACAATTTTATAAAATGAAATATTTGCTGTTTTGCAGTCAAAGTGGCTCCAGGTATTAATTACCACTGGGGAACAAAATGCTTGCTATTGTGTTGACATGCTAAAGTGAAGTACAGCAGCTTGTTATTTGATTTGTTTTCTGAATGTAACCACTCTTAACGATTCAACATCACATTTTAATGTTGCCTGTCAACAATGTCCACACTGATTATAGTTTGCAGGTACAATGTAAGCAGGAATAACAATTTCAGTGCTTTGAAAGTCTCATTCAGGGAATCAACGCTTTAGAACTACAATTAGGGAAGTGCTAGTCCAACCAAAGGGCAATCTAAATAAAAAATAATGAAATATGCATCTTTGCTAGTTAAGAACAGTCTTACTTTAATATAAAGCAGAAAATATAAGAAAGTACTATTTAAATTATATATTAAAAAAAAAAAAAGTAATATATGACATTTCAGTTAACATTACCTTGAGTCCGTTCTGGGGATTCATTAGGAAGTTTCTGCCGATATCATCAAACATAATAGTATTCTTTTTGCTGTAATATTCTGAAAATTTTCCCCAGATAACACCAAGAGGCTTCACCTGCAAAAATAACGTGTAAAAAGAACCCTGGTAAACCAGATCATCTGTAGGAGATAAAAGTATCAGTCTATAGGAATTTAAGTCCATTTTCAAAATGGACTGAAAAATTATCGTGTAATTGGGCTTTAATAAGAGATGTAAAGAGATCTAATAATACTGATTATTTGACGTAAAGCAGTCTCGTCCATATGAACTACTTACAGCATTAAACTGTAGAGGACTTCTATAGGAAAAAAAAACAACAACCGTGCTTCAGATATTGTTAGTTTTCTTGCATAGAAACTTTAGCATAACCTTATTGTTAAATATTTCCATGGAGTATGATAACATGTAATCTGCATGTAGACAATAATGAGGAAAAAACTGTACTTACATCTATTAGTCCTCTTCGAGGAGTGTGCACTGTTATCATGGCAGCACTGTCCAACATAAAGGTTATCTTGTAGTTTGCATTAGTGCTCACACCAAGCTCCTGCACCACAATGATTAATCATTAAAATTTCAGATGATAACAATTTTATTGCTGTACAGCTGGAACCACATTTGTAATACATTGTCAATGGATGAACCGATGAGAATGAGCAGAGATGTATTAAAAATAGGTATGTGGCTTTTATTTTTCTACCCAATGAGAATCAAGAATATGCTATTCTACCAAGGGGAAAGATGACAGGAATTCATTTTTGTAGTGTTTGCTACAGAAATGTAACATCTGATGTCAGCATAAAAACTAAAACAGCTTTACAGAAGAGGCAAAATACAGAGAGCTTTTGGCCATACCTTCATGCATAGTCTTTCGAAAGTTCTATGTGTCTCAATATTTATACCTATGAAAACAACCAAGTATGTTCTGCTCTTTTTTTTTCCCACTAAGCTGTAACCAGTCGCAGCCAATCAATGACATAATAGCAGTTCATTGTTATCCTTTCCTCAACACATGTTGTACATGGTCAGCGTTAATAAGAAATATTTCCATTTGTACCTGAAGGATTTGATCCCTCTTGAAACAAAGGAAAAATAATTTGGTTGAAAACAAACAAACAAAAAAACCCCAAACCTTAGACAAGGTGAGTGGGCATAATTTCCATTTCAAATCTTTATCAGAAATGGGAAGTAATAGTAATATCTACAGATGTCTATATGTGACAGACATTGCTGCTTTAATTCCTGATATATGTGACAGCAATAATGTGCAAAGCTGCATAATGTGGAGAAAATACCCACTGTAACAGCTGTCTAGCAGATATATAGCCACACTTACCTGATTGCTTTTATATGGAAAAGTGAATCTTGCAAATGAAAAGTGTTAAATACCAGGGTTAACGTCCTCTTATACTGAAAAATAGCTGTTCTACATCATCTGAAGTTTGGGCATAAATAGAATAAGAGACTAAACATAGTTATCTGACACTTCTCTTTTTAATACTGTTTCTGCTTTGTAGTTTAAAATAAACACTTCAGTGTCAAGTATTGCTGGGATCATTGCTCCCAGACAAAAAGTGATACTTGTAGAAGTGCAATCAGTTTGAGGAGAAGCAACAGTTGTGGTCTAGTGTTAGGAATCTCAACTGAGATGTAGCAGTAAGCATGGGGAAGTTGTGAATTGCTAACGTGAAAGGGCTGGAAAGGTGACCAGAGCAGAGTAAACAGCCTAGTTTAGAACAGTGGTCTTCTGCTAGATTTAATCCTGCTGTTATAATGGATTCTGCAACAAAACAAAGGTTTTTTCCTTAAATGGTAAATCCCACATGCAAGATGTGATGCTCATACATATCTTACAGACATGGAACATAGCATGGTTAATGATTAACTTTCTATTTCATCACACTTTGCACTTACCTCTGTGTTACAATGGTTTTGATTCAGCCAGAGAATTAACTGCATGGTAACAACTACAGGCTTTTTCAAGAGTATCTGAACCACAAACCTAGTCTAGCTTAAAGTCAGTTGTGTATTACAGAACTGTAGTTACAGTATCTTTATCGATAAAATAAAATTGATTCATAGATAAAACATAAACAGATGGAATACTGGAACAGAAGTACAGAGTTTGCAAGTCTTCATACCAAGTTTAATTGTGCTAACCCCAGTTCAGAGTTCTGATTAAAGGTTCTCATGTCTGAGATTGTTCTGAAGGATTTCTGCTTTGAAAAATCACTGCAAATCACTGTTTTGAAACAGACAACACTTAAAAATTCTTTGCTATGTTACAGCCTGAAAAAAGTCTGTAAGTGAGATAAAGTTGAAAATTGGAATTTTTTTTTTGTGAAACAGGCTTTGATTTATAAACAAAAAACAACCCACCAACCAAACGTACAGCAGCACATCTCATTAAGCTCATTAGGTCTACAGCTAAGAGTAGCTGTAAATATGTTTACCACAAGGTCAGCTGTGCAAAACTGGCTGGTTGCCCAATTTAGGTACAGAAGAAATCAGGATTGAAAGAAGAGCTTTTACAGATGTTTTAACAAAGCAGAGGAAGAAACAAAATCATACAGCTGCAAGATGTACAGAATGAATATGAAGAGAGTTTTCTCTTGATAACCTATTCCAGCATGCTACATCTGTCCATTCTCTTAAAGAATTGTGTTATACTTAAGATTAGGACTCTATAATTAGAGCTAAGATGAAAGCAACAGTGAAGGCTATGTGACTAAGTTTCAGCAAGTACTGACTTGTGCTTAGTTCTGCTAAATTTAGTACCTACTGCTTTGATAGTTTGTGTGGAGTTCTAAAATTAGATTTTTATCTGGTTTTGTGTCAAAGGTATTTTAAAGTGACTACAAAGATTTAGAAAACTTGGATTTTGTTTAATTGTCTCCTCAGTCACTAAATTTCTCTGTAATGCTGAACATAAACCCAACTAGATGAACGTTAAGCTAGATTAGAAACAAACTACACCTTTTCAGAACAACTTACTTTCATTTTAGCTTCAATCCACTTCATATTAGTAGCAGCTGAAACAAAAGGGATAAACCAGAGAATTATTTATCAGTATGTCATTGATTGATTTTAAAAAAGCAAAAAAAAAAAAAGCAAAAAACTGTTTATGTATCAATTTGTTTTACAGACTTTCATTTCAGAAAGACTCATCCTTGTCAAAGCTTTCAGGGTTCACTGTTTTCATGACAGTCTGCCTTTATGGAAGTTTATTTTAATTTGGAAAAGATTAACTTTCAAATGAAAACTAGATTAAGCACTGCGCTTACTTAAAAACATTTTCTAGATCAATTGTTAGTGAATTACATTCTTGAGAGCCATAGAACAGGCTACATCTGGTTTGAGGAACCACACTGTCTGTATGGGATTTTCTTCTGGGAGCATTATAAGAATTCGTGAGGTTGAAAAAGGACAAAGTGTCAACATTGCCCACTGACCTAAGAATATGTGGAAGCATTGTTTCAGACTATGAAAGCTGCGTTTTGTAAAACAAGTTGAAATCTTATGTTGGCTCCAGCTGTCAGACAGGAAGTGAAGTTGTGCTAAAGCAAACCAACAGCCATCCCTATAGACATGTGAGTTTGGACCATTCCCAGTTTTTTATTGCTATGGCTTATTGTCTAGACTGAAATTATTTGTAGAGCCAAGCTACCCAGCAGTGTTTGAATGTTGATTTTACAACTGTGTTATTTCAAGCATTTGTTTGTTTGTACAAAGTGACATTCACTAAACGGATATTAAGCTTTTTATACTGTTATCAGATCCATCCATAACAGCAATATTCCTGGTGAATACAGTACAGCTGAACATTCGTGTACTGCTTTATATCTTGTGATTCACACTAAAAAGTGGTATAAAAACCTCCCAACTGGAGTCTCTGCTCCAAATGAGTTTTAATGAAGTCTTAGCGCTAAGTACAGAAACTTACACCAAATTACAATATCATAATCCTCATATGCAGATGTCAGGAACTCGTGAAGGTATGGCCTCATCAGTTCTACCCCAGTTTCAGCACAAGATCTGTGGTCTAAAAAGTATATGAGAAAGCAGAAATTCATTATAGAGTGTAGGATGTTGAGTAGGTCTGTCCTGTCCACCCAGGGACTTGAAATGTTTCATATGAGAAGCACTGGAGAACTTTGAAATTATGAAAGAACTTACAGTAAGGCATCATTCCTACTTTAAAGGTGCAAAGAAGAAGGGATATTTATCTCTTGATCTTGACAGGAATTTGTGGGTTTAGCTGTGGGTCTGAATATCTTTAATGGGTCTAAAGAGTCAGGCCAATGAATTCATCTCTTCATCTTAACAAACTTCTAACGGCCCCGATATTGTTCAGAGATTCTTGCAAACTTAGTCTAGTTAATTTTGTGAACATATATACCAAGCTTATTTTAACCGTGCAAATACTGCCTGTTCCAATTAGAAAAAATGCTATTAAATTCAGCTAGAAGGAGACAGGTAAACAAAAGTGTAAATGGCCATAGGCTGAATTTTCATCTCAGACTGTAAAGAAATGCCATGCAAAAGGAAATTACAGAAAAGGAAAAAAGGCAAGCTGATAAGCAGTGTTTATAGTCAAACTGCCATGACATGCCTACATCCCAGAAAATGAAGTCAGAAGGAAAATTCTGACTTCTCAGAAAACCAGTCTGACTGAATTTTCAGGTAAAACATAGTTTTGTACATGTTTACTGATCTGGAAATTCAATCTGAATCTGTTCTGTCATCCCCAAAAGAGGAATCAATTGGCTATAGAGATCATTATTTTACAGCACCATTTTGTCCTGCCATCATCATGTGCTAGATACACACTGGTCAATAGAAGAGGTTGTTGGATAAAATCCTAAACTACTTTTTGTATCGTCTTGGAGAAAATGAATAGTTTCTGCACTAAAATCAACAACAGGCAACATTTACAAATGCCAATGCTTCTTAAAATATGAGCAGAAGACCTCAAAATGTTACAATACAGAAGTTACGTAGTACAACACAAGCCAAAATTACTGAAGTATATTTGTAAATCAAACATGAACAAGCACGAACTGGCAAATAAATTGCTCTCTTAAACCAACCCAGAAGTTGCATAAAGTCTCACCAAATAGTGTATAATCAACATCTAGCACCAGCAGCTTTTTTCCTTCCCTGGGAGGATTCAGAATTTCCACTTTGTATTCTTTAACTCTGCGAGAAATTTTTAGTAGATTTTCTTCCCTAATATAAGAGTGCAAAAAATTACAGTTAATTAAAATGCATACTGCAGTTCCATAACAGAACTGGTTTTTAATAGCTAGAATTCCTAACCTGTTTTCTACTTCCACAACTTCCTCTTCGATATCGAAGTCATTGATGACATCATCGTTATCAGGAGGTGGCCCAAGGACGTCTTCCTAGCAGAATATAATATAATAAAAGATAACTGGGATTACTAAAAGAAAACAGTGCATATCCAGATTCTGTTTCTGTACATTACAGACAATGAAAATTAGCAAAAGTGATTTTATTTAACTAGCAGAAAAAATGCTCAAATATGCTGATGATTGAGATTTCATAAGTCAGTGAGAATATCACAGTAGCAGGTTTGTACTTTGAACCCAAAACAACACAGGATTTTAATGCTTTCCAAGTTTTACAGAAAAGTTTACATAAATACCAGAAATCTACTGAAGTACTAATTTTTCAATGATTTAAAATCATAATGAGGAGACATACAATCTTTTTTTTTTTTTTCCTCTTATAAAGCTAATAAGCAAGTAAAATATTTACCAAACTCTCTTCACGAGTGCCCATCATCATGATTTTAGTATTTGGTTTTAACTTGAGAGCTCCAAGCTTAACATCATCATCCGCAGGTTTCCCTACAATGCAATAAGAGTTCTGTTTGCTTTTTTGTTGTTCTTGTTTGTTTGTTTGTTTGTTTTCTTTTCAAACCGAGTAGAGTGATTTTAGAAAACTGTCAGTACATTTCATGCTTAATTGAAATTAGCTCCCCATAAAACACAAGAATACTCCAGGCTGCATTGTCATCCTGCATGACAGGCACGCTGCTTGTCTGTCTAACAACAATTAAAAATGTTTAAGGTACATCTACTGCACATCAGCCATTAAAAATGACTATTTAGATGCATCAGTAATAAACTACACAGTGACGTATCAAATTCCTGTGTGCGTGCTCATTCAAAAGCTAGATCTGGGCAGTAGATGCTCTGTTGATACACACATCCTGACTAAGCTAAGAGGATGTTCTTCCTTAAATATCTCATGTGCATCCAAAACTAATGATAAATATAAATAGTTACCCTTCATTTTAAGTCCAAGTAATTTTTGGCGCTCTGGTAACACTCCAGTAAGGCCTTTAAGAGATTGCTTCAGATCCAACACTGTGTCCTCTTCTGATAGTGAGGTTATTGTATACTCCTGTCCACCCCATTTTATTATAAGAGAGAGAGACATCCTTGGAGCATATGTTCACTGTTATTTCCTGAAAAATCTGCTGGAGGAGGAAAATGCAATGACTGTGTAAGCAAGAAAAAGGAGTAGTGGTTTCTCTTTTTCAGAAGACAAATCTTATAGTCTAAATGTTTTTTACATTTCTGTGGTATTATACATCAAAGAGCCATTTGTTTTGCATGCACAGATGATAAATGTTGATAAAATGCTGAAACTAAGGGAGAAAGAACAGCACAACAGCTGCAGCTTTGAGTTCCACTTTGATGTATTTAGCAGCGTCACATCACGGTTTGCTGTAGCACCTTGCTGTGTGTTCTGTGCAGGTACAGCTTGTTCGCAGCACAGCCAGCACCCAAGCAAAGTACTGCAGCATCAGAAAAGTCATTTCAAACCTCAGAAATGTCCTCTACAATAATTTCACAACTGAACCACTCATTACATACGTAATACTACTAAACAGCAAGTAAGAAACACCTAAAATATAAAAAAACACAAAACAGTTCTGAACCAACAGTTCAAGTGGATCACTTTCTCTACTGACTTTCACTAAGATCTGTGCAATAGCTGCAGTAATACACCTCAGGTCACGTCTCACTGTAGCAGTATCAAAGCAGGAGTTTGAAAACAAAGCCAAAATACACACCTACACAGTACAATTACACTGTAAGAACTGCACTTTCATTGCAGTGCTGACAAAATAATCATAATTACAACTACCTTTAATTTACACCATGTGAATTATATTCAACACTTTATTCCCACACTGAAGACAGAAGCAAGACTTTCATCTTTCTGGGGAAGGAAAAGAGAATCAAGGAATGGGTACGAAAAGGTCATTTCAAACTGTCACAGTTCCAAAGAAGGCGTCTGCACAACTAAATGGTGAGAACGTTCTTAAAAGCTTGCTGACCAAAAAGTAAAGAGAGAAGAGCCATGGAAATAAAACAGAACCAAACCTGAGGGTGTCCACCTTTGAGCAATGCACTGTACCAAGAAATCCAGGTCTGTCAATTCTGAAAAAAAGTCAGAATTCTGAAAAAAGTCTGACTCCTCATCCTCTCAAGCACGATTCTCATCAGTTACCCGCTCTCATCCAAAATAATTCCAGCCTACACAATATCCTTTGTTAAGAAAGATCAAGTAATTATTCAGACATACCCACTGAGCTCAAATCAGATAAGAAATGGAGGACCAGATACAACCTGCCTGCTGAGGACTGTAAAAGCCATTCTTCCTCACTATTTCCTCTAGAATCCCTGAAAGCAACTTGAATAAACTTTAAAATAATCAACTTTTATTAACTTTTAGAATACCTCCAAATATCTCCAGATTGGATTGAATAGTATTATCCTATGAATTAGTGTTATTCTGTGAAAGAGGGCCTTAGAAATACTAAGATAACCAACTGAGGTTAAGCTGTATATCAGCAAACAGTGTTAGCTCATCATCACAAATGATCTCTGTCTATAAACCTCAGACCAAATTTTCTAAGCTTAGAAAGCAGAGTTTGTGGCCTGTTCTCTTATCTGTACCGCACGCCTTAAGTCATTCTGCAAGCAAATGCACAGAGTAAAAGCAGGAAGGAAACTTCTCATGCCTCTGTCAAAGTGAAAGGATCCCTCTGAAGCAGCACAGTCATCAGCTGCCAGTCCTTGCAGAAGTACAGCTCTGTCAGGATGAAGGTGTTCAGAAACACCAAGCAGAAAGACCTTTATTCAGTGCAAAACACTGATGGAACTGAGCGTGGACACCAGAATTAATGCTTATAGGACAACAGATTAAAGGCAGGGTGCTGGAACTAGATGATCTTTCGGGTCCCTTCCAGCCCAAGCCATTCTGTGACTCAATGAACAGATGAGGACCAAAGAGAAGGTCACAGGGATTTTCAAAGTTTCTATGGGCTGGACCGTACAGAAGGGGAATCGGATACGTCCTGAAACAAAGTTTGTTCTAGTCGCTTACATCATCAGATGGATGACATTGTCAGAGTCCCGCGGGCCGCCAAGAGTCTACAGTTATAAGAGCACTGGGGCAGAAGAAGTGCCGTTCTTGGGAGATTTGGGAGAGAGAAAGCACAGCCCTACGTTCCTGGGTATTTCACCCGGCAACGTAAATCGTGGGCACGGCAAACCCAACCGCGGGAGGGGACAGCCACCCGGAACGCGGAGCGGGGACGGAGCGCCCAGGGACGGCCGCGGGTCCCCGGCTGGAGTCCGGTCCCGCCCGAACTGTCCCGCCGGCAGCACGGGGCGAGCGGAGCCCCCGCGCCGCTGCAGGCCTGGTGTGCCGCGGCCGTTCCGGGGCCGAGACGCGCTCACCCCGAAACGCCGCCCGCGGCCCCCGCCGGCACCGGAACGGACTTCGGGTTCGGCCCCCCACGGCGACTGCGGCCGCAGCGGCGTTGCCCGCAAGCCCCGGCCCCACCCGGCAGCGCGATGCGGCCCCTCACCCTGGCAACGGAACCGGCACCGACCCGCGATCCGCCGCACCGGAAGCGGAAGTGGAGCCCGCCGGAAGCGGAAGTGTGCCGGGCGTGCGCTGGTTCTCGCTCGGAGGCGCGCGGTGGCGGAGTTGTGTTGGTGTCAGCTGTGTGACCGTGTATGGGGCGGTACAGAACCAGAACAGAACCAGAACCAGGCGGAGTTCCGCGTGGTCTGTATGTGCCGGGAGACGCCGAGATGTCTCAGAGTCACAGCGGTACACCAGGAGGAGGCTACGTTTTGCTACTCCCCGTGGCTGCTGCTCTCCGGTTCTGACAGGAATTCGTTATTTTACTTATTTTTGTTTTTGATTGTTTTGTTTTTGAGGTAAAATTCACAGGAGGCACCAAGTGAGTGGCCTGGCAGGGTCTGCAGCCCCCAGCTTCTCTCTTTCATTAATAACCTTCAGAGGAGTTTTATTCGTGCCCAGGAATCCTTTTTAGCTTCTAAGCTGGCTCCTTCAAGGCAGAGTATGTTTTTGCATCTCTTGAATCAGTGGTCCCATCTTAGGGGCTGCTGGGATTCTCAGAACTTGGCTGCAGATGTTGTCACTTTGTGCCATTGGTAATGAGCATAAAAGGAAAACTAGTTTGCACAACGACGAGCTTTTGCATTTAGATGTTCTGCTCCTGAGAAATAGTTTAGAGGAAAGAAAACTGTTAGTACTAAAGTCTTATGTAAAACCAGGTGGGAAGGACACAGGGCACAGTTCCAGTTGGCATCTGTGGTCAGAATTAAATCTGCAGGGAAGAGAAAGGGAAATTGTTGGTCCTTTCATCTCTTAGTTCTTGCTCTGTAGAGAAAATTACTTTCTCCTTTCTGGTTCAGTGATAGGAAAATGAAGAGGAAAGGAGAGGAGCTGTGCAAGAACTGTCCCTAGCATTGCGTTGCAAACCTGAGCAAGGTGCCATATAAACAAAAGTTGCACAGAATCTGGGTTTGCCATAGTCCTTTTTTCTTCTGGCTGGGAATTTTATGTGTTTCCTGCTTGGATATGGAATACAGATTTTGAGGTTTGTTCTGTATTCAGATTTTAGTATAAAAATTGCTCTGGTTTCTGGAAAAGCAATACAAATGAGAGATTGCTCCACTGACTTCATGTCAGGTGTAGCTTCTGACTGCCTGCAAATCCCTGTAAAACCAGTTAGTGTGTATGTATGTTAGTCACAAAGGGCTTTCTTTTCATGATAGACAGTCGTCCTCTGCACTGAGGCAGCACATTACAGTAGTGCTGGAAAGCTTCCAAAGTTGCAAGTAGTAATTAAGTCACACCCTGTCATAAAACTATGCACCCTGTGGGCCTATGTTAAAAATTCAGGCTATAGAAATGAGACTGTTATGTCATCAGCTCTCTACTTACAATCTTTTCAGTACATTCTAATATTTTCTAATTGGCCTTGATAAAATTCTCTCTTTGAGGAGAGGTGTTGTTTTTCTGCTTGGTTTTGGTTTTATTCCTTATTTGAGGAATATGAAAAAAAACTGTTAAGTGTTTCTAAATGATATTTCATTTTGGGTTTGATGATGATGTTTTAGTACCCTGAAGCCTGAGCCATGACTAGGACTACTTTGCTCTCGGCATTGCTGGAAAATGCTCTGCTTCTGGTGGTGTTCATGTGGCATAGATAAATACATCCTTTAACTCAGCTGTGACAACACATGGTGGTGCTCAATCCTAACATTAATAAGTGCAAAGTGCTTAAGGAATTTGACTAAGACCACGTAATTACAACTCAGAGCCCAAACAGCAGCATCTTTGTACTGAAGAGTTTGTTTTGTGGTGGTACTCTTTGGGTTTACACTGTGGTAGATTCTAGCAGAGCAAGGAAGAAGGAAAAGCAGTGCAGAAATCTTAAAGCAAATGTCCGCTCCCTGACATCCCGACATACCCTATGTCTGAGATGCTCTAGGGTGAAAGAAAAGAAATTCTAAAACTTGTTCTAAGGAGACAGTAACAGCAATGATGTCGGAGAATGTCCAGCTCTTTAAGTCTACACTGCCCAAGTGTTTCCAGTCTAAGGCAGATTTGTGCACAAAGCTTCTCTGCTGTTCCTGACCTCTTAAATGTAATACAGCAGACAGCATGGTTTACTGGACACTGCCATCACTGTGCCCCAGGAACAACAACGTGTGAATGTGAGTTCTGATTCTGAGTCACTGTGTGACTATGGGCAAAACAGTGAGAGTAATCATGTGATGTGTTTCATAGCTGGCAGCTCAGCTGGAGACATAGAAACATTTCTGGTTTGAAACGAAACACATTTTCAAGTTATCACTAATACAGTGAGTCTCTGTCTTAGCTTCATTATCAGTAAGGTGGAAATTGGACTAATATTTGTATAGCTTCTTCACATGAGTGTTTTCCAAATTATTTACTTAGTGTTGACACTGGGAGATGTTATAAATACTAGAGGTTTGTACCCATCTGCTATGTGCTGAATATGACCGTTATTCTTCTCCCACTATTCAGCCCAATTATTTTTATTTTATTTACTTAAATTCTTTGTATTCTAGATTATGCCCCATTGGCAAGGGATCTGTGGGAAGAACTGTGATTCTTTTGTTTCACTGAACAAAAACTGATTCATCACTTTCCTTACATCACCTCTCAGCTCTCTAGCTTCTCAAAGAGATTGGTATGGTTTTCCCTTAGGTAAATTGTAAATTGCAGCAGCTGTGTATTTGTTGGGAGTCAGCACTCCTCAGTGTTATTAAAGTGGTATAAATGTATGTAATCATACGAGATGCAATTATCAGAGATACTGCAGAAATAGTTTCCTGAAGAGAGTGAAATAAATATGAAATTGAGATACTGGAACAAGCTGAATTATGAGAAGGAGCTATGAAAAGCTGTGAGAATGACAGAAAAAGAATGAACATTGATGTGAAGCTGAGAGATGGGGAGAGATTTAGGATTTAGGGTTATAGACAATGAAAAGGAGAAGTTCTGACATGGGACTAAGGAGTAAGGTCAGCTGAATCAGGCTGACACATTTGCTATGTCTGCGCTGGGACCCTGTAATTCTACTGTTTCCTATGACTTGACCTGTTGATTTGTTTCTTTATTCAGTGAATGGGCTAATATATCAAGAAGAGAACCAGCTTTGGGGGCTGGCTGCCATCAGTGTGTTAAGGCGTATGTGCAAGGCACAAAATCAGATTCCACAGCCAATCTGAATTTTTGCATGTAACTGTTGTGTGACTGCATTTCACAGTGTGACCTACTGCTTTGTTTTAACGTATGTATTCATGAATATTTTGTGAAATACTTTTACTGTGAGAGAAGCTTCAAATAAAACTGCCCATTTTATTGTCTCCCATAGGCGTTCCGTGTCCTGCCATGTCAGCTTGTTTTACTGCTTTAGAGAATTCTTCTGAGGGATATTCTTTGTAAGCATTTTGAGGTGCTGGCAGTTGTCCATCCACACAGACAAATAAAATTTCCACATTATCTGAACTCTGAGAATGTCTTTTGAAAGCTTTAATGAGATGTCACCAAAGTGGTCCTCAGCTGCTGTTCACTACAAGTTTGTAATTCAAATGCCTCTGCTCATAATGAGAGACAAACAATCATACAATTCAGAACTCATTATCACTCAGTGCCTAATGTAGAAAAGGCTTTAAAATTCCACAGATTTTGATTTTTAAAGCAGAAGGTTGTGGTACTTTTTTGAAGACGTGCCTGACAAGACAGCAGTAAGGCTGTGTGCCTGCTCTGCCCATTAGAAAATCTGTGTTTTTGTGAAGCAACACATATTCAGAATTAATGATGAGGGATGTTGAAATGAAAGAAAAGGACATTTGATTCCAATGTCTTCTTGCAAACTGAAGTGAGTATTTCAGTGATTTACTACCATACTTTCATGATAGATATAATTCTAAAATAATGATAGACTTCCACTCCTTCTAGAAAAACCTGTTGCTTCATGCAACTGTCAATGTTTTTTTCTCCCTCTGCCACCTGCTGGGTGTTATTTTTTCTTTTCTTTTCTTTTCTTTTCTTTTTTTATGAAGCAGCACAGAAACAGGCAGTAGAATTTTACAGATCCTGCACCATTGCCCCGACTTCAGTCAGCATTGAATTGAAACCACAGAGAACAGAAGTGATTTTTTTTTCCCCATGTACAGCAGCAGAGTACAAGTGCTCCATAGAGATGAAGCTGAGATTCTTATGCCTTATATGACAGCTGGTGGTTTGTTCTCCTTGTGATAAGATGTGGTGTGGTGGTACCAACAAGTGTTAGTGAATAATAGCAGCAAAGTAATGAGTAGGCTGAGCCAGGCAGAATAATGGGATGGCTGGAGTCTGATGAAGCCACTGTTTTCCCTTGTCCTCTGATAGCTTTAAACTAAAAGCTTAAAAAACAAAACAAACAAACAAAAAACCTATTTTTAAAACATCATTAAAATCTGAAGCTTGTGGAAACCTGTATTGATAAGCTGGGCTTCTCTGTGCTGCCTGAGCAAAGGCTCTGTTCGGGAAGCCTCAGTCAGTTGTGCTGTTTGGTCTCCTTTCTGCTGATGTGTGGGCTGACAAATCGGAGAGAAGTCAGGTGCAATGTTAACACCAGATTAACACCATCAGAGTGTATAGCAGCACCAAGCCCTGCCACATTGCTGACACAGGCAGATTCAAACTATAGTTTTCTTCTGGTGTTTTGAAAGCTCCTGTGTATGCAGAGAGGGTCATCTTGCAAAGGTCTGGACAGACACCTAAGGTGCAAATGGTGTGGATAGACACCCTTATATTAGTATCCTATGTGGAGTGAAATACGTTGTGTTGAGGCTGAGCACTTTTAATACATGTTGATGAATGCTTGGGTTCTCATTAGAGGTGGAAGGAAAAAAGCAATTACTGAGTTGGCTCACCCAGCCCCTGCGAATGACAGGATTTTCCAGTTCAGCTTATTCCTTCATTCCTCACCACAGTAAAGTTTCTGATGTCTGAGACAGTGTGGCTTTGTAATTTTTGTCAGGTATGAAGGTCAAAGGCATTACATCTCTTGGGCTACAGCCCTTCCTTACCACTTTGGAGGGCGTGCTGGGGCCCGGCCGTGCAATCTTTATGTGAACAGGAGATGTTGGAGCGCATCCAGAGAAGGGCCACAAAAATGATCCACAGAATGGAACGCTTCTCTCAGCCTGTCCTCTTAGGAGAGCTGGGGCACTTCAGCCTGGAGAAAAGAAGGCTCCAGGGTGGTGAGATAGAGGCCCCTCAGTAGAAGGGGAGCTACAGCAAAGAAGGGGACGGACTGCTTTAGCAGGGTCTGCGAAGATAGAATGTGGGGGGGGGGCTTTAAGCTTAAAGAGGGTAGATTTAGGCTAGATGTAAGGGGGTCTTTTACAGTGAGGGTGGTGAGGCGCTGGCACAGGTTGCTCAACGATGTGGTTAATGCCCCATCCCGGTGACTTCCAAGGTGAGGCTGTGTAAGGCCCTGGGCAGCCCGATGGAGCTGCATTGGCAGCTTTTTTATGCGATGGCCCCGCGCACTGCAGGGCTGATGGCCTCTGAGGTCTCTTCCAACTCTGAGGATTCTGTGTTTCAGGACGAGTTGCAGGTGCGGGCAGGGAGCTGCCTCTGCAAGCGCCTCCTGCTGAAAGGGGACAGCGCGAAGTCCCGTATTTTCGGATTGAATCACAGCGACGGTGACCGCAGAAGCTCTGTGTCGATCCTCCATTGCTAAAACCACCCGCATCCTCCCCAGCGCCTCTTTCTTTTCGGGGACCGAAACGACGCAACCAGACGCTTACGCAGCGTCGCGTCCCGACCCCGCCGGGCGCCGAGGCGGAGCTGCGGGCCGGGCGCATGCGCGGTACGGGGCGGCGCGCAGGCAGCGGGGCCATGGCCGGCCGTGCGTGGGGCCGCGGGCCGTCGGCGCCCTGAGGCGGCGCGGCGCCGCCATGGTGCCTGGAGGAGCCGCTCTGCCGCCGCCGGGCGCCCGACCGCCGCCCTCGCTGTGAAACGCAGAGCTCCGCCGCGGGCTCGGGGAGCGGCGCCGAGAGGAGAGAAGAGAGGAGGCGGCGACCACCACCACCGTCACCGCCGCTCCAGGTGATTCCCTGCCTTCCTCAGGGCCGCGGTGCCCCGCGTGCGGCCTGGGGGGACCCGGCCGGCCCGGAACGGCGGCTGCGGGGCTGTGCGCGGCCGCCCCCGCCCGGCACCGGCACCTCCGGCGGGCGCGGGGACACCTCGCGCCGACCCCGGCCGTTGCTTATTATGTAAGGGGCCAACCCTGCGGGGCTGAGCGCCTCTGTACCGCGTCCGGCTCTTCCTCGAGCTCCCAAAGCGGGGTTTGCGATGGGAACGGGCAGCGCTGCAACGGGGAGGGTGGAAAAAGGGAGAAAGGTGGGTTTTGTTCGTGACGTGTAAAGTGTCGGTAACCAAGGGAGAGCGGGAGGTGGGAGATACGGCAGGCAGAGAAATGCAGGCAAAAAAAAAGAAGCCTTTTGTTTTCCAGGGAAGTGGGGGATTTCGGTACCGTGCCTGACTCACAGCGTTACCCGTTCGTGATCTCATTCCGAGTGCTGTTCTCCTGGGTTGTAGGTGTTGCTGTCTTTGTCTCCTGCGATTTTCAATACGAGAGTTGCTGTTAACTTTTTGTGTGCTCGGGCTGCAGGGGTGCCCACTGCTGTGCCTGCCTTGGGTTCTGTGCGTGTGCAGAGCACCCTCAGAACGCTTGAGAGGGTCGCAGGGAAGTTATTTTTAATTACTCTTTGAGATTAAGTATAGGAAAAGAATGTGAGCTGAGAATGTTAAGCTGTTGCTGCCTGTAACTTCAGTTTACTTGCAAGTTTGGTTTATTTGTGCTGATTATAGCTGTGCATGAGAAACCATCTCTATTTCTAGATCATTTTTCTCGTTAGTTTCACCAACTGTGGCAGTCAGCTCCAGTTTCTTACTCTTAATGTCGCAAAAAAGTTCACTTTATTAATCCCTGAACTCATTGGCATTAGGAACTGGTTCTCTCTGACCACCATTGTAGGGAAAGATCATCAGAAATCTCAGTGATGTGAAACTGCTGTTTGTCCAGAATGCAGCATTCATTCACCTGGTTTGCAGCAGGGGAGGAAGCCCTGATGTTAGAGCAGTCTGATCCTGCAGGGGACGTGGGCAGAGCCGTGCATGTTTGGAGATGGGCTGGGGAATTCCTTCCTTGGGAGAGATGGAAGGAGAGGAGCGCCTCGCTTGGGTCCTGCCGTGGAATCCACAGTGCAGATGCAGAGAGACTCATCATGCCCAGAAGACATAAAGGATGGGTGTGCCTTGGAAAGCTCTAAGCCTGCTTAGCGTTTCACATTGTGCTCCTTTTCTCTAAGCTATTTGCTATTCTTGGGTTGGTTTCCTTCTCTTCATGCAAACAGGCAGAGACCTTCTGCTTCAGTTCACTGGAAGTCTTTTTTTATAGTTTGGTGATCTGTTCTCCTTCTGAATCAGTTTTCATTTCCAAACACATCAGGGAATGTTTAAAGGTGTTTACAAAGTGGACAATTCGCTGCAGTTTTGCTTTTTAAGTGTGCGTTCGTGTCTGGCACTTCCAGTGTGCTTCAAACATCCTTGTGTCGGTTTCTCTGTGTTTATTTTAAAGCATTTCCTTTCATTTCAGCGAAGCCTGATTGCTTAATTAGCTGCACACTTGAAAGGAGCATTCAGAAGTGGGTGCTTCACCTCAGGGAGTTTTCCTGGAAAATTTTGTTGATTGCATGCCTTGTGTTTAAAAGAGAACCTGATCTCTAAGGGGGACTTTCCTTTCACCATTCTTGTGTCACACGTCTGCTACTACAGGGAGCAGAGCTGCCTGCTTGACAAGCTTGGAACTGATGCTTCTTATTTACAGGACTCAAAGGTGCAGCAACAAAAGTTTTATGATATTAACGCAGGAAAGCCTTGAAAGCATTTTCTATTTTCGCTAGTAACGAGTGGGGTAACTAGTCGTTAGCGCTGCCAGCTCTAAACATAGTCTACATCTGTATCCGAAGTGGCTGAAAGCTAGGTGAACAGCTGTGGGGGATGGTGTGCATTTCATCCTGCTGCATAACAGCGTCCTGGTACCATCTTCAGGCTGCAGTTTGTGGGATCTGTGAGCTCTGCCTGCGTGGCTGCTCTGCTCTGCTCCAGCCCAGGGTTGGCTGTCACAGGCTGCATCGTCCCAGTGCTCTGTGTGCAGGTCCCTGGGTGCTCTGTCCTCTGCAGAGGCGCTTTGGGACTGCAGCCCAGATTTCCTCAGAATATGCTGATACAAATGTGGTTAGGCAGGCCTGTAGGTGTAGACTTGCAAATATGGCAGTGATGGCAAAAAATCTGCTGAATAACTAGTTAATGAACCAAACCTCAGAAGGCAAGGAACTGTAGAGTCAGAAAGGACCTGAGAGCAGCTTGATTTCAGTTCATTCAATCTGTATAATTTTTTTCCCCTGAATTAATTACAGATATAATTGGTTATGGTTTTAATGTAATGAATTAGATAGCTGTGTTTCAGATTCTGAACTCGACTGGGCAAACAACGTTCTGTGCTCTGAAAAATGAGCAGCCCTTGTTGGTGTGCCTGCATTTGAACTGATAATATTCAGGCAGGGAGCTGATCCTATAGGAATCCACAGAAAGGTTTTCCTGAGTACCTGCCGGGTTTGTTAACCCTTGTTAACATGTGTCAGTCCCTGAGTTCAGCTCCCTGGTCCTACCTGCTCATTATGAAGACTTGAAAGCACTGGATGTTTTACAGGCTGCCTATAAATAATACACTTGCTCTATAATTGACTGGAGCTGCTTATAGTGTATGAAAGTACTCTAGAAATAAATCTTTAAAGTATCTTTTAACTTCCCAGTACTGAGATATATCCTCATTCCTGAATTGATTTTCTTCGCCCTCATAAAACTTGCTAAAACTAATGGCAGCTGGGAATGTAGATTTCTTTCTCTTGTACACTTAACTGGCTCTGGTTGGTTCTGTGTTTAATATGAATGCATGTTCACTTCTGTCCCCATGAAAGGATGAGGGGCTGAGGTACTGATTTACAGTATCAATTGTTTTACCTATATTATATATTATGTATTTGCTTGAAATGACCAACTTTGGTTGTCTCTATAAATGATAGAGTCTGGGGTGAATAGGAATTCAGCAATTCATTTCTTTTCTAAGTGGAGATAAGAATTCTGCAGTTCTGTATAGTCAGCTCTATAGCAATCCGTGCTGTTAAACTAGATGGGGGAAAAATCATTTATTCTTGTTAACTTCTTACATATCAAGGCTGAGTATTCTGTTTGCAAACTGGTATTCTCTATAAACCTGTAAATTGAATGCAAAATACCAGGTGGTTATTATTTGGAATTACTAAAAAGGTGAGCTACAGAAACTGTATTACTGGAGCTGCGTACCTAATGGGTATCCTAATGGGATCCTAATGACAGCCTTGCAGTGCAGACTGAAGCATTTCGCTGCTTTATTGGTACACTCGGTATGCTCCTTGTTTCTGGCCTTCTCAGCAGAAATGGTTGAGTGCTGTCCTTGTTAGCCAACACAGAAGTTGGCCTCATTTAAGCTGTACAGGAGCAAGGTGTCTTTTGCTTTCCTTGCTGCTGGCTGCACGGGAAGGAGCTGTTCTGATGGGTCACTGACTCACGTACTCTCCGGAGTTCTGTGGATTTTTGTGTATGTTTTTTTTTCCCCACAGACATACCGGGAAGTTCTTTGCTTGAGCGTATTATCTGATAAACCTTTTCAGACTGTTCCTTCCCTTTCCTTCTCTTTGTTTTCTCTCTCCCAGATAGATGATACAAAGATAGAACTCTCTGAAGTACCAGATTCTTCTGTACTTCAAATTCCTTTCAGTTTATTTTCCTCAGGAACAGGACGGGCCCTTGGAAGGAAGGGTTCTAAGAAATGAATGAGTACAACGTGGCTCATGGGTCTGATTTTAGGGTTTTCTGCTGTGACATTGCACTTTCTGTAGTTCCAAGTCAAGACTTCCCCTCTTCAAGATCTGTCCAGCCATGTTTACCCTTCAGGAAACCGAAAGCTTTTCTTGGTGACGTCTTTAGCTTCATAAATTTGAAGTGGAAGCTGGAGTACAGATCGAAGTCAGACGGTTAGTGATTGTATCCAAAGTAACTGGGGTGTTGCAGATGTGAAAAAAGCAAGTTGAAATTGTTACTTCTTTTGGTTTCTGGTCAGACTTTCCAGCTGTCTTAAGTCTTAATCCTGTAGGAGGATGAGTGCCTGGCTGGTTCTCAGATGTTACACTGAACACTGCAGGATCTACTCTAGCACTGAAGTTCTGATCCTAGATGGAGCTACTGAATCTTTCTATGCTGGTTTTTGGTGGCAGTTAGTGGAAGTATTGGCTATTTTGGTGCAGATATGAGAACAGTGCTTATAATAGCAAAAATTCCAGTGCATTTCTGTAAGTATTGAGAAACATTGTGTAATGCTGTTCTTAATGTGAGACACTACTTGATTAATGGAACTTTGGACCTGCTTGAATAAACGGATGCAGATTTTGTGTATCCTCTTGTATTTTCATCAGTGAGTATTTCCTGCCTGTGATGTGATGCTTAAATATAAGTTAGTACATCAAAAAAATGCTGCATTTCTTCAAGCAGCATAACTCACGCTTTCAGTTGAAATGGTAAATTCTTATGTTATATCAAAGCCTCAGAAAGAAATTTCTACTAAAGGGAAAATGTGTGTTGTCTTTGAGAGATTTTTTTTTTAAGCTTGCTGCTCATCTGTTTTACCAGTGGATTCATAAGAGACCAATCTGTGATAGCTTTTTTTTTTTTATTAAATCAGATTTTACTAATTTATCATTGTCTTTAAAACCAGCCACGAATGGTTTTAATGTTTTTGGCCAAACATTTCTACCAGATGAAAGAGGTTTTGGAAAACAGTGTTTCCACAACCATTAATCAGTTCTGGTGGGAAATTTTAAAATGCTGTTTGAGGTCAAAAAGTGCAGCTGTGCATGCACTCGCTTAGGAGGTGGAGTCTGAATTTCTTCCTAGGACTGTTCATTTTCTTATCCTCATTTGGAACAGCAGGATGTTTGAAATCATGGGGAAAATATGCTGAGGCACAAACCAGTGGCTTCCCAATCCTATTAAGTCCATTTTTTGGCTGTGTTTAAGTGTGACCTATGTTTTCTAATGTCCGAGCATGCAGCAATTTGTCATCATCCTTTATCTAAAGGTTTTAGAGGTTTATTTTTTTTTATTGGTTTGCTTTTACACCAGTCAAAATAATGTATTGTGAGAGCTCTCTGTGATGTAATGAGCTGAGTGCAGTGGACTTTGTTGCTCGTCTGTGTTATGTTTTGTTAGAACTTGGCAGCAGTTACAGCTGAAGCTTTATTTAACACATCCACATTTCTAATGAAGTTAATTTTAAAGAGTTTCTTATTAGCACTGAATGCTCTGTCAGGCAGTGGCAGAATACACTGCAGTGTGTCAGTGGCTGCCTCTCATAGAATGTAGCGTATCGATTGCAGCGTAATGTGCTTCTCAAAGTTTCTTTTGCCTTTCAGAATCACGGAATGGCCAGGGTTGGAAGGGACCTCAAGGATCATGAATCTCCAACCCCCTGCCACATGCAGGGCCACCGACCTCCCCATTTCATACCAGCCCAGGCTGCTCAGGGCCCCATCCAAGCTGGCCTTAAACACCTCCAGGGATGGAGCATCCACAGCCTCTCTGGGCAGCTGTTCCAGCACCTCACCACTCATAGGAAAGAATTTCACCCTGACATCCAACCTAAGGCTTCCCTCCCTCAACCTAAAACCATTTCCCCTTGTCCTGCAGTTTTCTACCCTTTCAAAGAGTTGATTCCCCTCCTGTCTGTAGGCTCCCTTTAGGTACTGAAAGGCTGCAATGAGGTCACCCCTCAGCCTTCTTTTCTCCAGGCTGAACAAGCCCAGCTCCCTCAGCCTGTCTTCATAGGGGAGGTGCTCCAGTCCCCTGATCATCTTTGTGGCTCTCCTCTGGATCCCCTCCAACAGCTCCCTGTCTTGTACTGAGCTTCCCGTCTTTCTTGTACTGAAGAACTGTACTGTACTCTTGTCTTTCTTGCCTTTGTGTTCATTAACAGGGTTAGAATTGTTTGCTTCCGTAGGTAATAGAAATGTTGCTCTTTCTAGTGTTCTTGCATTCTCAAGCACGTGTGTATTGATTTGGAAGGCAAAGTTTTCAGCTTAATTTGGATGTGCAGAACCCCAGTTAACTTTCAGTATTTGGAGAAGTCTACAGAGTTCGGTATTTGGGGTCAATCAGGAAAGTGGGAGGTTTCTCCTTGTCCTGTGGGTTTGGTTATTGCAGCTGATGGAAAGAAGTTTGTCCATCACAGGAGTTTAGCTGGGAGTCAGTGCTTTTTGGCACTTTCCTTTGGCTGTAACAGTGAGCACCTGCAGTCAGCTCCTGCCCCCGAGGCCCTGATCCATGTGGAAGTGGGTCCTAGCAAAAAAGCAGAAGGCAGCTTGGTTTAATTAATTAATTAGTTGTAATTAATTTTGTTTATCTGGCAAACCCAGGGATTTTGGGGGGGAGAGGAAGAGAAGACACTCTGTGTCTTCATATGAGTTGCCTTTAAGCAGTGTGCTGCCTATGACCAGATGTTTGCAGCCTGCAGCTGAAATGCTTTGTTCCCATCTGTGCAGCTCCCAGTTCAGTGCTGTACACTTAGCCTCTGCCTTTCATTCTCACTAAATGCTAAACATAAGCATCCCTTAAGCTATCCGGGCAGTGCTTTTGGTTATTGGTCCTAAATATTTGTAAGTCTTGTGGCAGAACTTCCCCTCAGAAGCCCCAGTGGGTGGTGTGGGTGCCAGGCATGACTGTGATGCTTTGGGGTCTGCGGAGCTGCTGCAGGAGCTGTAGCTGTCTGTAAAGGAACAGCTAAAAACACTTTCTGACTTTTGTGGTATCCTTGGTATGTGGGACGTGACACTGCTTTACTTGTGCAATGGGGCTGTGGGCTGGGTGATGGCAGCCCTGTAACCTGTAGTCTGCTGAGATAGACCTCACTTCTGATTCACCCTGACTTGTTGGCCAGAATTAATGTTGTCATCATGTCAGCGTGGCTTCAGGAGTGCATGAGTGGTTCCTGGTAGCATCTTGTCCATGGCAACACAAACAGAGCTTCACATGATGGTTGTGTATGAGAAGTAGGAAAGATTTTTGGTTTCTGTGTATGAGCAGGACTTCCTTTGGTGCTGTGCTTCCGTGTTGTATTTTTAAAACTTGCACAGTAACCACTTAAGGAAAATGAGAAGAAAATAACTATTTTAAAAAGCACAGTTCCAAATGCAGATTTTTCTGTTTCTGTGATGGGAACACTTTTTTTTTTTCAAGTTGTCCCCCTAAGAAGAAGAGGTTCTCAATTCCAGTCAGTCCAGTTAGACCAATTAGTCCTGAACTCAGCTGCTAATGGTGTGCTGTTGATGATGGTTTTTGTTTGTTTGAATGGCTGCTGCTGAACAAATGCTTGCTGGGATCTTCCCCACTTTGGCTTTGAACATTTTGCTATGCTGCTTTTGTACACTGTGTGTGTAACTGGTGGCTCTTGTACCCAGCCTGGGGGCTGTGCTGCTCCCCAGTGGGTGAGGGGTTGAGGGAGTGCTTTGCTTTTAGAAACAGCTGTTGGTCTCAGCTGAAAGCAGTGCTCTGGCAGGTTGTGGGGAGTGGTCCTTCTGCTCTTTAGAATGGTTCTGTTGGTGATCAAACAGCATTTGAAATGCTGTTGAGGACCACCGTGTGTGTGTGTGTGTATACGTGTATGTATATATACGCACACACACACAGGTCTTTCCGTTTTGAAAGAGAAAGAAGGGTGAATTAAAAAAAAAAAAGGAAAAAAGAAAAGCCCTTCATTGTCTTGCATCATCCATCTTCTCTGATTGCAACCTTCAAAATTAAATTACCTTCCAGTACTCTGGAGAAAGGATGTAATTTTTTTTTTTTTAATATTATTCCTTGCAGTGAATTACATTAGAATAAGTAGAATAGTTCTGTTCCTGGTCTTAATCTTCAAAACTGCCTCAAATTCCATAAGTGTATAAAATCATAGAGGTTAATGAATGTCCTAAATAACTTTCTGACATTTGAACTTATTTTAAAAATCAGTTTACATTGAGGAAATGAATCTAAAATGTTTTAAAAAGTTTTAGTTGGTGGTTATTTCATTTGAGACTTACAGATCTGTGTGTAGCAACAGAACAACTCATTGGCAGTACTCTGTGACTTTTATTACTGTTTGCTTTTTAAAGTTTATCATGTTGGTGTTTGTGTAATCTCTTGTGCATTGTAGTCCTTTGAATGGACACTTGGACTCTGAATAAATGCAAATAAGAATAAAGGTTTATTTGGTGTACACTCTGACCGTTTTTATTGTGTCATTAAGCTGCCCCCCCAGCTCCGGTTTTACAATATCGCTGTGGAAAACTGCTAGCAAATTGACTTATACACAGCAAAAATAGCTGTCCTGCCTGGGTTTGAATTTAAGTCAGTGGATTCATTTAGTCATTTGTGGCCATGCAGGAAGCCCCATTCATATGTTCACAAAGCCTAATAGCTGTTTGTTCAGTGAGATTGATTTGATTACTCTTCTGTCTTGTGCTATTTACAGTCTGCTGCCAGTTCACGGAAAGGGAAGAGAATGGCTGCAAAGGAGAAGTTGGAGGCAATATTAAATGTGGCCCTGAGGGTCCCAAGCATCATGCTGTTGGATGTCTTGTACAGATGGGATGTCAGCTCATTCTTCCAGCAGATCCAAAGAAGCAGCCTGCACAACAACCCTCTCTTCCAGTACAAGTATCTGGCTCTTAATATGCATTATGTGGGTAAGTGAATGTGAATTCAGGAGAAAACACTACTAGTAAATACCATTCTTGCTTGCTTCAAAATTGTTAAGAAATTTATAATAGTATGGCATTATATTGATTACAACAAATTGCATGGAAATAAATGTAATCAGCAGCACTGTAATTAATGTAAGGGGCTGTTTATGTTAGCAGTGAAGAAGTCCTGTCTAGGGTCTTCAGCTTTGTTATTTAGCTTGATATGTAAATAGAGTAAAATTAATGCCTGGAAACAGTATTGATGCCCTGAGAGAATAGCACAGTAATGCTGGCTCCATCTGACTAGTAGGAAAGCTGCAGTGAAACGCCGTGCAGACAAGAAGTATTGTAACTTAAATCACTGGCATTAAGGAATAGACTAGAGCAAAGGTTGCCGGCTCTGAGCTGTGAGCACAGCACCAGAAAGTTGGCTGTTGCTGCTGTGTGGATATGGTTCTTCAGCACACAACCTTATGACCTGTATGTATGCTCCAAGTCGATTAGAGCATGTTACAAGTCCTGCGTGGCAGATAAATGGACAAAATTACTAACATGGTTCGGGGAGCTGAGGTTTCAACCTTGCCCTGCAAGTCTAGCTCTGAAATGCTAGAAGTCTGCTTTCAGGAGATGAAAGGATCGCTGTTCTGGGACCTGCTTTCCAGGTGGGTATGTGATTCATCTAGTGAGTGCACATGGGGTTAATTAGGGCTCGGATCCAGACTGTTGAGGTTGATAGCCAATGACAATCAGCATGGGTGCTACCTAGCTTTGGGAGAAGTGGCTGGCATATAATTATCCCATTCTGCAATGTTTCTTCCCTGGAGATGACTTATAGGATAAAGATGTACTAGAGTCAGCTAAAGAAAACACCCTTTAGCTAAGTTGTTAGAGGATTTTTTTCTTTAATGGCTTGTCCAGTGTTTTAATTCTGACTACAAAAGTATGACTTCTTAATTTCAATCTATTTAATGTCTGTCTGGAGATTTATTTACTGTCATTGAAAACACATGCGGCTTTCTTTGTTATGGCTCCATTCTACTTGGCTAGGAATACCTATGTATCCACTTTTACTGCAAAAAGCTGAGGTGACTGCTTTATGGGGTCTTCATGTGTTTTTGGGAGAGAGTGCTTGTTCTTTGCTGGTGAAATGACACAGCACTGTGCAGGCATGGAACTAAACCTGGCCCTCTCCTGCTTAGCTTGTTCTGTGCATGCAACTTTTACACAAACACCTTCTAGGAATTAGTTTGTCAGTTTCGTTTTTTTAATACAAAACTAACAGTTGTGCAATAAGCTATCAAGATACAACTTCCAACTGTGACACAACATTCTTTTTTGTAGTCATTTAATAACATTATATTTGCCCCAGAGTGTTAAGATAACACCAATAAAAAGGCATTACAGAGATGGTAGGTATTATTACCTCAAAGTATTTCTCACCTGCATGCTACTTAAGTACTGAACCAGTGGATTCTGGTGTGCTCCTCCTACAAGCTAATGTCTCTGTACTCAATCACTCAGTGGTAATTCTGCTTTTTGCTCTTGCAGTATTGAGTGTCTGTACTCCTCTTGTTCCAACCTGTAGTTGCTGTGACCAAGGAGAGCTTTTAAATCATCAAACAAGTTGCTTGGTTTAAAAGATTTTCAGGCAATTATCTGGGACAAAGCGTTGCTTGTACTCTATTTAAAAAGTTGATCTGTTTTTTTTCCTTGGTTGTTGGTCTTTTTTTCTTAAAGCTGCGTCGGCATGAAGCTGGACTACATCAACTTTCATGTCTACACAACGTTCTCTAGATTTAATTGCAACAGTTTACATAATCTTAATTAAAATAATGTATCAATATATAAATGGAATTTTTACAATAAACAAAGTACTTTTTTTTTTTACCAGTTTGGGAAATGAAGGTTCTTTGAAGATACGCTGAGGGAAATTAACTGTTAGCGTGTAATCTGAACAACAGTTTGCTGTGGATATCTTTCAGTCTGCTGATCTGTTTAAAAAAAAAAAAGAAAAGAAAAAAAAAAAGAAAGAAAAAAAAGAAAAAAAAAAGAAAGAAAAAAAAATCTTTCATATTTGCTGTAAGCAAACACAGTGTCAGCAAGTGTGGCAGCAGCTTTGTAATATAAAGTGATTACTGAATTTCTTTAAAGATAAGTTACCGTATCACAGAAATGCTTGTAACAGCTTAGGAGATCAGATATGCCTATTTCAGGTAGATAGTTTAAGGAACAGTTTGATTGTTCTGGAATCAAAGGAACAGAGCTCTATCAGGAATGGTAGATTTTACTGATTTTTTTTTTTTTAGAGTGAATGTTTTCCCAGCACCAAGGACCCAGCTGGAGGTTTCTGAGGTCTTCTCTTTCACTCAGAGTTTGAAAGGCTGATTGTGTTTGGTCAGGTGAGGTGATGTGCTGTGGTGTGACTCACGTTTCAGGTAGAAGTACTGAGAAAGTCACAAAAGCCTCTAGGATGCAAGCTATTATTTGATTCAGCTTTTCCCTCCCGTGTCATTTCATGAAGCAGTAAATCCAATTGCATGAAATGTAACTATGAACATGTAAAGCACTGCAAATAGCGGAGGTAAATTTCTGCTTAGAAGTTTTGAAAGTAAGCAGATTAATTTAGTATAAACAAAATTACTTTGCAATTTTCCTGTAAACTGACTGTAAATCTCATTTAGCACCGTGGTTACTGTTCCAGAAGTTTAAAAGGCCTTTGCGTGGTCTGTAGTAGTTTTCAGTATGCACAGCATGTGATCAGTTTGCACACAGCTGCTGCAGTCTCAGTGGTGGTTGGAGTGGTGTGTTATCAGGTAGAGAGATCTGGAGGTGGGTAGTGGGGAAGGCTTAGGAAAGGAACAGAAAAGCTTCTGTCCACAACTTTTTTAAAGATATAACGTGGTTTCATTAACACTTCATTAAAATTGTTTTATGTAAATTAAGTACCCTCTTCTTAAGGATAAGAAGTGCTTGCTAAAATGGCTTTCTACCTCAAACTTGTATGTGGTGTAGGCTAGCACACTGCTACAGTCAGACTTAAGTGCTGTATTCTATGCTCTAGAGTAGCTCTGAGTGGAGAGTCATTTATATTTCTTTGATACAGATGATGGAAATAGATGAAACCACGTAATTTCTTCCTCTGAAGGGCAAAGTAATGCTATTTTGTTTGAACTCATAAATGCTCTAAAGTTAAATGGAAGGAGTCATGTACTTAACCTGTGATCAGTTAGACTTGGAAATAAATCACTATGGGCACTGGAGTATGCTACATATGTATTGTTTTCTTAACTAAGAATAAGAGCAGTTTTCTACCTTTAACTGTATTCTTTGTTATAACAACAATAATAAAATCTGGGAAACAAACTCAAGAAACTATTTTAAATACTTTGAATAAGTGGAACATGCGTCATCTTACCCAACCCTGTTTATAATTGCAGTTTCTTGAATATTATGGTTAATGCCTTAATTGTTTGGTCACATCACTGACCAGGTGCCAACTACTTGTTTGGAATAAGGCCTTCAACAAAGGGGCTTGGGGCAGGAGAAGCTTGAAGATGCTGCCATCCAATGGTAGCTGGTTGCTGTCATTCTTGGTCTGCCTGCTTTCTTTCAGCAATCATGCATTTATTGGAAGATCTTTTGTTTGCATGGATTTGTTTTTTGTGGAGTCTTTTCAATGATATCCTGGACTCCATCAGAAGAGGGATGGCCAGCAGGGACAGGGAGGTGATTGTCCCTTTCTACTCTATTCTTATGAGGCCCCATATGGAGTGCTGTGTCCAAGTCTGGAGCCATCAGTACAAGGACAGAAAGCTGTTGGACAGGGTCCAGAGAAGCCACAAAGATGATCGGGGTCTGGAGCACCTCCCCTATGAAGACAGGCTGAGGGAGCTGGGCTTGTTCAGCCTGGAGAAAAGAAGGCTGAGGGGTGACCTCACTGCAGCCTTTCAGTACCTAAAGGGAGCCTACAGAAGGGAGGGGAATCAACTCTTTGAAAGGGTGGAAAACTGCAGGACAAGGGGAAATGGTTTTAGGTTGAGGGAAGGAAGATTGAGGATGGGTGTCAGGGTGAAATTCTTTCCTATGAGTGGTGAGGTGCTGGAACAGCTGCTCAGAGAGCTTGTGGATGCCCTGTCCCTGGAGGTGTTCAAGGCCAGCTTGGATGGGGCCCTGAGCAGCTGGTATGAAATGGGGAGGTTGGTGACCCTGCATGTGGCAGGGGGTTGGAGATTCATGATCCTTGAGGTCCCTTCCAACCCTGGCCATTCTGTGATTTAAGAGGAAAGTTTCAGAGGTCTGATAGAAACACAATAAGAAGTGCCATGGGAAGCTTTGGTTCACACTGCAGCACTTGGGCTCATTCCAAAAACAGTCTTCTCAAAATCCTGAGATGAGGATGCATGACTAAATGTGCAAATGCAATTAGTGCACACACAGGTGAAGTGCTGCTCAGATCCAGCACATCCAGCACCTCTAGATTTGCTGTCCCACGTCTTCTGTTGCCCTCCTTTCAGAACCATTTAATTTAAGGAATAATAGAACTATTCGCTGAGTGTTACTATTTTAAACTGTGGCTATTTTTAACTAAGTGCAATTTGATGACATGAACTTGGGCTTTATTTCTTCTGTATCTTGATATCCTCTTCTTGAATTATACAGTGCAGTTGGTAGATAAAGAAGTGGGTAGAGATCATGGTCAAAATAGAGCATACTCTTTTTTTTTTTTTCTTCTCCCCTTTCCTATTCCCAGAGTCTGCTAGTTCTCATACTGCTGCCATAGCATCCTAGGCTTTTTCTGGTCAGCTTCAGGTAACTTCTCTGTGAAGCTGGTAATGCTTTTTGGTAACTTGTATTGCTATTTATTATTTTAAGAATTGCTTGCTTGAAAAGAGATTCTTAAATTTTTACGAGGTTCAGTTGACAGTTGTATTTCTGAGTACCACAATTTGGCAATTTGTGTTCAGAACTTGGAATACTTTGTGAGTCTTTCTGTTTTTATGGTTCCAATTACAGCTGTGTTTTCATTTGCAGTTTCCTTCGGGTTCTCTCTGGTTGTAATTCATGCTGGCTGTGTATGTGCTGTGTTACAGAAGCAGCCCCTGAACGATAGAGCAGTTCTAAAACCTGCAGGCCATTTTGTTTATTCTGACATAACTGTACATCTCTGTAAGGAACTCAGTTCTTGGGTTATTTATATTTCAAACACTCAATCTGTTACGTATTTAATAATTCAAGAAACATCTGTGGAAACTCATGGCAGTACCCCAGTAATGAGTAAATTGTTGCAATTATTTTCACTGAGATATGCAGATGTTTGTAATGATTTCAGATATCTGTTTATAGTTGCACTTTGCCATGACTGGATAAATACTAATTTTCTTGTGCACAAGTAGGTTTAGATATGTGTTTTCTCAGCATAGAATTAATTTTTCAACATGTTTTCTGAAAGGCAAAAATACCACATTGGTTCCAAGTACAAAACTTCTCATAGTGTGCAACATTTGTCTTCAGCAGCTCTGTGTGAGCGGGAGAGTGAGGAAGCTGAAGATGTATGAGAGCTTTTCTTCACTCTTGACTTAAAAATAAGTGGCTGTTGTGGCTCCTTCTGGACTTGACTCAACCTTCCATCACTGTGGCCACAGGAGTTTGGTAACTTCTGCATCATGCCTTGCCGACCAGGTGCTCTGAAGAGGGTACCTTTTGGAAACTGCCCACTTTTGAAATAGATACTTTTAGGTATATAGGCAATTTATAAAATCTTTCTTAATTGTTCTGGTGTGAATGGTTATCCTAAGAATTAGACTCACTGGGGATAAAGTTGTTATTCTGCTTCTACTACATCAAGTACAGTCTTTTCAGAAGTTTGCCTGTGCTTGATGCTTGTATGTTGTGCCCTGGTGATTTTCTGAGTAAACTGAAATGGGGACAGGCAAGGGTTGGGCTAAAATTAAATAGCTGACTTGGTGGTGCACTGATCCTACGTGGAGCCAGGACAAATAGTGTCTTGATGGTGTTCTGTGGCTCACAGGTTGCTGCTTTGCAGGGCACTGTAAGATGTGCCCTTTTATCCTCAGCAGGCATGGGTGAGCAGGAAGATAGCTCCTTCCAAATTAATTTTCTGGTACAATTCAAGCTATTACTTTCTGGTGCTCAAAGATTTAAATTCCTTCCTTTGTAGTATCCAGCATAAGCAGCTGCTTTCCTTCTGAGAGCGGTGTTTCCTTGACGAGCCTCTGCTGAAGCAGTATCCAAGAGATGGTTTGGTTTTATTAAGAAATGCTACGAACTCTTGAATTGGCTTTCATCTGCAGAGTTCTCATTTTTCAACTAAACCTGTAGGAAACTTAGATTAATAACATGAAGTGGACACGAGGGATCTGTAATCATGCAAATGAGCACTAAAATGGTTCATAAAGAGGATACGTTGTGGCTTTGATCATGCTCTGGAAACCTCCACTGTATGCAGCTTGCCAATAAAGCTCAGGCATCAGAGTGGGGAAGGAGGTAATGCAGGGTGAGGGAATCTGGGCAACACCTTGGTGGGAAGCAACCAGAGACTGCTGAAAGGCAGTTTGTGAGCTGTGCTTACTGTAACAATGAGCATTGCACAGTGAGGGGTTTTCGTCTAGCTGAATCAACACGTTGTAAATGAGGTCATGAGCCAGTTAATGCGTGTGTTCTTGTCTAGAAATGTTTAACTTAGCTTTTCTGTTGATTTTTATTTTCTTTCTCCAATGGTGTCTAAGCCAGTCCCATCTTAAAGAAAAGGTGGTGGAAGCTCTCTGCTTCCTTTTGCTGCCAAACAGGTGCTCTGTGCTTTTTACGTTGGGCCAAATCAGATACGTTAACCCGTGCTGAAGGTTACCCACGGGGTGGCTGTTTCTCAAGCTGTAAATCCTTGAGATCCTTCCCCAAAAGAAATGGTCTGTTTTCAATACCGTGCTTTCTTCTGACAGAGGAGGTGCAAATGAAAACAATGTAATAATTTAGATGAGAAAGCTGCTGGGAGAAATTTCATTTCCTGGTCCTTTGTTTTGAAGTAGAATCTCATTTATGCCGTTTTCTAATTACATCAATTGTCAAAGCAAAAAGAAAGGGAACAGAATATTGCTGCTGGTATGTCTGAATTTGAGCTCATCTTCCTTCTGCAATGAGCCAGTTTGGTAATGAATTATTTGCTTTCTTTTTTTGGCAGAGACATTGTAGATAGAAATGAGGTTGATACCACTGTGGGAATATGGCCTCTGCAGCAAGAATGCAAATATTGCAGTATCAAGTGTGTCAAAATCTCTCTAGTGAAGTTATAAGATGGAACTGTAAACAGGAGTGAAAAGAAACTACTTTAAATGTCTATCACTCTCTCCTTCAAAAAGTAACGGAGTAAATAAAGGCAATTTCAAAACAAATAATTAAGTTCTGTCTCAAACTCATGAGTGGTGGCATCACCTGTGCTGCCTGCAGGTCATCTGTGTGAAAGGTACAGATGTGACAGTAGCCTTCATATCTTCTGATCAGTGATTAGATGTTTTTTCACCCCTTCGATGTACCCTCCTGTATTTGAGTTAGTGATCACAGAGAAGAATGAACTTCAGGCACTTTAAAATAATCCTGTGTAACATGGCTGTGCTGCAGTTGCTGCCTCCTGAAAGGTCTTCCTTCTGCATAAATTATCCCAGCACCTTTCAAGTTCATAACCAGGTGGCCTTTCATGTGACTGAATAAGGTGAAGAAGATGGCAGAGCTTAAATGCAGATACAGTAAACAGGTATTCTTGGACTATTTATAGAGCAGAAGAGGAATAAAAGACTGCATAATAAACTCCATTTAGTTCTCCTCCACCTGAAGGTGAGTCATGGGCTACGCTGAGTGAGGAAGTTTTGGGGAGGTTGGACTCAGGGCTGGAGCTGGGGCATGGCTGTGCCAGACAGACCTGTCCCTACCAAAGCAATGAAGGGAAGGCAGTGAACACAGCAAGGATTCGGTATTAAAAACGTTTGCAGTTGTTTGGAGGGCTGGTTTTGCTGTGGGCATCCTGATGGCTTTTTTAGGAGCGTGCCGCAAATCGCCTTGAAGACTTGAGTATGGGCAGAGTGTAGGGGCTGCTTATTGCAGGTGGGACCTACTAAGGAGCCTTGAAATACTTCTACATAAATACTAACTTTGACATTGTATCTTTATCAACTGTAGGAATATGTTGGGTTACAGTAGCTGTTTGTTTCACCTTTGAGTGCATGATCTAGAGTTATGTTGCTTTCTTTGGTATTTAAAAATTTCATGACTTGACTCAGCTAAACAGGCTGTAAGAGTTGCTGAGCAGTTGGATGATGCTTAGGGCTGCACACTCACATTGCACTTGGGGTGATGGGTTAACTTCTTTGTTATCTTCTTAGCTGAAGGGAAGTTGTGAGCCACAGCTGTTTTTTCTTTTTTTTTCTCCTGAATGAGTTTCAGTGCCAGGCACTTCAGTTGACCTTCAGAAAGAGAATGAGTGTGCTGCATTGTGTTGGTGAGCTGGGGAATAGAGATTAGTACAGGCACCACTCGATGGGTCTTTGACCTGCTGAGTGGCTGGGAAAGGTGAAGAGGATGGGCAAACACTGCCTGTTTGTGGAGTGCACTTTGAGGTATTGCGTTAATCAAATATCCTAATGAGAGCAGTTGGGGAAAGAAAGGTCAATGTTCTGTTGGTTATAAAAGCTGCTGAGCAGCCAGGCTGTGTTTTTGAAAACTGAAGCTTTCCTGGATCTTTTTCCACAGTTTTACTAAATACCAGCAGGCAGTGAAGTAATGGCTGCTGTCAGTGCCCACAAACACCCGCTTGTGCCACGTCATCTTGTTTCATGGAGCCCTGGTGGCTTCAGTGTGCTTTAATGTTACCAGAATGGAGAAGAGCCTGTGTCTGTCTACCTCAGTTGTGGGCGTGGATAGTGTCTTAAAACCGTGAAGATACAGTGGGGGAATTAAAACATATAGTGATAATCAGCATGAATGAGTGTTCTGTATGTTCTCTGCTTAAAGCAAAGGATATTTGACATCTCGTGATTGAGTTTGTTGGATGGATAGATTTCTTTCTCTGTTCCACTGAAATTTATTTTCATTTGAAAGAGGGATGCCTAAGCCTTTTCCTTTCGTTATGTTGGTTTTGACAGTGTCTTGCTAAAATACAGGGGGATCGAGTCCACCATTTGCTGTCTGGATGTAGTGCTATAGAAACTGGTAGAGCCGTCTCTGCTCGTGGAGGGGGGGAAGCAGTTTTAGTGTGCTGTGTGTTTTGATGAGAGGAAATTAAAAATGCATGAGTTTTATAACCAAATGGAAGCAAAGATAATTCACGAGACCCTGATAACTTGAGTGCTAGTTCATATTTTAAGAAATATGGGGTTAGGTAATATTTTTTGAAATCTTAAACTCTACTTTCTGTTACAGGTTACATCTTAAGTGTTGTGCTCCTAACTTTACCAAGGCAACACCTTGTTCAGCTTTACCTGTACTTTCTGACTGCACTGCTGCTGTATGCTGGGCACCAAATTTCCAGGTAGGAATAAGAGGGTTAATTTTGTTAGCTTCATTTGTGGGTTAAGAATGTTTAGGAATGTATTAACTTTGTTAATAGCTTCTGCAAACTGGGGAAGTTCTGGTTTTCTGGAGGCTTTTTCTTGTGCCAAATAACTACATGTATCATGCTGTTGTTTATCTTGAAAAGTTAATGGAATTAAATGTGCTGTCTACTAGTTCTGGTGTATTGTGTGAGAAGTTTTTATACGCTTTTCTGCACAGTATAATGTCCATTAATCTGAGGACAGAAAACACTGCAGGACTAAATATGACCTGTGATGTAGTAACCCATTACTCAATGGCTTAATTAACATGCTTTCACCACTGAGGCATCTTACCAAGTGAACAGAATGTTACCTTCAAATTCCTGGCACGTACCAGAAGGGAGAAAGTAGTGTTATGGAGGGTAGTAAAAGTGAAGTAGTTGTGGAATTTATTCTTAAGTTCATTTTTCTGTGATATATTTTACAATGAAAACAAGAAGAAAGGTTTTTTGGATCTAAAACACAAAGCAATAGGCTGGACAACTCTGAAAAAGGCAAGACAAAGTGGATCATCTTCACTTGTTTGGCAGGAGTTAAATCTGTTAAAAGTCAATGTAAACTTTTCTACTGACAAGATGTTAAATTGGAACTAAAGAGAGTGCCCTCACATTAATGTCTTTACGTGGGAAGTTTTGTAAATGTGGACTTAAGCCTGATTTTTTTTTTTTTGGTTCCTGCTGATGGGAAACATTTAAAAATGTGCTTTTGATTGATTTAAGTAAAGTAATAGGTTTGTTATTTCTGCATCAAATTTGTACTAAAACATTTGCTGGAAAGTTGGAGTGTGCTGCAGCTCAGGGGAAGTGCTAATGAAGGGTTTGTGGTAACTTGGTGCAACTCTTGTAGTTGTCAGAGTTTCAGTTATTAATTTCCTGAACTGATGAGGGTGCAAGAGAGAGATCAGACCTCTTATTCACTGGATAGGAAGGAAAGAGGATTTTTTTTACCATTCTCAGCAGTGTCCTCAATTTTTATAGATACCGTTTGTGGGTGTTTTTAATAGAGTTAAAGGCTTACTTGTTGGAAGAAGCAACCTAAACATTATTTATTGTATTTGTATTGAAGTGAGAGTACAACTGGTACAAGAAACCCATCAGATACGGGGCTTTGGTGTAGAACATTTAGAACTAAAGATCCTTATGCCATTCTGGATCTTTGAGTCTTTCACATCAAAGAGAGGTGGTATGGATTTTGGTTAATAAATATAGTGCTATGCCTTAATGTGGTTTTTATAGTTGCTTTTCTCCATAACGTGAATTGTAAGTGGTATTGCATTTTGAGATTTGGCATTTAAAGGCTTCATTGAAATATGCTGGATAACTATTGCTTGGTCTGTTTGCTTTTGTACTGAGCTTTCTGTATTTGATGCTTCTGGGAGTGTATTAATGAAGACTTTAATTAAATCTTTCATCAACTGGCATAAAAATATTTAATTAAAAGATGTCTGAAATTCAAATAGTCCAGCATTATTCCCTAGATATTTAACACAGCAAGTGTAGCTCGTGCTTCTGAGTGAGCTTATCCATTCCCTGGATATAAGACGGACTGGTTTAAAAGGAGGCACTGCTCAGGGGGAGCTCTGCAACAACCTTTGTATAACACAGGGGATGCAACCTGAATTAGGTTTTCCAAAGGATTTCTTAATCAGGAAGGTTTGAATTAAAATTCAAAGAATTTCTGAATACTAGTTTCATAATGAAGCTAGTGAAGTTTAACAACGTGCAGGTACTCTCTTGTTGCTGGACCTAAGCCTCTTATTAATGGCGCTATCCAATTATAACTGATGTTTCTATTTAGCAGACTGATTGTAGTGAGACATCACTTATCATGTGTGCAGACTCTTCCTGATTTTTTTGCTAATAAATCTGCTCAGTATGTGCTGCTTGCACACATTACCAGTTGGGAGGCTATTTAAAACAGATGAAGAGATCCCATCTTGAGGCAGGGCCAGTTTGGTTAATGCAGATTTTAGAACAAGAATCAGCTGGCACTTGTGACTCTGCAGCGTCCTGGAAATTCTGAGCTGCTGGAAGACTGCAGCCTTCAGTGCTGTTTTTCCAGCCCAGAAATAGCTTGTGGTTCAGCTGCAAGTCTAGGAATAAGATCTGAATGTTATAGTTAAGCTCTGATTCAGACTTCAGATCTCTTTGACCTTGACGAGGCACTTCTTGCTTCCTCAGCTGTAAAACCAGGAATTACCTTAATGTGTAAGGATTGATTAGCTAATGTTTGTGAGCACTTGGAGAGTCCATGGCGGTACTGCATTTATACATCACATGTTAGCCTGGCAATTTGGGTAGAGATAATTCACCATCTGTTTAAGAAAAAAGAAGTCAGCTTTAAAAAACAGCCCTGCCACTCTTGACAAAGAAAACATATGTGTTTTTTTTTTTTCTTTTATATGTAGCTGCATGAATATTTTGCTTGAAAGGATCATGTTTTCCCCCCTCCAGCCCCCAGTTTCAACAATAAAACTGAGTAAAAGAAACGAAGCAATTAAAAATATTATTTATGTTATAAAATGGAATGCACATTATATTAACTGATGCTATCATTGCATTCCAGATGTTGAACCTGGCAGAGCTTGGGGAAGATTTGGGAGGAAGGTAGCTGGGAGGAGGAAAGGAGAAGGAAAAGGCAGGGAGCAAGCGATTGAATTGTCTTGTCTGTATTCTTAAAACATTTTAAATTTTCAGAGTACCTGCAGACATTCAAACTCTTAAATATGTGTGTATTTGATGTTAATGGCGAAGATTAATCAGTCACAGTAAGTGTCAGCAATATGTCTCAATTAGGTAAAATAACAACTGTGCCTTGTGCTTGTCAATTACAAAGCATATTTTTAATAACAGAAGACCTTTCTTGGTTTTTCATAGCAATTAATGATTGTGCTGTATCTCTTCACCTTTATAGAGCAATGTTAATCATGACAGACCAGCAGTTTGATAAAATGAGGCTAGGAATACACGTATGAAATGAAAAACAGGCAATTTGATCTAAGCTTTATTCTTACATCCTAATTTTCTACAGCAATAACACAGTTTCAGCCATTGTATTAATGTTTTCTTACACTGCTGGAGTAAAATGAACAATTCTCAAATGTACATAAAAGCTGCAGCTTAATACAGCTTTAATTGTTCAAAATTGAGTGCAGGCACTTGTTCTTCTCAACATCTTGTGTAGCAGTGCAGCTGTTCCAGGCATCTTTTGATTGGTATCTGTGCCAAAAGATCCCATGTTTCTACTAGTGGGAAGAGAATAATTACTTTTCTTATTCAGACATCATCTACAAATACTGTTCAAAAAATATAGGGGACCTTAAAAGATTGCTTCTCTGAGCTGGTAGGTGTGCAAATCTAAATTAAAGAGAGGTACTTAAAGAATGAAGTCAAGTGTGACACCTCTGTGTGAATGACTGAACCAGCCAAGGGAAAGAAATATAGCTTGAAAGGATTTGGGTTATCTCCAGGCTTGTTCCTGCTATGACAGAGATGACTGTAAGTGCAGCTTTGTTGGTGTCTTAGCTAAGTTGTGTAAGGCTTTCTTGCTACCGTTGGCGTTCTGGATGATTTTGTAACCTGTTTCCTGGCAGATGTAGAAAAAGTTAGATGTCTTCACTGCTTTCCTTCCAGCAGTTTAGAAATAACCATCGTTTTCACCTTCAATTTCAGAATGGAGCATGATATTGCTAATAGGAAAAGCCATCTTCATGTTGCAAATTTGTATGAAACCTGTGGTAGTGTTCTTTTCTCCCTTTGTAACTGCTAGATTACCCTGCTTGTTTTTGCACATGCTGAGAGAAGGTGCTTTCTGCAAATGGAAATTAAAAAAAATACCCAACTTTGTCTCACAGACTACATCTGTGTGGGTGTTTGAAGACTGAAAATCAACCAACCAAACCCTTGCACTGGCTTTATAGCAAAGGGGAATATTCTACCTAGGGGGAACTGTTAGCTGCCTTTTCCATCCTCATGTATTCTTGACTGTAGGTGTTGTAGGTTCCAGTCTAAAGAGCTCATACCTGCATACCTTGCATGCACTGTGACACTTGAAAAGCTGCACTGAGTAGGCAGTGATGTCAGCTATGAAGAAGGGGCTTTGGAGTGTTTGGTTAAGTACCTTGAGATTTATGTCTCAAATTCCAGAGACATTTTGTAAACGGGTGTGTGAATACCTTAGTTTGGAATGGTGAAGTGATGCTAGAACCAGAGTATGTTTTCATATTTCTGGAGAGAAGTGAATGCTTCCAGTAGCATTCATTTGCATATATTTTTCTGCCCTCAAGTATAAAGAGCAATTCTTAAATTGGTTGTGATTTCCAGCCTTGCTTGCTCTGCTTTGACTGCATCTGTTCCCAGCGAGCGTGGCTTACCTCGCTGATGTAAAGAACTGCACCATAAGTGAAGCTCCCTGCTGCTTGAGCAAATACCCTGCTGGCCCCGTGCAGGGTCAGATTGAGTCTGTCTGCCCAGCATTCCTGTGGCTGCAGCCAAATAGGAGTGACTTGATGGGGTTAGCAGAGGCTGTGGGGCCTCAGGAGTTGGTGGTGTGTAACAGAGGTGCAGCAGCAGCTGTGTGGGGAGTGCAGAAGAGAGAGCTGGAGCTCTGGATGCAAAGGGTCACGAGTGTCGCCTGCTGCCTCATGGCAGGGGATTAACGAGCCACCGGAGAATTACTGCTGTGCTGTTCCAGGATTATCTCAGAAAGTGCAAAGTGTTTGCTCTTCATATGAAGTTCGTATTTGATTTACTTTGCTGTTACGTAGGTTAGCCCACTTACAGTAGAGCTGATGGGTGATTGCCAACAGCAGGAAAAATGCCTGCTTTCCATAGGATTCTTACTTCTTTCTTTGTTTGCCTGAGCGCATCCTCCTAGCCCCCCTCATCCCAGAGAAACGTTACAAACGTTCTGTCTGGTTCTCATATTATCTTACTGCATCTTCAGTAGTGCTCCAACAGTTTGAGGGCCTCCTGTTGGTCCCCCTGAGCTCCCCAGGGTGCAGCTCAGTTTTTAAATCCTGTTGGTTGAAGGAATTATGAGGCAGCCCTGTCCCTGACTCTTCCGTGACAGTCACTGTTCTTCATAGCCAATTTTGAATTCAGTGCAAAGAGATTATTTGGTGCAAAACATTTTGTCCCTTTAATTGGAAGAGCTTTCCGCATGATTCTAGTGGAAGGAAAAAAAAAAAAACATAATTAGGAAACAAAACACTTAAGGAAACTTAAAAATGAAATGATGCTTAAGAGGCTCTGTCAATAAGCAGTTTGAGGCCATGCAGAAGAGCAGCTTGGGTGTCCCAGAGGACTTTTACGGCTGTGACAGTGAGTCTAATTACACATAATATGCCTGTTGCTGAAGTCATGCTCCAGTGAGATCCTTCGATCAGTGAGGCTGCCATAACAGCCATGCTAATATTGCTTTTTGAAATTTACTTAATTGTCTGTAACGTACACTGAAGTTAGGTGTGTGTGGATGAGTAAATTGCATCTTGTCCGATCAGAAGGATCTTAATACATACTTTGTTGGTTTTATTTTTTTAGGGATTACGTGAGAAGTGAATTAGAATCAGGATATGAAGGGCCAATGTATGTGGAGCCTCTCTCAATGAATCGTTTCATGACTGCATTAGTAGGTAAGTGACTGAAATACCTGTGATGTGGGAGAGAGTTCTGCCTAATTCTCTCCATTGAAACCTAGGCACATTTTGCCTCTTGTTTTGAAGTTTCTCTATCACTTTTGGTAGCTGTTATCCTCGTTAATATACAGGAATCCTGTGTCCTGCCTGACTCTCCATATTCCACTGAATTACCAGTACTCTCTTATTTACAGCATTGATGTATTTTGAAGTATTTTCTAGATCTCTGGGGATTTTTAAAATTTAATGATAGGTTCAAATGTTTGAGATTCATAAGGGTATCTTAATCTATCACGCTGTTGTAAAGATGCACTTTGTTGCAATTCATGCTTGTTTGTGACCTATGGAACTGCAATTAAAAGTGTGTTATAATTTGGTGGAGTAGAACAAGTGGTTGGTGAGTATGTTCTTGTAGAAGCACTTTAAATTCATGCCTGGACTTCGGGTGAAAACTTCACAATAAGCAGTTCTTCTAGGAGCTGATTTATCACAGTAGGCAGCATAGGAGGTATTCTTAAAAGAAAGCTTTTGAGTTTTGTCTCTGTATCCCTTTCTACCCCTGTGAAAGCATCGAAGCATGAGAAATGTGGGAAGAGACACTCAAGGATCTCATGTATGCAGTTCACTTCAGTTCGTAGTGGTCGGTCGCTTACTGACAGCATAGAGTTGCTCTCAAGAAATAGTATTAATATTCTTTAGTGCTTCTGTGTTTACCAATTCTTGAACTGTGCTTCTTAATTGTAGCATTCTGACTCAGTGTTCTTTTCAGACTCACAGTCTGATTCAGAATGATTGGATTGTCTTGGATGGAAAGTACCGTAGAAATTTCAGTAGTAACGTTTGTAATGCCTTTGTCTTTGAAGTGGTTGTGCAAGCATTTATTCTGTATTGGCTTTATAGAGGATCATTATCATACTCTAAGAAAAAAGGAAAGAAACAAGTGAAATAGGTTTGTGGATGTGTGCGTGGAACTACAGGCTTATTATTAGAAATATCCCTAGTTCCAGGGATATTTCTAATTAAAGCATTAAGGAGTAACAACACAAAACTACATTTAGATTATTTTATTAATGGATGAGATCACTCCTTTTCCTAAAAATCTCAAAGAAATGGTGAAGAATTGGGCTTTTTATGGTCCTTCTTACTCTTTCCTCCCGAATGAACTTTAGAAGAGAATAAATTCAGCATTAAGGACGCTGTGCCATACCATATGCTCTGCTGAGAGGATATTGGAATACACATGTGCCGTGTCTATTCTAGATATAAGCCAAAGACAAACTCGGAAGAGAAATCTTCCCTAATTCCTTTCACTAAGGTCTGTGGTTTTCATCAGATTATTGACAGATTTAGTGAGCCGTGCACTGTTGGCAAAACTCAGCTGCTTTCTTTTTGCTTGCAGCTGCTGTTGAAAGATGTAAATGGGTTTACTTCTTACAGTGTATTAGGTCTGCCAGAATATCTACATCTCCTACGTGCCCGCATCTTCACTTTTAAATGTGACATTTGTCCTTGCTTTTAATATCTTTGTAGAAACAGCATTGGTATCTTCTTTTGAGGTTATTTCTTCTCTGATTTCTAGGTGTGCTAAATTTACTGTCCTATCATAGGACGTCAAGGTACAGCTAAATCCTTTAGTATGTTTCAATGAGGAAATATTTGTAATTAGTTCTTTGAATCTCTCTTAGATGCAGTGCAGGGTTCCATGATAAAGCAGAATCCCTTGGAGCTTCACAAAGCAGCAGGCAGAAAGAGGTCAGGATGCATTATGCCATTCTTTAACATATAGGCAGAAACTAATTCAAGAGTCAAACCTATCAGTATCCCATGGTGTATCATTCAGTTTTAATATGGATTAAAAATAAGAGATGAAGACAGTTTAGTTTTTGTCCAGTACAGTTTTACACCCAAGTACTGGGTGGCAGACTAGAATGTCTGATTATTGTAATTCTATTTCAGAATTAGCTGTGGCTATACTAACAAGTATGTGTATGTTAATGTATTTAATACCCTTATTATTAGTTCTCCATGTCTCTAAAGACAACATGAAAGTGCAGTTTTAATCTTGATGGCGATTGGTGGTCTTTGGGGAAGTTCTATAAAAGTGGACTTTGAGATTTGACAGTGTTTTGTGTGAATGTGAAACACTGTGTTAAATTTGTTACATGCCAAGGTATTTATCCTTACCAAGGTATTTATCCTGTGCATTCTGCCATGTCTCAGGAGCATACTGTGCTGAACTGCCATCTTCACAGCAAAAAGAACAAGCAGGTGATTTGCTTCAGTTTGTTTTTGTGTGTTCTGCCTGAGCGTTGAGGTGCAGCACTGTTGGCAGAGGCACTGGGACAGGTGCATAAGGAAACAATCATGATGCTGATAGAGCTCTGTTACCTAAAAGCTGTGGTCACAATAAAGGGGTTGATGTACAATGGATCGCCTGGGTCACAGAATTAATCTTTGTTAATGCCTTTATTCCTGAGTGCCTTTTGAATGATCTTTCACAGTCAGTTCTTTCCTCAGATCTAGCTCAGTCCAATGACTATAAAATAGAGTTACCAATATGCTCTGATATGCTGCATGGAAGGAATAAATGCCTTTGAACTGTCTCTTGGATGAGTGTGTCACCTTGTGAGAATGTCAGCTGTTGATGTTACAAAGCTGTGTGGCTTTGGAAGTAATGCTACTGTGGAGTCTTGTTTTTTCTTGGTTCTCATTGCTCAGTAGTGGGAGCACTTAGTAACTGCAAGGCATCTTGCTTTTTGCCAAGCAGTTAAGGTCCTAACCAGGCAATTTGTTAACATCAGCTTTTTAAAATAGGGGATGAAATGGAGAGTTCCCTTCTAAATGTGGTTTGAACAGCCACAGAACCACATGGGCTCAGTTACTGCTCGCTTTCCATGAGCTTACTGCCTGAGAGACCTTGGCTATATTTAATGTATTTGTGGAGGTTTTGGGAAGGGAAAAGAACGGGCAGGAACTTAAAGCAATAGATTTCTTCCTCATTGCCTCATTCCCTAGCAGAGGAGCCTAAAGTCCTGCAGGAGCATTCTGGATTCATTGTCACTGGCTGTGCTTTTCAATCCACAGCATCTAAGATTGCAGAGCAGACTGTTCCGTTGGATTTGCTAGTCTTAGCAGATAGTTTGAGCATTAACTTTTTTGTTGGTGAGTTGATGTGAGTTCCAAACTGATTCCTTCTGACTGAAACTGCAAATTGTAGGCAAAATCTCACTGTTTACAGCCCTACTTGGAAATATATTATGGTATGCAACACAAAGAGTCCTGAACAAAGGAGTGGCTGCCCCAGTTAAAGATGGGAAGTATGTCCTTGTCACTGCAAGCTCCACTGTCATTTCAAGCCCCTTCTGAGAACTGACTAAATGCAGACTGCAGGAAGGAGATCAGGGCCTCAAGAAGGAATGTCCACGTGTTTCATTTGCTATTGTACAGTTCTCCTTCCCATGACAAGTAACTTCCAATCAATCAGTGTATAAACTAAGAAGGTGGAAAACAACAGTCAGCGGGGATGATGCGCATACTCAGCTTGTTACGCCAGGAGGAAAGCAGGTGTTGCTGTTTCATCATATGAGACTAGAATCAGAGGTCATATTTTATGACTGGAGAACCCCAGTTTATTACCCAAAGTGATGCGTGAGAGTTTTTCTTACCCAGATGATGTTTGTTTGTCTCCATGCTGCTTCCTCTGAGGTAAAGGGTACAAGTTCCAGTGACTGTAATGGGAGAGTTAAACTGGAATGGTCTGCTGTAGAAATGCTGCCTTCCAGATCTCTGAGTGTGTAGGAAAGATGTCCCTGTGCCCTGCCAACTGCTTAAGAGAATTTAGTTGTTAATTATCTGTCACTTGCAAGGTTCAGTGATAATTCTGAACAACTGCCCTGGAGCATTATGAAGTTATTGAAATCTCAGCTGCTGACCTGGCTGTCTCTTGTTTTTCTTGGTTGGTAATTCCTCTTGACAGTGTAAATATTGTTGTTCTAAAAGCCACTTGGGACCCCTGATTACTTTTTTTTTAATAGATCGGGATGAAATAGTCTTGTGGCTGGGCTTCAGAAATGCTGCTGCTGTGCTCACCGGTACAGGTTGAAGTGGGGATGTGGAAACCAGAGGGATGACTTGCCCCGTTATCCTCTGTGTGCTTTATGCCTGGGGCTTTCTATTAATTTGAACATGATTCTGAATGTGCTTTGGGCTTGCATTTTGCTAATCTGCAAAGCACTCACTTGGCGTAGTTTAAAAATGATAAGTTTTGTGACCTAGCAAACAACGCAGAGGAGACTGGTTTCATAACAGATATGTCCTAGTTAGAGCTGTCATAATATGCTGGATGTTGATAACTGTGTTATGGAAAGATAACGAATGAAAGTACGTTTTTCCTGAAGGGGATAATCAGCTTGATTATAAAAGGCTGTCGCGTTTTCAGGTCAGCTGGTGGTGTGTACGCTCTGCTCCTGCGTCATGAAAACAAAACAGATCTGGCTCTTCTCTGCTCACATGCTCCCTCTGCTGGCACGGCTCTGCCTGGTCCCGTTGGAAACCATTGTCATCATCAACAAATTTGCCATGATTTTCACTGGTTTGGAAGTTCTCTACTTCCTGGGATCAAATCTCCTGGTGCCCTATAACTTGGCAAAGTCTGCATACAGAGAGCTTGTCCAGGTAAGACAGAGTGGGACGATTTTATTCTCCTGGGCATGAGCATGTTTGAAAGGAGTAAGCATTTTTGAAAGGAAAGAAGTAATAAGTAGAAGTAGTTTGATTGTTTCTTGTGCATCTGTTCTTGTGTGTGAGCCCATGTTTTCTTAGTAAGCCAATTGTATTTCTATCCATAGCATCATCTTTCTTTAATTTAGGGTAGCTTACAATTTGTATGAGCGAGCAGTTGAGGCATTAGCCTGAATTATACAGGCTAGTTGAGCAGGTTGACTTTACTTGGTTTTTACTTAGTGCTTTCCAAATCCAGGCTAAAAGACAGGATTGTGGTAGGATGGAATTTATCTAGTGTGTGCATGGTCCTCCCGTGCGTTAATTACAGTAGCTGTTCATTTCAAGAAATACCTTTTGTAAAAAAAACATTTATAATCATAGTAATATTTAACTGGGAGTAAGAGTAAAGCTGATTTTGACCGTAAGTTAGACTGTGATGTGAAAGGTTGAAAAGTCTGTGGTATTTTCTTCAGAAAAGCAGCATTTCTGAGAGTTCTAACAGGAGTTACTAGAAACAGAGAAGGCTGATCTGACACACATCCCTTTTGTTAATGCTTCGGCATCCAATAAATGCATTTAATATGAGAAACTGCTTTATTAATGCTACAGAAAGATTATACCTCATGTTATTTATAAAATATATATATTTATATTTATAATATATATATATATGAAATATGAGTACATATCCTTCTGTAAATCTCAGTATAAAAAAATTGATACTTGTTTAATTTTGATGGACCCACCAGTTCTCCTCTCACCACTTCTGGAGTTTTTTCAAAGCAAGCCTTTAGTTTTCTGCCTTTTACTTCTTCGTTCTGGAAGCAGCCTAAAAACCAACTTGTTAAGCTCTTTCAGAACCATCTTTAAAGCTCTTCTTTGCTGTCACATGTCATATACAAACCAGAACTTGGCAGCAGTGGGTTTCTGGCATGCCAAAGACTCAGCCTGTCATGTTGATCAGTATTGTCTAATTATTTATTTTGTATGTAATTGGTCTTAGGAGCAAGATTATCCTTCCTTGTACAGCACTTAACATGGCCTGATCTTGTCTGCAACTAGATTGTTGATTTACTGATTAAAACAGGCTCAGGAGCTGATTGGCAAAGCCTCAATATCCATGTTTTCCAGCAAGAATATGAAAATCATGCTTACCACTTTCTTTATGAGAGAGAACAGTACTATTTGGGATAAAACACACTCCTATACTGCTTGAAGACTTGAAACAGAGTAGAACCAGCACCTTTATTTTCAATGTGCATGAACACCTGCAGAGTTTAGCTGCTTGATGTCAAATTGAAATCTGATGTGGATCTGACTCATTTATCTATTGTTCTGTTAGGCACTAAGTATGAAACACTTAAACGTCATGTGAAGATTTCAGCTGCAGATAAGATTGGGGGTGAAACAGTTGTTGTCTTATTTGCTCAGAATTGTATTCTAAGTGCAACTGCTTTACAAGTCTCCTCATCTTTAGGATGCCCTAACCTTCTGTGGTAGATAGCTGTCAGTGATGCCTTTGTCCTGACTAGTAACTTCACTGCTGTTGTAGGCTGAAATTAATTGCTGCTTTGATATCAGTGGTAGAACTTGGTGAATGTTAGGTTGTTCAGCACCCTATTTCTTGAATGTAGCCCCATAGTGGAGATAGTCCTAACCGGTGGACCAAGGCAGTTTTCTGCATATGTATGTAGTTCATCCTGTGTCTGGTGATGTAATTTAAAAGCAGATCCATAAGGGTGGCTGCCTACTTGCAGCAGTACATGCCAGAAATGCCTCGTGGTTATTAATCTACATTATAAGCACAGATGACCTGTCTCGAATGTGATGGAGTGCTGTGCCAGGAGCTGCACAGGATTGCATGGCTTGGTGCCAGGCCAAGGGAGTCTCCTGTGGGCAGATTCAGTTCCTTGACAAGTGTGCACAAAGCTAAAAGCAGGAGCTTGTCGCCATGTCCCTGCCAGCACCGTACTGTTGGTCTGTCAGGCACAGCCTATACTGCAGCAGCTCCTATGAACCTAACATCCCTCACACTTGTCATGAAGCATTGTAGACAACACTTGAACATTTTGTTGAAATAACAACTATTCCATGCATTTGCTAGCCTTACAGATTTTACATCATTATGGGAAGCAGGTGATAAAGAAATAGTTATTATGAATGATCTCCTTTTGATCCTTTCTGTTAAGTCCAGCTGTATAAAGGTCCAGCTTCTAGAGGATGATTGTGTTGTAACTTAGTTGTCACAATGCAAAAGATGTAATTGAACTTCATTCTTCTGAAATAGCTTTTAACCATGAACTTTGGAACTCTTGGGAGCAGTCAGAAGTTTGATACCTGTTCATCTGGAGATATTCGAATATAAAATGTCTGAGGTCATTAGTGTTCCCTTTAAAAGAGATCAACAGAGCAGATTTACTGTGCTGAAGTGCTTTGGCTCAAACTTCATTATCTAGTGTGTGTGGTGAGTTGGCAGAAGCTATTGAAAAAAGAGTATTGCTCTGACTTGAGCTGGGAAAACAGTCTGAGAGGGTTGTGTGTGAGCCAGAGGTGTGCATCCTTCCCAAGAGAGGGCAGCAGACAGCATCTTCAAGGCAGTTATCCACAGGAAGGGGGTGTTTCTGGTGGTTTGGTGTGCAATAGGATATTTCTCCTTTCTTGGGTAAGACAGTTGATAAGACAGTAGCTTGTCACTGCTGACTGTGGGCAAAGGGAAACTTTGTCAGGCTGTAGCTTGACCCCATTTTTTGCTTTGGGGTGGCTAATGCCACGTGAATTGCCCTTAGTTTTATTGTGGCTATATTGTTGAACAGCCTTTTGTTATCAGACCATAAATGATGTGAACCAATAACAATGGTTTTTTTCTTTCTTGCCCAGGTGGTGGAAGTATATGGTCTGCTGGCTCTGGGGATGTCACTGTGGAACCAGCTGGTGGTCCCTGTTCTTTTCATGGTGTTCTGGTTGGTCTTATTTGCTCTCCAGATCTATTCCTATTTCAGTACACGGGACCAGCCAGCCTCAAGAGAGAGGCTTCTCTTCCTCTTCTTGACGAGGTAATTAACTAGTCTGTACGTAGCTGTTTTTATGTTTTGACTATGTTCTGAAACATCTCTTTTAGAGACTGTGTAAGTAGATAGGCTTTATTGCATTGGATGCCCAGCAAATACCTCTCCTTACTGCAGAGACAATGTATGCTTCCCCCCGTGGAGCTTCAGAGGCATCTATTATGTTTAGGACATACAGTGTTAGTAAAACTGGGGGAGAGTTCCCACAGAAGGCAGAAAATTCCTTTGATGAGGAAATAAGAAGAGCACACCTCTTACCTTTTCTATGAAGCTGGGGGTGATGTCTGTTCTTACCAGACTGGAAAGTTCTTGTGTGTGTATTTGCTGTTTGAAAAAAAAATCTCTGTTTCATTGTCCTTGATGTTCCTCTCAAAATCTTTTCCTTGACAATCTAACTGCTGTGATTTTTTTATATGCTTTGAAGAGTTTAGCTCTTCTGGACGGTTTATAAACTTGTGCTTAATACATAAACAGTCTGAGCTCTTCAGGCTTTTCTGCAAGCTCCTATGGGACCCTTGAATGGAACATCATGTGGAAATAAGTTTAAGAAGGATAATAAAATTACTCTGGGGGGGGGGGGGGGGAAGATTGATCATTAGTCAGAATTGCCAAGATTCTTATTTTCTGGTAAATAAAACTCAGAGTTCCTCAAATTCTGCAGAAATACTGTATTTAAATATCTATTTCTCACTGCCTTGATTGGCAGGAACACTTGAAAGCTTTATCAGCCCTGCTCAAGTTATTAAATAGACAGAACTGGAAGGCTTACCAAAAGCTCTGCAAATAGTGTATGTAAACACTTCAAGATGCACTGTTATGAACTGCTGTCGAAGATCTCCACTTCAAGTAGTCACTAAAACAAAGCAAACATCTCTTGGTTGTGCTTTGCTTATTTTTGAAGGATATTCTTCCTCAAAGCACTTTTGTCTTTTCAAACTGTTGAACTGGTTCATGCCTCAGTTGGTTAATTAGTGTGACACATTTTTGGCTACCATAATTTCTCTCATAAAATATTTCTATCCTGGTGAACAAGCTAAAATGATGATGATGATGATGATTATTATTATTATTTTAATGAATGGAGGTGTTGATGTGCTGTTACCTGGGGTTGTGTATTTGGAGAATTCCAGGTGTGTAATCCCTGACTGACAGCTGTTCATTGAGTGCGTGTGGTGTTCTGTACTGTGCTCTCTGTGCTCTGGCAGCTGCATTTCTTAGGAGTCCAAGTGTACCCTGAGGCTTGGGCTTCTCCAAATAATGCAATGCCAGGATCAATAGAAGAGCAGCCCTGAGGTATGGGAGCTGAAGGAAGTCTGCTGTTCTTGGTATTATCAGATGTACTCAGAAGTCTCAGTCTTTGGTACTTTACTGTTGTAGCAAAATAAAAGAAAAACCCAGCTGAGAAAGAATATTCTTCCTTGACCTGCTGCTTCTGACACAAACCTTTGAAAGATGACTGTTGCCTGTGGACACTGCTGGAAAAGTCTGGTCATCCAGCAGTGTTTATCACTTTGACGTTTGCTTGCACTATTGCAGATCTGAGTGGAAAGTGTCTTAAGTGAATACATCTGCTTTAACTCTGCTTGTGGTAGCCTGTTAGAAATTTCTGCAAGCAACCCAGGTGCACTGGGGCTCAGCTGCCTTCTGGCTGTGGAAACCCACTGCAGGCAGGACACAGTGCCACCGTGTGGCACAGCAGTGGAGAAGGACTGGAGGGAGCAGTGCAAGGCAAGGCTCCAACCTGAAAGCTCTGCTAACTGCTGTAGTACCTTTTAACACTTCCATTAAGGTAGTCCAGTTGTGCTTTCAGAACAGTTCATGCCTTTAAGAGATCGAGGGGAGAGCTCATCACACTGCTTTTAATTGATGATACTTTTCATTTTGTCTTTTTCCCCTCTCTCCTCCCAGTATTGCAGAATGCTGTAGCACTCCATACTCGCTGCTGGGTTTGGTCTTCACTGTCTCCTTTGTTGCTCTGGGAGTTCTGACTCTCTGCAAGTTTTACTTGCAGGGCTACCGAGCTTTTATGAATGATCCTGCTATGAATAGGTAAGTGTGTCATAGTGCCTAGGATCTAAAAAGAGAAAGACAAAAAGGTATATAAATAGAATTGACATAGAGTTGTGGGGATTTTTTGTTTTATAACTTAAGAGCACTTGACTATCCTTGATAAGCTTTCTGTAAATCCTTATGTACACTGGAAGGATTTGAGGTGAAAATACAGCCTATCACAGACTTCATTTCTGTAACGTATTCGGGGCTGTTACGTGGGATTTAAAATTCCACAGTTTGATTATCTTTGTACCTTTGCTAATACGAGTCACTGGAAAATTTTCACTTTCTTGGATGATATAAGCACTTACATTTACATTTTCTCATTTACCCTGTAGTCTACTACTTATTTACCCTGTATATAACTGATCTTAAAGTCTTAAAACATTGTATGGCTCATCTATAAGGAACTGTGGGATATTTCCAAAACATAGGAATATTTACCAAAAATATTTACCAAAATATAGGAACTTTCTCCTAATGCTCTTAACTTTTCAACTATGAGGTTGAGATCCTGCGTAAGGATCCATGTTTCTCAGTTATTCCAACTTTAAGCTCAGAACTAAAGTTCAAATGGTCTGCAAAAGAATGGTTTTCACTTTCAGTTCCAAAATGTTTATGTGATAACAAGTATGGATTGGACTTGCCCAGGAGTACTGTGCCTAAAAAGTTACATCAATAACAGCAAAATAATAATAATAATAATGATGATGTAGCAATTGCAGGATTCTAGAAGAAACAACTTTCTGGTATTTCTGGATGCATTTTTGAACCAACAATGTCACAGAAGCATGTGGTTGTTCTTTATCTTGATTGCATTGGTCTGCAGGGGAATGACTGAAGGAGTCACGCTTCTGATCCTGGCTGTGCAGACAGGTTTAATTGAGCTCCAAGTTGTGCATCGGGCATTCCTGCTCAGTATTATTCTTTTTATTGTGGTGGCATCCATACTGCAGTCCATGCTGGAAATTGCTGATCCTATTGTCCTGGCATTGGGAGCCTCAAGAGACAAGTAAGAGACTGGTTTCCTAAACTGAAAGTTACTCAGAATTGGTTTAGGGGATAATAAATTAATCACTAATGGCCTGATTGGGATTTTTAGTAGCTTATAAAATTATCACGTCTTTTCTGTTTTCAGATTTCTAGCCTAAGTTCTGTAGTTTTTCTCTCTCCATACAGCTCCTTCACGTGCACACAGTAATGCTTTTCAGCACTTTGTATGCTGGCAAATGAAGGTGAGTTGGGTCACCCGCTCCTGCTCAGGAGTGTGTCCATCTAGCCTGCATAAGGTTGTGCTACTCAGCAGCTGTTGGCTGCCCACTCTTCAGCACTGCAGACGTTACTCCCCCTAGCAAGACTGTGCTTTCAGTTAAACAAATTAAGGACTCCAAAGCCTGTGCTTTCTTCCCACCCCTCCATTCTGTGGATTTTGCTTACCTTTCTCTGCAGTTGAGTAGGATTCCCCCTCATGCAGTGATCTCAGACTGTTATTGAGGCTGTATCTAGAGATGACCTTGTGTTAGATATTCTAAAGCCCATATTTTTCTGACACTGTGATCCCAAAATAATAGGGTTTATTGGCAGGAAATAAGATGTGCAAGGCTTACATTACTGTACCAGAAGTTTTGATTGTGTGGGGTGGTTGTTAATTCAATTTGTGTTTTGAAGAGCATTATTAGTATCTGGTTTTGTTATATTCTGTTTGTGTTTGCATCTTTGTTAGTTGCTTGTGTTTTTTCCTTTTTCATAGCCTGTAAGTAAGGAAGTAAAAGAGAATGTTTATTTATGTGCAGAGAGTTTGTATAGCTTAGAGGCTACTTGTAGCCACTGTCCTGCAGCAATGTTAACTTTAAAATATACTAACAGAGAGAGAGTAGAGCCAGGATATGAGCATCTGCCCAGCTTAAACAAGCTGCCTGTGGTGACTGCAATTTTGATCTCTCATCTGCCAAATGTCTCTGGCAGTTCTAAATTAACTCAGACCAAGATAAATTCTTCTTCAGCTCTCCCTCTTTCCCTTGCCCACAGGCAGAGAATTACAAACCCAATGGTAACATTCTGATGTTTTCTCAGACTGTATTAAATTAGCCAGGTTCTGCTACTGGCTTGCTCTCCCAGTGTTCCCAGTTTCTCAATACCTCATTACCAGAGTTAAATGAAGTTAAAATACGACCTGAGTGGCATGTAAGGGTAGCACAGTAATTATTAGAGATGCTCTGAAAGCCTTTGCAAATGGTTGAGTGTGAGAAGTTGATGTATTTATGTTGGGAGAGAAATTGGAAAGAAGTAAGTGATAAAGAGGATTAAAACATATATCTGCCTCTTCTTCCTCAAATCCCAGTAACTGGGCAATATACTTCTAAAGGCAGCAGGGTTAAGTTTGGTAGTGAGAAGAAATACCTTTGCCTCATTTGTTAGCAAAAAGACGTAGAAACACTTAATAAGTAAATAATTTGGGAGAACTCTGCTTATATTGGAAGGTGTATAAACAATTACAAGCATTTAACTTTTTTTTTTTAGTGGACTTTCATTTGAGACATCTAGTATTTTAGGTACTTAATTTGTCTGACCTCTGACTTGACCCAGCAGGACAATTACTTTAGGTGATTTTTTGTCCATAATTTTGTATGTGTGTGTTAAAACAGCGAAGATCATATAAGAGGGAAATCTTTGGAGTGTGTGTGTTGATGTGTGTGTGATGCTGGGATTGAAACTGTGCCCAAGTAACATAAAAACTCCCTTCAAGAAGTGAAAGCCTCGAGCAAACATCTAATGTGCTTACATCCAGGGGTGAGCCTGTTCTTATTCTGGTACTCGCATCTGACTTAAGAAAAGAAAAAAAAATGAAAACCCATTGTGTTGTTTGCAGGAGTTTGTGGAAGCACTTCCGAGCAGTCAGCCTCTGTTTGTTCTTACTTGTGTTCCCTGCGTACATGGCCTACATGATATGTCAGTTTTTCCACATGGATTTCTGGCTGCTGATCATTATCTCCAGCAGTATTTTAACCTCTCTTCAGGTAAGAATGTTAGCCCTGTTGTAACGGAATCACTGCATTAACTGTGATCCTGTCTCTCTAGGAGAGAAAATGCATGATCAGAACAGAACGGGGCTGACAAAAGGTCAGAAGTACAAGAGATGATATAAAATTTATCCTGTATCTGTGGCTAAGGAATTCCTGAGGGTTGGCTGAGAACATAGATGAGTGGAAGCCTATTTCGAATTGTAAGACCAGGAGGCTTCTGAGGGCATAAGTATCACAATAAAAAAACTCAACATTTCCCAGAGCACTCATTTATATGTTGTGTAGCGATGGTTATTTAAAAGTAATTTGCTGCCTAAGACACAATACTGTAAATACTGGAAGTGTTTCACACTATGAGTATTATTGTTATAAGATTTTCTTATAATTAATTTATAAAATTGTTCCTCGTGATGCTTAACATTTTGGTTTAATCAGTTCAGCTGTGCTTTGGGCTCAGGGAAATACTTAGAAGGGGAAGCACATGCGAGGAAGAGCAAATGCTTTATGAGAAAAAATGGCTTTTGTTTGTCTTGAAGTTCAGCAGCAGTTTTGCTGCTTTGGGACCTGCCTGCCCTCAGTCTGATTTGGGAGAGCTGTAGTGCAGAGCTCCATTGGTAATGCTGAATAACTGAAGCTCCAGTTCAGGATTGCATGCTAAGCTAATGGTCTTGCACTGTCTTACAGGTGCTTGGGACACTCTTCATCTATGTTTTGTTTATGGTAGAAGAGTTCAGAAAAGAACCAGTTGAAAATATGGATGATGTGATTTATTATGTAAATGGCACGTACCGGCTGCTGGAATTCCTTGTTGCTCTCTGTGTGGTGGCATATGGTGTCTCAGAAACTGTCTTTGGCGAATGGACTGTTATGGGTTCTGTGATCATCTTCATTCACTCCTACTACAACGTGTGGTTGCGGGCCCAACTGGGGTGGAAAAGTTTCCTTCTTCGTAGAGATGCTGTGAATAAGATCAAGTCACTGCCCACTGCCACAAAAGAACAGCTGGAGCAGCACAACGATATCTGTGCCATCTGCTACCAGGTAAGAATAGAAGTATCAAAATGCTGACTTGAATTTAAATACCTCTGGACTGTCTGTTGTGTTTGGTCCACAGCTAATAAAATAGGTTACTTGAATTATGTTTTAACGACTGACATTTGTGCTTAATAGATACTTGGATTATCCAGTTTTCTGCTTTGTCTAAACTGATTTAGAGTTCTGGCACTGAGGGTTTTTTAATGTATAAAAACTAATTTGGGTATGCTTAAGCTTTCTATTTTTCTCTCTAGTTATGCAACAAACTGTGTCCTTGAGGTTCTTTGAAACTCTCACGTTTGGGTTGAGCTGCTCTCAGTAGCAATAGCGAGCGTGCCCTTTCTCCATTAGTGAAAGATTCTGTTACTGAAAGGCAGTGTGTGCTCAAATAGCTGATTTCTTATTCATCCTTAGAAGCAGCTCAGTCTCCGCAGACACTGCTACTTCCACTTCATGTGCAATGTCAGTTTTATAACAGAAACTTAATTATCAAAAGGTTATGGATGTATCTAATGTAAGACAGCTGCAGTTAGGACCTTAGAAATGAAGCTGAAAGTAATATCTTTATCACACCTCCAGCTCCTTCTCTTTCTCTTGGATACAAATAGTAGCTATATATGACAGTGGAAGAACTACCCTAGGTTTAATAGGGTGCAATTGGATTGATTCCAAACTTGAATACAAATTATTTGAGGAGTGTAACTACCACTGCCAGATTGAATGGCAATGTTTAAAACACCAGAGAGGTGACATGTGAATCTCTTCTCTGAGAGCATTATTTAATTTGTTTGTTACATCTGTAAGTTTGCTGGTTTTCACATGTGTGGTTTTCTTAAGCCAGCTAATCCAGCAGCTCTGATCCTACAAATCCTTTTATTTAAGTGTAATAATATTTTGTAAACAAGGTTTTTGCCTCATTTCTAGTTCATGTTATAAACAGTCAGCCCTGGCATGTAGTTGATTGTGTGTGTGAATTTGAATGTGGGAGCTTTGTGGGTATGAACAAGAAACATTCTTCTACTTGCCTGGAGACTGCTTGTCTGCTCTGTGACTGCTGCTCCCATGAGATGAAGTAGAACATGTGCAGGGTGAGAGGAATGGCCCTGCCAATAATCTTTTTGTGTGTGTGTTTTCCAGGACATGAAAACAGCTGTGATCACACCATGTAGCCATTTTTTTCATGCGGGCTGTCTGAAGAAATGGCTGTATGTGCAAGAAACCTGCCCTCTGTGCCACTGCCAGCTTAAGAGCCCTTCACAGCTACAAGGACTGGGGCCAGAGCCAGCTCAACAGCCAAATCCTGGTGCAGAGCAAAACGTCAGACCTGGAGATGAGGCCGAACCCCCCGGCACTGAGCAAAACAGTGGGCCAAATACAGAAGACAACCCTAGTCAGAGTGATGGACAGGACAGCCTGGAGGCCTCTGCTGAGGTGGAGGGGTTCCAGGGTGTGGACAAGGGCACGAGCCCATGTGAGGCCAGCCAGGGAGCAGCGTGTGCTGCAGAACTCATGGCAGCCCCAGAGGGGTGCCCCACTCGAGACCTGAGGGTTAGCATCCAGCTCTAAGGTGACAAAGGATGGTATGGGAACAAACACATTTCAGAGATCCTAGTTTGACTCAGAAGAAAACCTATCCTTCCACATCAGTGAAAGAAGTTTAGCTGTTAATGCTGGTCAAAATGTAATATCCTATGCTGATTTTCATGGGCTGCTTGGTAGCGGTAACTGAGATGTAGAAGAAATGACTCCAGAAGCTCTCTGAACTGTGGGCATAGGAAGGATGTCTGAAAATAAATTTAAGTTAAAGAGTGTTTTCAAGACATAGATAAGGAATGGGAAGCACAGGAGGTCTGTGGGAAGTTGCAGACAGACAGACAAAGTGCTGGCTTTTGTTTTCTTGGTGAGGAGGGCATCGAATGCTGCATGTCCCAGCGTCCCAGAGAGGTGTTAAATGCAGTGAGTTGCTGGTCTCTGGCTGAGGTGCAGCTTTGGTTACTGACAATTTTTTTTATGGCACGTAAGCAAAAATCAAAGATACAGCGGCAGTGATTGTACTAGAAGATGGAAGCACTCTAAAAACGTCATGTATATGCTTTGGGTGTTCTTGGTTGGGCAACTGCATTTTAAGTCATGTAATCTATAGTGACTCTTGACTTTTATGATGGAGTCTTCAATATTTTGATGTATATGAAACTTTTGTTAATAATGGGCACAGTCTGGGCTGCATGAAGTAAACTAAAACTCTAATGAACGCTTTGGCCTCCGCTACCACGTGCAGGAGGAAAGTGGGATGAGTTTTAGGGCACTGATAGAGGCCTTGCAGTACTGTGCTGTGTAATGTTTAATTCTTGCAGCTGAATTAAAACAGTATTAAACTCTGGCGATATTTGCACTTTGGGAATGAGTACATTATTGTGTATGATCAGACTCCGCAAATGCCACTTCTGAAGCTGTTAATAGGTTTGCACCTTTTTTTCTTTGACAAGGACATGTCCGTACTTAAATTTTTACATTCATCATGGCTTCAAGTAGCACTAGGAACTGGGGTGGGGAAATAGATGGGAGTAGGGGGGCAGGCAATTTTTTTATGTGAATTTTGATATGAAGAGAAATTAGTCACTTATTTATACGATAGGCTTGACTCAAGTGTTTTTCAAAGTCGGTATTCCTAATGTGAAATGTGATACTATTTTATTTTTAGTAGTAAATTTGGATGTAGACTGACAGACATAGCTGAATGTCTTAATAAATTACATTTGAAGATTTTTACACCTGGTTATGTGATTCTTGTACTGGAATTCCAAGAAGGAGAGTCTTTTCTGGAATAGTAGCTCTCCATAACCTGTGGAGATCAGTGGGACTTCTGATGCTCTTTCTCCCCCTCCTTTTCATTTGTGTGTGTTGTGGTACCTCCTGGCTAGAGGTGGGTCTGGTCCTTTAAAGCATTTCCTTACAAATCTTAGCTGATGTGGAACAGTAGCAGAATGCTAAGGCACACTTGTTCCTAGAGGCCATGTAGGCTGCTTACTACCTTTGAGACCTGTGCAAAACCTGTTTTTCACTCACCTGATGGGATGGGAGTGTCACTTGTATCATCCTGTGATTCTGTATCTCAGTTGTTTCCTTGCATCTGGTTTAGAATTTGAGTTTGCCTTGTGCCTCACCTATCACTGCAAAACTTCTGATAAAAGCTCTTAGTGTTGGCGAGGAAAAATGATGAGAATGGTTTTCTTGAACCCTTCACTACCCAGTGGTCTGAGTCCGGCTCCTCCTGTTCCTGGCAAAGAACACTAACTTCTACCTTAAATTATTCATTGCTAATTGGTAGTGCAAAAGCTAGAGGAAAGAACTATGGATTTACATCAGCGTTGGTAAGAGGTGAGTGTACCTGGAAGTGCTTGTTAAGAATCAACAGCCCTGCACTGGATTCAAGAAATGCATTGTGCCAGGATTGTCAGAACCACAGCTGTGGCACTGGAAAGTAGCCTGAATGACCAGGAAGGCATGTGTTGTCACAGGAGAAATGATGCCACAGGGTTACTGGGGCCAACCAAACCCAACTGCTTGCTGGAGAGCAGCTCGGCGGTAATAGCAGCTCAAACAGCAGAGGGTGTTCATTTCTTTCCCTCCACCCCCATCTCAGAAATGCTGTTCTTGACCAAACTAAGTGCACAGCTCAGCTAGCTCTAGAAATAACTTAGAAATCAGCTTGCAAGGAATGGGAGTGGGTGGGGAAAAAAGTACCGATAAGCCAAGCAAGCTTACAGATCAGGAAGTGCAGGCATGGAGTGAGAACAGCCAAAGCTCAAGTTGGTCCTTGCAGAAGAAATAATATGTGCAACTTTGTAACAGGAGAAAAGAAGGCTATGGGGGAGCAGAGTGGGAAGGAATGAAATGAGCCCCGTCTTGATGCTCTGTAGAGCACCTGGGCAAACACTCCTGACCTCTGAGGTACTTTGGTGCACAGCTGCTTCTTGGACAGCATTTGCTTGATTTGATTTTCTTTACAGCTGTGCGTAAGTTGATGGGTGTAACTGTAGGCTTGCAATTGCCATTTTGTTGCCCTCCTGATGGTGGTGTGATGGACAAACATTTGGGCTTCAAAAGATGCTTACAGCAAGGTGATGCCATGGGAACAGCTGGGGATTTCTTGGCTGGTTGGTGCAGCACTGCTCACATGGTGCCATACTGTGTTCAAATCTCCTGGAGTATCCCAGCACTGCTGATAGGTGGAGTTATTGCCCTGGGCACGGGGAAACGTGTTGAAATGTCTTTGCAGAGGGTGAGATGGCTCCGTGAGAGGAACAGACAAGTCAAGGAATTGTCACTGAAAGCTGTGGTGTGAATGGCAGAGCTCCCAGGTCCCTCAGCTGCTGGTGATCTTGCAGCAGAAGAGTCCATTTCCTTCCTCATCCCTGGAGAAGCTCTTCATTTCATGCCAAGGCAGAAAGGTCTTGAAATGCAGGTTTTTCAGAGTGGGAAAATCCTCTTCAAACCGAGTAACCTTTCCTGATTCATTTTACATTGAATTTCTATTTCTAACATACCTCAGCCCCTTTCCTAAAACAGTCCAAAGTTTGGACTCAAAGTATCTGCAGCTTTGAAAACAAACTCATAGCAATTTTCCTGGTTGGTGGGGAAGGTTAAGGAGATTTGATTTCATTTGGTTCATTTGATTATCTCCCTCTAATAAGATACAAAACCCAACAAAGTTCGTATGTGTCTAAACTAAAAATGTTTGGGAAGTAGAACTGGTTGTCTTACACACTGTGGGGAAGGTGCTCAGGACAAAAGTGGGAGTGAAGCTGGTGTTGCTGGGCTCAGTTCACGTCAGGAGAGCACCAGCAGGAAGGTTGGCAGCAGGGGATGCGTTGCAGCACAGCCTCAGTCCGTGGGCTGGAGGTTCTGAGAATGAATGGTCGATGAGGCACTGCTGGTCTGTGCTGCTGTGTGAGGGTCTGTGGAGGCCTCTGACCTCACTGCACGTAAATGTTGGTGGGGAGGCTGATAAATACCTTTCTCTCTTCATCCCTCTGACTTCTCTCACAATGGTGAAGGCGCTGGTTAATTCCATTTTGAACTCAGTCTTTCTTAGTGTTGCAACAATAAGGTGAAAAATTAGCTTGGTCCCTGTTTTGTTTTTGTTTTTGGTGATATTTATCTTTCATCTCATTAAAGATATCATGGTTTGCTTACCACTACCTCCCCCTCAGGTTTGTTTGTTTTCCTGACAGTGCCTATTTTTCCTTTTGGCTGTGGCTATTTAACTTCTCAACACCTTCCCAGAGCCCAGGGATCTTTCTCTGCTGGGTGTGACACCGCTGGCCATGCCTGGGGGCATCCAGTGCCAACGTGGATGGACTCTGGTGGGCAAATTCCATATGTTTACATCAAGGGATTTGTCATGTAGCTGCTGAACAATTCAGCCAGTGTATTCTGTGGCTCTCAGATGGTGATGCTGTCCTGCAAGCAAACACCAGCTGGTTTTTGGAGAAATAGGTGGAGTGTGGGATGCTGAGGCCTCTACAGCTTAGAGTAAGTTTATCTATAATATATTAAGTATATCATGTCTACACACAAACCTGAAGATGACCGTCTTTGATTAAATAGACAGGCTGGAAAAGAAAACAGTTTGCGCGCATAAGCAACCAACCCAAAATAAAATAATAATATATAAAAGCCCTTAGCACTGCAAGTAATTAGGCACGACTTTCCCAGTGCTTGCTGCTTCCTGGAGGCTGTAATCCACATCCTTAAGTAAATCTCTGTTAGCTGAGGGAGTTTCAGCCACCAGCAGCCCAAGAGCAGAAGGGCTGCAAAGTTTTGCAGCAACAGATGAGACAAGCCTGGGACTGGGAAGCGGGTAAATGAGTTAAATCATGGGAATTTAAAATGTAAAACAGGCTTAATTGGATAAAAATCATCAACTGTGAATAGATATCTTCTATTTATAAATGAAATGATACGCGCTCCCTTAATTGACCGTAGTCTGAATTTTCATTGAATTGTTTGCTGCTTGCTTGGGGAAAAAATACCAGCTGGAATGCAGGGGGATTAAGTTTTATTTATTTTCCTTGCTAAGAGCCACACTGTGCAATTTGAAAGGAAATGTTCTTGAAAGACAGATTCTTCCATGCAATGATTCAACCCTTGTTTGTTTTCTGGTGGAAATTAATTTCTCAAAGGCCTTCCATGTTAGAAAGGGTGTGCTGGTAAGTGAAGGAAAATGAGAAACTGGAAACAAGATTCACCTTAGCAGGCTGCAGATGAAATCTGTGTGTGTGCAAGTGAGTTTTGGATACAGTTGGTCCTGTAGGTTGGAAATATCCTTCCTTTGCATAGGTGGTGAGAAGTGACCTGCGGGAGGAGCCCAAACCGATGTGTTGAGTTTTGCTGGGATTCTCTGCTGCTCTTTGGGCTCTGATAGGTCAGTAAGGAGGTGCAGCCACGTGTCTCAGCTCCCTGCTGAGCTCAGCACTGGAGGTCCTGGCTTGGGTGAGTTCTGCTGTGGGATGTGCCAATGGGGATGGACTAAAGCGGCTCAAAGCGTTCCATGGGAGCTCAACCTGAACCCTTTTCTCCCACCAGGTTGGATGTAAATTGGGTCTGACAAGTTCCAGGTGTTCTTCCAAAGGTTTGGAGCTGGAGAGAACAATTACAGGCAGCTGCTGGCTCACCTTTCCCTGGGTGTGGATGAGGGATATATGCTGAGCCGTGAGTGCTGCCTGGTGGTGGTGGGGGGCTGCTGGGTTCCTCCCACCAGGACGGCTCTTGGCAAACAATGCAGGTCCTACTTAGAGCTGAAAGGAGCTCACAAGCAGGAGGGGGACCGGCTTTTTTGAGTAGGTAGTGATAGTACGAGGGGTTACATGAGATGTCAGAGGGAAATCCTTTACTCAGAGGTTGGTGTGGCACTGCTGCCCAGAGCTGTGGGTGCCCCATCCCTGGAGGTGCTCAGGGCCAGGTGGGATGGGGCCCTGTGCATCCTGAGCTGGTGGGGGGCAGCCAGCACAGGGCAGGGCTTTGGGACTGGGAGGGCTTTAAGGTCCCTTTCAGCCCAACCACGCTGTGATTTCATTAGCTGGGTCTGTCTGCACTGATGCCAGTGCAAGCTCCCCCAGATCCTAAGAGTCTGTGAACCGCTTTCCAGAGGGCTTAGTTTCCCTTTTTTAATCGCAAATCTGGCCGGGATGGACAGGAGGATGGAGGTGGAAGGAAGGGGGGGGGTTAAGGAGGAGCGGGAGGAGCAGCGTGGTGCCACAGCGGCGGCCACGGCGGGGCAGTGCGGCTCCGTGCACGGCAGTACGGCAACGGCGGGGGGTGGAACGGGAGAAAGGGGGAAAAATTAAACAAACGAATGAAAACAACAAAAAAGGGCGAGGGAAAGAAGAGAGAGTAAGCAAAAATAAAAAGAAAGCCAGCTTACAAATATAATGTGTCTACGTTCCAAGTGAAGCTGAGCTCCAGTGCCGTCCTTGAGGTACTGATGCTGTGTTAACCCTTCGTGTCTGCAAAGTTTGCTGGGGAAAAAAAAAGGATTCAGGTTCATAGGGGATCAGAGCGCCGCTCTGACGTTGGTATTTTTTCTTTCAGCTTGGAAGATCCTTCCCCTGCTGGATTCAAACCGAGCAGTGAAGCCAGGTCTGTTCCTGGTGATGGAGCCTTTGGAGGCCATGAAGTGATGTCTGTCTTTCAACCTCCCTGCTGATAAAGATTTATGTGATAGGAATAACTTGGTTGGGGTCAGGCTTCTCCTCCATAGAACCCAGGGCTATTTGGGGAGCTGCTGTGCAGCCTCTGTCCTGCTTCAATTTCAGCTTTAGGTATTTTTGCCTCTTCCCTTTGCACAGGATTTAAAGCTGAGATATGCAAACAGAGGCCGTTGTGCATCGCTCCAATGGGAAACTGCTCTCCAGCTCCTTGCATACAGTATCTGCATACAGTATCTTTTGCCTGCTTGCATAAATACTTTAATTGCTAATTTGCTGCTGTCATTTAGCACAGCTTTGGCATTTATCACTTGAATTTAAACTTGTTAAAACTGACAATTTTCTTGGCTAGCTGTGTTAATAATTTAAAGGGAAAAGCTCATTATTAAGTTATTATGGGTAATTATTTTGTAACTGGTGTGGAAATGGTCATTTCTGCAGCCTTAACAAATCACTGAATCATCGAATGGTTTGAGTTGGAAGGGACCTTAAGGACCATCTGGTCCGACCCTCTGCACTGAACAGGGACACCCACAGCTCCATCAGTGGTCAGAGCCCTTCCAGGCTGACCTTGGGTGTCTGCAGGGTGGGGGCACCATCATCTCTCTGGGCAACCTGTGCCACTGCCTCTCTACATGTATTGTAAAGAACTTTTTCCTTATGTCCATTCTACCTCTCCCCTCTTTTAGCTTGGAACCATCTCCCGTTGCCCTGCTGTCTCTCACCCAGCAGTGCAGTGCAGACACTCATCAGACGGGTCATTCCCCAAAGGGATGCAGGGATGCTTTGATTTTCAATGTGACACCCAGGTAAGCGATGCTGGCACGGCACCTTCCCCAGTTTCTCAGCATCCCTGCGGTTGGATTTACGCCGCGGTGAAGTCAACCCCTCCCCGCTCCCACCAGATGGCTCTCACGCTGCTTCCATTTCCCTCAGCAGGGCTGAGCAGCTCCTCTAGCCGAGTTTACGTGGGATGTGAGTTTTCCCATCACTTTATTTCGGAGACGTGCGGCGTGGACCCCCGGGGCAATGCTGGCACATCCAGGTGCCCTTGCCCTTCGCATTCCGCCCCTGCTGACTGGGTCAGCCTCAAAGATGAGGTGATGGAGGGCTGTGGATGGGCACAGCTTGGGGCCAGGCAGTGTCGTGGGGTGGCCCTGCGGACCTATAGCTGAACTGATGGCCATCCCCACCCCAGCCCCGACAGTGCTGCACATCCAATGCTTTGTGCTTTCTCAGGGGTGAGGACTGAAGGTGCTGAATTAGGCACAACTTATTTTTCTATTGGGCCACTGTTTGACTCAAGAAAATAAGAAAGGACTATTACCAACTTCTGACCCATTGCTTTGACATTTGAGTTTTGGCTTGCTTAACATAATATTGAGAAATTCAAACAGCTTTCCAGCTTGCAAAATTATGAATGCCTCCATTTGGCACTGGAAGAAACCAGCATCCTGGATTTCCTTACGTTTGCATTTTCCCCAGCACACCGGGGTCGTTTTCCCTTTGAGAACAATGCAGGGCTTGGCTCCCCCCGCTGTGCCGTGGCTGCAGCAGCTCGGTGTGGTGCAGGGCAGGTTGGTTCAGCCCCAGGAAGGCTCTGCCACACACCTTGGCTGCACAGCTCTCCCAGTTGCACGCCCTGCCCTGGGCTGCAGAGGGGCCCTCGCTCTGCACCGCTGCATCTTTGATGGGCTGAAGCTGTTGAAGGGCTGTTCTACTGATAAACGGATGAAAACCCGTATTTTCATCTCATGTCATCAAACATTCATCGGATACTCCTGGTCAATACTGACAGAGCCAGATTTGAACTGGTGACCCAGCAGTAAAAGGCCCCATTAGCAATTTCCCTGAAACGTCAAGCCGGAGCGTGACACAAACGAAACGCCGTGGGGATTTGTGCCACAGGGAAAAGCAGGTTCTGTCTGATTTCTGTTTACTAATGACTGTGTTACCAAAGCGTTTTGAAGGGGTTCATGCTTTCATATAATTCAGAAATAGGAAGAGCAGCACTGCCTGCACCCATCTCTCCACATAGGGCAGTGCTGGATGGACCCAACCTGCTCACATACACGGGTGGGGAAGAGCCCCTCTGAGCCCTGGGACCCAACAACATCCTCGTGTAGCCCTGTGGGACCGTCCTGTGCCAGGTCTGTGCTGTGATGGTGCTCCCTGCAGGCAGGCAAGCTGCTCTGCCTCCCATTGCTGCTCTGCCTCCCATCGCTGCTCTGTTCTTTCACCAGCAATTTTCATATCCCGATTCTTTCTTTCTTTACAGAATCATTTGAAGAAATAATGTGTGGGGGGGGAAAAAATATTACCTCCGGCAGTTGTGTTATAATGGCTCTTGTGCTGACAGCCCTTTGGGAACGGTGGCAGCAGCCGGGTAAGTATATATGACATCTTTGTAGTGATAAAGAAACAAATAAATGTTCCCATTAACACTCCATCAGGTCAACAGCTATTCCAGACCGACGTGATGCGAGAGGGACCGGCCTGATTCATATCACCTCAGACACGCTTCTCCCGCAGCATCTCCTCCGCAGAGCAGAGGTCCTGTTGGAGCCAGGTGGAGCCATTAAAGGAGCTGTGAACTTTTTACAAGTCGCCTGAAGTGCCCTGGCCTGAATCCAGCCCTGGTGTTGTTGCTGCGTCTGTTTCGCAGTTCCTCCATCACACCCCGACAATGGCTCTGTGTCAGCACTGCAGGAAGTCCTACCTCCAGGTTTGCAGCACGTTTTGGGAGGTGGCTGCTGCTTCCTGAGCCCCGCAGTGAGATGTGTGGGGTGTGAGCCTCGCTGCGACTGTCTGCTTGGGAAACATGAGCAGCATTTGTGTGTCATCCGCTGTGTGTGTGTGTGTAACAAACATGCAGTTGCTGCTCAGACTGGCTGCCTTTCTAGGGAAGACACAGGGAGCTGTGCTTGCATGGGGACTGCAATGCCCTGATCCCTGTGCAGGTGCACAGGTTGTGAATCCTGGAGCTTCCTATTCAGGAGGGTGTTTCAGTCCACTTTGCCTCTGATGAGATACCCCATGTCAGTTAGAAGGGCTGTGGGTAACGTACTGTTCCCAGTGGAAATGATGCTCTCCCCCCATGCTGTGGTCACTCTGATTGTTGCTGTCCCAGAACTGTAACTGCTTTTGCTCACAGGCTGAATGTTTTGGAGAAGAGATCCTGAGAAGGAACACTGGAGGTGCAGTGGGATGCATTCGCTCTGCACAGAGATAAAGCCAGAAGGATCCTTCCCTCTGAACAAAGCAGAACCTGAACTTGAACTGCAGGTTGTCCAAAACTCAGGAGAACGTAGGAAGAAGTGAGTTCTTCTTTGTGTATTAAAATCTTTTCTAACCAAAGCGCTGCTATGCTGTGTTCTGGCAAAGTCCCATTGGCTGTGGCTCTGCACCCAGCTCCAGCCACATCTGAGCCCCAGTGATGAGCTTCGTTCCCCTTCTGTTGAAATCGTGGAGCCTTCTGGAATTATTTCCAGAGAAAACAGGTTTCAGAATGGTCATCAGAAACAGCCAAACCCTGAGCCGTCAAGGCCCAGAAATAACGACCGTAATGCTGGCCAACCTGACTCTCATAGCTGCGCTCCTTCACCCGCAGGGCCGCGCTCACCCCGCGGGACGGGGGCTGACGGTGCCCGGCGTGGCCACCAGGTGGCGCTGTAACCACGTGGCGCTGCGGCACCGCACCGCGCCCGCCCCGCCCCGCGCAGCGCCGGGGGCCGCGGGTGGCCGTGGGAGTCCGGCTCTCCTGGCCGCGCGTTCCCGGTGAGCTGCCGAGGGAGCGCTCCGCGTGTGCGCCCCGTGTGCCCCCGCAAGGGCTTACCGACACGGCGGGGATACGTCTGTCCCAGCTAAGGTCCGTCCCCAGGGGCAGGGGTGCAGCAGCAGGAACTTTCTGCACGCGGTGCTCCCATCCTGCTCTCCTGCTGATGCTTCACAGCAGCTGTGGAAAAGCAGGCTCTTGTCACCCTTCTGTCTGCTCCCACCTTCCCCTTGCACCTTTCAAGAAGTCTGCACGCTGCTCCGCAGTCCCGTGGATGAGCCCTTTTCTTTCATTCCCTGCAGGAACGGGTCGGGTAGGAGGAACGAAATGCCTCCGGAGGCTGAGCCCTCTCACCTGCCAGAGGACGTCGGGTTCGTCTGTGGCTGGGAAGTCTTTGGATTCAACACAGGAGTGTGGATGTAAGAAAATATCGTGTGCAAAGCATCTTTGCTGGGGAGGATGTGATGTGTGAAATGCTCCCAAGCCCTTTTCTCCACACCAGCATAAAACACAGGTAAACGCTCAGCCCCCAGTGCTCTGTGCCCCTCGCTCCCAGCTCAAAGCCAGAAGTTGTTTTCCCTTTCTCCCATCAGCACAGCCTCACTGGCCATCTCCCTTCTCTGGGCAGAGCAATATGGGTCCTTTGGGTGCCTTGTCCTCTGGTGAGGGGTGTGGAGGAGGGAACGGGGCTTTTCTCTCAGCAATTCCCATTTCCAACCCCTTGTTCCCTGTGTTGGGACCTACACAGGGGAAATAGGGCTGTTCTGTTGAGGCAGGATAGAAAACACACAGGCTAGGGGTGAGCAGGGCCTTGGGCCCACCTGGAAGTGCTGTTGGGGAGGAGAGGCTTTCCCTTGGCAGGAGGCATTGGGATCTGCAGCCTCTCAGGGCATTTGTGTGTCCTCTGTGGTCCCTTGTTGGGATGCCCTCCCTTTACCTTCCATAGCTGTGGGTGCTGTGGCCGTTCCCCCACCCCCCCTCTCCAGCCCTGTATTTAAGCTGTCCTTGCTGGTGAAGCAGAGGTGTGTCACATGGATTTATGCTGTGAGGATAAAATCCCCGTGTGGCTGTCGCTCATTTGGGGAGCAAGGCCCGTCCCCAGCAGCAGCAGATGGCAGCTGTAGGTCTGTCTGTCCCGCTGTGTGTCGTACACTGGCAGCACAGCTTCACCCACGGCCGTGTCCCAGCACAGGGCAGCTGTGCTCAGGCCATGGACCAGACCTGACCTGCAGAAAGTCAGAGCCGACTGCATGGGAATTCTTTACCTAAAAGCCCCAGCATGCAGCGGTTGGCTCCTGCAGTGTGAATGGGGCACTGCAGTCTCAGTGCCAGCTGCCAGCCCTCCCCCCTTTATTTTTTTGCCCATCCCTGAATTTCTCACCCTTCCCTCATTCCAGCTCTGCTTTCCTTTCATGGTCCCCTGTGGAGGTCGAGCTGGGCTTTAACCCTTTGCTGCTTGCAGCGCTGTCAGTGGCTCTGAGGCTGCCCTAAGCCCAGTGCAGCATTGTCCCCACTCTGCTGGCTCGGCTGGAGCTGCTGCCACATCACCAGTGCATGTGTGTGTGTCCAAGGAAGAAAGTGGGGGGAAGTTGTCCCTGTTGCTGTCACAGTGCTGTCCCTGCCCAGCAGAGGTGCCCTCAGCCCGTGCTGTGCTGCTCCTCCTTCAGCATCCAGGAAAAGGCATGGAGATGGTCCCCCATTCCCTATAACAGATTTGTGCCAACTGCTCAGAATATCGATTCAAGCGCATTATTCCTCCCTCGGCAGCTCCCTGCCCTGGGAAAGGAGCAATCAGTGCAGGTGCAAATAGCTTTTAATTGCAAAATGTATCTCGCCACGAAGGCATTTAGGCTGGATACGATACAACTGCTGCAGCAGCAGCCTGGAGAAGACCAATAAGCCGAAACGCTGCAGGGGCCAAACTGCTCCTATACAATACCTATGGCGTAAATATTCATGCGTGGCTCTATGGCTGTGTTCCTCCACACGTCCCTGAGATGTGACACAGTAGGATTATATGAAAATTCAAATATCAGCTGCAGGGAAGGTGGAAACTTGCTTTCTGCAGCAGCTCATGCGCGAGAACACAGCGCAGTGGAGATGGGGATGAATTGTGTGTGGAGATGAGTTGTGTGTGGACTTCCCTACAGCAGAGGCTCAGGTGTGGCTGTTGGTGCCAGCAGCCGTGCGGGCAGGGGCTGCTGGGCTGGGCGTTGTGACTGAGGTTTCGCTGCCATTGCCCACGTAGTGATGTATACAGGTGGTGGGAAGAGGCTCCTATGGCGTTCTCAGGATGCCTAGGGATGCTTATGGAGCTGTGCAAGGGTGCTTGGAGTCAGACTCTCTGTTCTCTGGGTCGACTCTGAGGCCCTTGGCTATGCTCTGGATGGGAGTGGGTGCAGCCTGGATCCCAGGCAGCAGCAGCAGGGGCTCGGAGTGGGCACGGGGGCAGCAAGCAAAGCCACGATTAATTCAAAGTCAACCCGGCCCATCCCCGGTCCGGCATTGCCCTGCAGAAGGGGAGGAGCCCCGCCGGGCTGCCCCTCGCGTGGGTTATGCCACGTGCCAACATCGCAGGGGCTGCGGTTGGGGCGGCATCACCTGCAGCCCTGACAGCCCCCGGGAGGCGGCCCCGCCCGTGGTCCGGCAGCGGAGGGGCGCCGGGGGGAGGTCGGGACGGGCACGGAGCGGCCGCCCAGCGCTTTCGCAAAGAGGGCAGGGACTGCGAATATTATTGTTGGTATTATTTCCCCGGGGGGGGGGGTTGAAGCCAAGAGCGGAGTTTCTCCGCTGTCCTGTCCTGGTCGGAAACGGTGCGCTTCTCTCGCGCAGCACCGCAGCGCCGTCCGGAACGGGGCGGAACGCGGGGGGGTGCGGTGGAGATTTGGGCTTTGCGGCGGTCCCGGGCTGAGCCGCTCCGCCCCTCCGGGGTCCGGTGGGGAAGTGGCTGCGGGGCGGCGGGCACGGCTGGCCGCCGGGGGGGTATCTCGGCTTCGGGCCCTCGACCGGCGGCCGAGGTGATCCCGGCGGGACCCGGCGGGCGGCCGCCGCCTCGATGAACAAAGGCGCGATCGCGTTGGGATCAATGAAGCCCGGGGGGGCTCGGGGCAACTTTCCCCCGGGCCGGCCGGAGCTCCTGGGCGGGGTATGCTAATGAGGGGGGCGTGGCTCCGCCCCCGCGGCCGCGTCGCGCGAGCCGCTATTGGCGGAGGGGCGGCGGAGGGAGGGAGGGGGAAGAGGTGACGCGATGCAAATGAGGGGGGCGTGCCTTCCGAGGCCCCGCCCCCCGCCCGCCGGGGCTGCGGGGCTCGTGTTCGGCGGCGGGGACAGTCAAAGTGGCTCCCATAGGGAGAGACGGCGAGTCCGCCCGGCGCTGCGGGAGAGGGAGGGGGCGCGGGCACCGGGAGCCCCGGGGTCTCCCTCGGTCCGTCCGTCCGTCCGTCCTTCCCGCTCCCTTCCCGGCGTGCGCCCGGCTCCGGCAACTCGCTTCCTGCTCGGCTGAAAGAGGGAGGAGAGAGCGCTTCGGCTGGGAGAGAAGAAAAGAAAGAGGGAGAAAAGAAAGAAAAGAGAGAGGGGAAAAAAGAGGGGGGGGAAACTTGCCTCTCTTGTCACTGGAAAATGACACTTGATGTAGCGGAGCCCGCCGCAGCTCCCGTTCGTCCTATTGTTTCTTAAACTGCCATCCGAGATTTTTTTTTTTTTTTTTTTCCTCTTGCCTGCTGCCATCCGAGGGGTGTCTTCATACAAAAGGGACTCCGAGTTCTCCTCCGGCTCTGCGAGCGCTGCCGGCAGCCCCCGGCGCCCCGCAGCCCCTCCGCGCACCCAAACAAACTGCACGCGCAGCGCCCAGCCGCGCTCCGATCGCCTCTGGATTTTTTGTTTTTTAATTATTATTATTGTTATTTTTTTAATTTTTTTAATGTCCGTGCCTGTGTTTGCTTTCTCTGCCTCGCTTTGATTCCAGCGAGAGAGAGAAAAAGGAAAACACATATTAAAAAAAAAAAAAAAAAACAAACCCAAAAAACAATAAAACATTTAACAGCGATTTCATCACTTTTTTTTTTTTTTTTTTTTTTTTTTTTTTTTGCGTAAAGAAGGAAGATTTTGCGCTGTTGTTTCTGATTCATGTTTGGGATCCAGGAAAGCATCCAGCGGAGCGGGAGCAGCATGAAGGAGGAGCCCCTCGGCGCGGGGATGAACGCGGTGCGGACGTGGATGCAGGGAGCGGGCGTCCTGGACGCCAGCACGGCCGCGCAGAGGTAGGCAGCTCCGCACCGCCCCAAAGCCGCCCCGGAGCTCTGCTGCCAGCAGTGAGTTTCGCGTAGCTGTCTCCAGTTAAATATTGATTCCCCCCTCGTCCCGTAGGAAGGAATTTTGATTAAAAAATCATCGTAGGAACAATAAAGGAAGCGGCGAGCTCTGCTAGGTGGGAATAGATTGGGTTTAGTGTTGGTGTTCGCGCGGAGGAAGGAGTTTTCAAAACTATGTTGGTGCTGCTTTAGCCTTAAGATCTCCCATCGACGCTTCCCTCCTCCGATAAGCTGCGAGTTGTGCACGGATTCTCCAAAATATATTTCTTTACTTCTCTTCCTTATCCCCGCCAGGATCAGCAGCTCCTCTCCTCCCGCCCCGATAAGCGGGGACTGTGCAGAGCTTTCCGGAGGAGAAATTTAATTCGAAGCCTCCCTGTAAAACCACTGCCGCTTATCTTAGATTTCCCCAAAAGAAATCCCTGCACCTGGGAGGTGGAGGTGATGGGGCTGCACCCGGCTCCGTTTTCCCTCTCATTCCTCCTTCTCCCCATCCTCTTCCCCGGGGAAAGAAAAATCAGCTGCCGGCTCCGCATCCCGAGCCCCGCAGCCGGCAGCGGCTCACGAGTTCCGTGTTGACATCTCCCGCTGTCTCCCACCTCTCCGCGCACCTCGCATCCCCCCTCGGCCCTCCCCCCCCCTCCATTCGGAGCTCTCTAAGGAAGGGAAAGTTCTGCAGGGACAACCCTGAAATATTTCCCGTTGTCTCCCGGGCTGCCCTCGCGGTGTTTACCCGGCGCTCCTCCGAGGGGAGGAAGGGGCTCGCAGGACTGAAACTGAAAGATAAGGCGCACGCGGGGCGCTCCGGTGACAGCTTCGAGCCGACTTTGAGAAGTGGCAGAGCATGGCGCTCCGCGGGGCAGCGCGCCGGCTGGGCTGAGCGCTGCCCGCCATGCAGGGCCGCCTGTGGGAGGGCGCTGCCCTTGGAGAGGGCCGGTGGGTGCCGCTTCGGGGTCCCGGGGGGGTTGCGGGGTGCTGCGGGGCACGGTGGGGTCGGGTCCCGGCTCTCCACGGGGAAAGGCAGCGACTTTTCCTCCACCAAAAAGGAAGAGTCGCGGGGCGGTTCGGGGAGAGGATGCTCGATGCCCGGGGAGCCCAAAGGGGTCCCGTGTGGCGTCGGGGTGGGACAGGGACAGAGCCTAGGGAGGCCGCGCCGTCCGAGCTGCCGCTAACCCGCGTCTTTGTGGTCCCAGCGGAGTGGGTCTGGCCCGGGCTCACTTCGAGAAGCAGCCTCCTTCTAACCTGAGGAAGTCCAACTTTTTCCACTTCGTCCTGGCTCTGTATGACCGGCAGGGGCAGCCCGTGGAGATCGAGCGCACCGCCTTCGTGGGCTTCGTGGAGAAGGAGAAGGTGAGTATCAGCGCGGTGCCCCGAACTCCGCTCTGGGGCCCTCCCCGCTCCGTTCCCCCCGAAGCCGCGGCACCGGCTCTACCCGGGAGCCCCCTCCGTCTGCGGGCATTTTGCCAGGGATGGGGGGGCCCCTCTGGTCTCCCCCCTTTGCCTGGAGGCTGCGAGCCGCCTCGTCCGGCCGAGTGATGGAGAAGCTTCATACCTTACACGTATTTTTTATTTTTTTTCTTTCCTTCCCTCCTCCTCGCGTCTTTGGATTCAGGAAGCTAACAGCGAAAAGACCAACAACGGGATCCACTATCGTCTGCAGCTACTCTACAGCAATGGTAAGGGCTGGGAGCCCCCGGTGTCAGCCCTACCGCCCCCCACCGCCACCACCACCGGCTGCCCTCCGGCCGCTCCTCGGCTAGAAAAACCCCCCGGGGCCCGAGGAGCCGCTGCTCCCATCCCCTCCGCTCCGCGCATCCCCACGCTCGGTGCCCGGGCACAGCCCGATTGGGGCGGGCAGCTCCGGCCGAGAGAGCGCCGTCGGGTCCGAGCCCTCGGGCGAACCCCGCTATTTGGCCGCCGGCCCCGCCGCTCCTCACTGCTCTGCCTCTTTTCAGGGATCAGGACGGAACAGGATTTCTACGTTCGCCTCATCGACTCCATGACCAAGCAGGTGAGTGCTGCGGAGAGCGGCCGCGGAAAAGGGGAGTGCGTGTGTGTTTGTGTGTGTTGGGGGGGGAGGGAGGGGGAGCGGCCGTCGGGGCCCGGCGGGGCGGCGAAACCCGGCTCCGGTTCGCAGCGTGAGCGGCTCCGCCGGGGGAGGGGGAAGGGAACGACCGCGTTCCCCGCTCCGCACCCGGGGCAGCCGTAGGGCCGCGCTGCGGGGTCCGACCCCGGCGTCGGGGCTGCGAGGAGCCCTCGGGAGGGGGCCCGGAGCGCTCCGGAAAAATCTTGGCGACTTCCAACCAGCCCGACCCGGGGGCTATTGAGCCGCTTAATTGTAGGATTTAACCTCCCGCCCCCCCCCTCCAGCCCACCAAACGCTGCGAGCACAGCCGCCGGGCAGGCGCTGAGGCTTCTATTTGTCCTTTCTTTATTTGCGCGACCGCCGGGTCGTTGGTTTCGAGGAGGAGCGAGAGTAAATCGTGGCGAATTTGCATGGCGGATGGGAAAAGCCCCCCGAAATGCTGCGCGGGGAGCGGCGAGCGCCGTGCTCGGCTCCGGGGAGGGCTGTAGGGCAGCAGAGCTTGTAAATGGATTAACCCTAATTGTGGGATTGCTCTTTAGCTTTCCAAACAGAGTAGAAACGTGCGTGCGTACCTGCAAAACATACTTTTCTGGGTGCAAAGTGGGTTTGTGGGAAAGGATCGTCTGTACAAATCGATTCACTGTTTTAGAAATTGTTCCTTCAGTTTCTCTTCTGCTCCTGTCAGAAGCTTTTGCCCTCGTAAAACATTTCTTCTAAATAGTGGGCACGTTTTTAAACCTTTTTCTTTCTTTCTTCCTTTCTTTCTTTTTTTTTTTTTTTTTTTCCCTTTAGATGCCTTTTTCCCCTGAATCTGCTTTATTTGTAAAAATATTTCTTAAATTTTATTGTATTTAAGAAAAGAAAATCGTTCTGGTTCCTGTTGATTTTTTTTTTTTTTTTTTTTTTCCTGCACCGATAGGAAAAGTCAGTCCCTGTATCCCTGTATGCTCAAACCCAGTTGTCTTTAGGGGAAAAAAAAACCAAAAACCTCTTGGCTTCTGCCTGGGTTTCTTTTTCTACAGCAAAACATAAAGCTCCAAGGGCTGAGTTTGTTTTAGAAAACTCTCTTTGATGGTCCCAAAACATCTTTTCCTGCTATTGAAGGCTGCCTTTCAATAGAGAGAGGAAAAAAAAAAAAAAAAAAAAAGAGAACTTAGAAGAATTCTACTCGACAATCCCCTGTGCATCTGAACTCTGTTAAACCATACGCTTCCAAACAGAGCCCTGTAGGACTTACAACAACAGCAACATACCCTTATTCATAACAAACCTTGGGAAGTGTTTGCTGCCGTTCCTTCATTTTCAGGCACAAATGGGTTAGTTTGTGTCATAAGTGACAAAATCTGTCGGATGGGTGAACTCTTTTTCGTCCTTTCAGAACTTTGTGTTTCAGCGCAGAGCATAGGAGAGCGCCCATCAATAAATATTATCTTTAAATAGCTTTCCTATCGGTACGGAAATGTGAAAGCCTCAGTTCATAATCCTGCTGAAAACAGATCCGTGAACTCATGTAGAGCAATGGATTCAAAATAATTTTCTTAACAAAGGCATCTTGCATATGAAGAGTTCATCCTAAGGCGCTGTTTGACCTCTTGGTCTCTCATTATTATCGAGTCATCAGAGGGTCTTGGAAAGAAAGGGGAAAAGAAACCCTGAGATACAGTTTATTTGTAAAACATGCCATGTAGCTTTAAAGCACGTTCACATGGAGGAAAAAAAAAAAGAAAAAAAAAAGAAAACTTTCTGATTTCAGGAAACCGTACAGAAACAAAGTTAGGAGAAATGGCAGATTTTGGGGGAAAATGCAATGGAGTTGGGAAGTGAAGGTTTGAGAACAAAAGCTCCAAACTTGGATAAGAAAGCGGAGAGAGGAGGGATGTTTTAAACAACCACGTTTGTTTGGGTATTAGTTTCATTAAGTTCTCTAGGTGTGATTATAATTGCTTATGAGAATTAAGGCATTGGCACGTCAAAGCTGTGGCAGTGCTCATCTGTATGTTTTCAGGGGCCAGGGTCTGAAATCCCCCCCGCTTCTTTATTTATTTATTTATTTATTTATTTTCTTTCTTTCTTTCTTCTCTCTCTTCTTTCTCTTCTTTCTCTCTCTTCTTTCTCTTCTTTCTCTTCTTTCTCTTCTTTCTCTTCTTTC
>JAPSGF010000035.1:7238337-7266809 GCA_035772895.1 Perdix hodgsoniae | reverse complement strand
CTTCTTTCTCTTCTTTCTCTTCTTTCTCTTCTTTCTCTTCTTTCTCTCTTTTTTTCCTTTCTTTCTTTCTTCCTTTTTTCCTTTCCTTCCTTCCTTCCTTCCTTCCTTCCTTTCTTCCTTCCTAAATGAAATCTTGTCAGAGTTGTGATTGCTTCAGTGGCTGAATGCTTATTAGGCACTGAAGTACAACACATGACAGAGCTCACCCAAATGTTGAATGTATCATTTATATTTTACGACAGTGAATTATATAGAACATTCTCAAGTAACTTTCAAATCATCAAACTGTAATTAAATATTGCAAAGACTGTCTGAAAATTCTTTAATTTTTAATGAAAGTTAAATATATATTGTCAGCCTACTTGAAGGTGTAGTATTTTAATGCGTGACGCTCAGAACAAATTGGATAATGAAATGATTACTTTTAAATGAAACTGTTGCAGGAGCATTCACGTTTCCGCTGGCACGGAGCTTCCCCTGCTCACACACACGTTCACACACTCAATAATTGTGAATTCCCAGACCGAAATTACAGCGACTCTGAGGTTTCTGGTGGCAAATTAAAAATCCCACAGAAGCAAAGCTTGAGTGAGTTCAGTTCCCCAGGTCGTATGGGGAAGGATCTTTATATTAAATAGATATATGTTTTAAGATATGGCCAAAGCAGATTTGAATCTGTTCTCTTTGTGTCACGATTATGAATTGCGAGGTTTTACGCAGCTGTGGATTAAGTTAAGTAAGATAAAATCCGTTTTGCAAATCAGACCTTGATTTCTCTACATCGGGTTGCTACTCCTAGATTTAACTTAAATATCCCATTAGCAGCATACACCACAAAGCCAGGCAGGGCTGCACTGCTCGCTGTGTGCAATTGTAGGTATTCCTGCTTCCGCAGAGTTCTTGATCAGGGCTAGTAAGGCTTTGTTGCTGTTCGTACGGTCCAGCTGAAGGCCCAGCCCAGGAGCTGTGCTGTGGGCTGACAGGGGCTGTCTGCGTGTTCTATGTTCGGTGTCTGTGGGCGGCGATGCGCTGTGGGAGCAGTGCTGGGTGCTGGTGGTGCGGCCAAAGGAGGCACACATGTCACCGGCTCCATCCCAGCGCAGATCTCAGCTGTGCGCTCCCTCCAAGCACGAGCTCTTGTGGTGGTCCTTGGGGGACTTTGGAACGGGAAGCTCAGGCCGGGCCGGGCTCAGAATGTGCTGAACACTGTGCTGTACGTGGCCTTTGGTGGTGGCCCTGGAGGAGCGCAGAGTGGGATGGTGAGGGGTCTCGCTGCATCCCCGTCATGTTAAAATTGTAAACGCTGCGCACAAATCGTCAGTGTTGTGGGGAAGTTCTTTCCAGTGTCAATGCTGTCTTAATTACATTTTCTTTCATGTTATCTTGGCATCTCCTTTTATGTCAGGATCACATTCCTAATGCTCTCAAAACCCCGTAAGATCCCAAACTTTATAGCTGTCGCTTTGCGTAGGGCAGCAGCTCCCGGTGCAGTCGGTCTGGCACTACGATGCTGTGTTTTGAAATTGCCTGCAAAATGTGAAATATGTCTGCTGAAATAAAGCTGGAGTTTTTAGGCAAGTCTGGGGATTTTAATGTATTTAGAGAGGAGAGGCTTTGTCAGCCGCGTTTTCATAAAGTTGAGATATTTCACGATGAGGAAGGATGGAGGAAATAAATCTGGAATACTTCTTACCCAAGCATTTTTCCTTCAGCCGTTCTCATTCATAAGATATATTGGAGGGTGCTACAGCTCAGGCGTCTCAGAAAGCATAAGTTTTGCAAGATAGCTGCTGACTGTTTTTGGGTGGAAAACCCTTCTGACTTGAGCTCTGGTTGCGCTTCGCCTTTTCTCAGAGCTGTAACTCTGGATGCGAGTGGGTTCTGTGTTGATGCCTGTGATGCTCTCTGCTGTGTGCGGAGGGTTGAGGAGCTGTGCTCTGCACACAGCACACGGCACAGCCCTTTGCTGGCAGCGATGTGCATGGGAAAAAAAATGTTATCAATAGCAGACTCGGAGAAATTTCACACAAACATAAAACAAAACCTAACCCCTGTGATGGGGAAAGTTTACACTGCGCCAGATTTTAGCAGCTTTCTTGTTCCTTTGGTGAGATGTCAGAAGTGCAGGTGATTTTAATTTTCTTGTACGACGAGGAGCGGAGAAGTTTGGAATTTGCATGCATGATCAGGACCTGTGTTTGGGAAAATGTAAACTCATCACAGTGGAAAATGTGTTGTTTGGAGTCTGAGGGTGAAAACAAAGCTGAGGATTTTGGAGAGACTGCCTGAGCCAGATGGCCTGGTGCATTCCCAGTCTGGCAGCCCAACTGCTCCCTCCTGTATAATATACAGCCATTTGTTCTGGGATATTTACGCTAGAGCTGTTTCCATGTGAATGTTTGAAAACCATTAAAAATGAACATATTAGGAGAGATAAATTTATTTAATTTGTGCGAATACGTCAATAAGCGGGCTGCGTATCAAAGGCGGGGGGACAAAATAATGAGATGCCACTGAATTGTGCACTGAGACACAGCGAGAGCTGAATGTCCTCTCCTGGGGACCCAGCGCTGCGCTGCTGTCTGCGGCGGGTGAGCAGAAATCCTGCCTGGGTGAGCAGGGAGCACTCGGGTAATTAGGGGTTAAGCACTGGAAGCCAAATAGATGTAATGCGCTGAATTCACAGCGTTTTCCGCGTGGCCATATAGCGGATAGGAGCTAATCTGTGCTGCCCCATCTGAAGTCAATTGCAGAACTCCTATTGAATTCGGTGGGGCCAGGATTTTATTTTCCCTGTGTGTGTATGTGTGCATACGTCACTGAGGATCGTTTGGGTTCTGTTTTTTTTTGAAAAGAGCCTCATTCTAATGAGCTTTCTCCTTTATTTCAATAAAATATAGAGTTTGCCTTGAGAAACAGAGGAGGGATTTGAAAGCGAGTGGGTTCAGACGCGCGCTGCTGATTTCTCTCGTTCTCTGGCTCTTAAAAATCAGGGCTGTGGCACCACGAGGAGTATTATGGCCATGATCTCAGTCCTTCAGGACTTTCTCACCCCGCTCAGAGCAGCGCTGCCCGCCTGGCGCTGCGCGGCTGTTCAGCTCTCAGCTGTACCAGCGTCAGTCTGGATTTAGTCAGGAAGAGCTGAGGACAAAATCTGCGTGGATCTTTTCCCACCTTCTCCATCAACTCTTTTACTGCTTTATTCTGCCATCTTTTACTCATGAAAAAGCCACCTAAATCAGAACGGTAGCCTTGGTTTTATGTTGTTCCCCTCCCTTTTACTCTATCTTTTTTTTTTTTTTTAAATGAACTCTCACTGAAAAGTTTTCCGAATTGCTGGATGCACTTGTAGGCTAGGAATGAACGGGATGTGCTCAGCGCACTCATTTGTATGTGCTGGCCAGTGGTGAATTGTGCTTGATTTAACTTTTTATGCGGCTTTATGTACATAGAAGAAAGGGAGCTTCGTAGTTTGACATCAGTTTTTCAGGGCCTGATTTTGAGATAGGTTTGTGCACGGGCAGTCGTTACTCATTGGGACTTCTGACAGAAAGGGCACTTCATTGAGAAACGGTTTACAAACGTAAGCTGAGTTTTGTGGGGAAATATTTAAGATCTTCGCGTGGAGAAGACCTGTTTTGAAAGATGAGATGCACTGAAGTCAAAGCTACAGGAGTAAATAAAAAAGAAAAACAACGTCTATAATTTTCATTTCCTTTGCTAATGTTTTGTTGTGCAACTCCGATGTGTATTTGCAGGCTTATTTTTAGCCCTGCTGTGGTCTAAGTTTATCCGCTGTAACTTTCACTTTATCTCTCATTAATGTGATCCCGATTTGATGAAGTTGTGGCGGTGTTTGGGTGATGTCGGCTCCTAACGCTGTCGCTCTGTGCTGAAGCTCCACTTTAATTGCTAGAAATGTTTGGATAGTTTTGTGAAAAGCGTATCTTTTCCAATCTTAAATATTTTCACAACAGTAACATTGCAGACCCTTCCTGTAAATACACTTCTGGTCGCTATAAAGATGTGAAACTTTAGCAGTTCCTGTTTCCTTTTTGCAACTAATTGTAAAATTGGTGTTTTAGATCAGCGCCGTCTGAAAGATGGTAGAGGATCTATAATGCTCACAGGCGGCTGTTCATGGAGGTGGACAGTCGGTGCTTTGCACACTCGTTTGCAAATAAATTGGGAAACAGGAATAAGAGTTGGCGGTGAGAAATGAGCTCGGCTGTTCCTTTTGCTTCCTCAAATTTCCTAGAAATTCCTGGAGGAATAGAATATACAGAAGGATCCGCACTTAACGGTGAGAAACCACAGTGTGCATGGGTGCAATATTAGTAGTCAAATGCAAACAAAGTGAAAAGCAAATCCTTAACGCAGACGAAGGCAGAAGAATGTCATGCACGCAAAGAAGGGATCACTGATGTTAAACACAACAGACAAGGTGATTATGTACCACAGTGTTGACTCTGCCCGTTCATTATTGCTATTTAGTTGAGTTATTTAAGCGGGTACCTGGAGGTTAAGTAAGCATAGCAGCAGGAAGAGAAGAGGAAAGGAGAGAGGAGGGGGAAAAAGAAAGTAGGATTTGTGTTCTGCTCGGTCATTCCTAATGCTCCCTCCACTTCAGTGGCAACATGGACTGGGTAATTTTGTTTTAGGGTCCGAAAGCCTATGAAGCATGAGTCGAGTTCTGCAGTCCTCTCTTGGATGCCATGTGGTGCTGTGCCACGGTGAATGGGAATCCAGAGCAGATTATTCTTTGATTATTTGTTGATTAGGTCCAACAGGGGTGCTGAGCTTCCCCTGTCTTGGTTGAATGAATTTGGATGCTGGGTTTTCTGGAGTCTTTGTGATGTCCCTGCTGTGACCCCATCAGCTGTGGTCCTTTGGTTCCTCAGTTTGGGCTAGAAGCTTCATCCCATCTTACAGTTTAATGCACACAAATGAGGAATTTCTGAAATAGTCGCACATCATGATGTCTGTTGGTGCAGACATCTTCCAAGCAGCAGCTCTCGGGTATGGATGGGAGAGCACCTCCCGATGTGACCCAGCCTGCCTCTTGCTGGTGGTGGTGCTGTGAGGGTTCGACGTGTCCCCGACACCCACTGCTGTGTCCCCTTCGTGTGGGAGTGCCGGGTTCACAGCGTGTTTCTTTCTGCTGGGACACAGGGCAGGGAAGCTCTCGTTTTGGGGCAGATTTCTAGCTAAACTAAAGTGAAACAGTTAGAACTAGCGAATATAACATGGATGTTGCTGATGTTATTTGTGGAATTACTAAATAATTTTATAATGCATGAAATTCGTATTGTGTCTTACTATTAAAACGGTGTTAAAAATCAGCTCATGCTTCTGCAGATTTGCATGTCCCAAGAGCCATGCCTCCGCTGTAGGTGCAGCACCTCTTACCTTTAGCAGATTATATTTGCAAGGACTGCAGTAGCAGCACATGGTCTCACTTCATCATATATCAAGATACTTTATTTTTTCTCATTAGTATTTTCCACGCTTCCATGTTAATATCGTCCCACTCTGTAAAATGTATTTCCTCTGCATAATACAATTAGAAAAATGTCTTTTTAGTTACTAATTTACTGCTAGCTTTATAGACACCCGTATCAGATGTAATTTTATCTTCAGGGTTTGTTTCCCAGTTTCCTCCTCCTGCGCCTGTATCTGGGAGGCTGCTGGGGTCCCACTGCAGTGCGGGGCAGAGCTGCTGCTTGCAGCCTCATCTTCCCCCAGGCTCTGCCACAGATTCCAGCTCCAGGATGGCAGCCGGAAAGAGTTAGGAACCTCTGTGCCCTCAACATTTGCTGTTGTAAAGACAGTTTCTTTTCTGTCTTATTTTGCTGCTGGGGACAGCCCAGGGTAGGTGCCCAGCTGGCCGCATTTTGTGGGGTGAGCCAGCAGAGAGAAACCAGGGCTGTGTGGGTGGGCAGAAAGCAAAAACTCTGTCCCAATCCGATGGGAGCTCTCTGGTGTGAGCAGTTACCCGGCGTGTGTGTAAGGCCGATCCCTCACCGTTGCTCTGTGTCCTGCTGCTGGGAGGGCTGCAGAAATCAACCCTTCTTGCTGGGTGCATATGCTGTCCTTCCACAGCTTTAACTTGAAAGATTCTCCCCGTGCTATCTCAGAGTCAGTTTCTCAGGCTGGTTATCCATCCCTATTTGTTTTGGTGCCCTCTCACAGGGCCTGCCTCTCGCTTATTTATATCCTTGTAACTCTGGAGCTGCTCGGCATCGCAAGGCACAGGATCAGGCCTGAGTGCTTCCAGGAGCTACCAGCAAAATGCCCGGGTTGCGCAGTGTGCAGCTTTTGGAATTAAAAATGCATGAGCTCTTGCTCTGTCTCTCTTTCTCTCTCTCTTTCTTTCTTTCTTTTTTTTTTTTTTTTTTTTTTTAATGAATAGAGCCCAAAGTATGCCAAGCCTTGCTGTTGTTTTTTTTTTTCTTTTTCTTTTTTTTTCCTTCCTTTCTTTTAATGCTATTAGGTTTATATTTTATTCTGAATTGAAAAGAAAATTGTGGTTGTCTTGACTACTAAAAAAAACCCATCCTACACACAGCTTGAGGGATGTGCAGCAGAGAGGAGGGAATTTAGCAGTTCCCAGCTCAGTTGTTCCCAAACACAGACCTCGGGCAGGTTCGGCCGCTGTTGGCCCTGTGCACTCAGCGTCCACAATGCTGTTTTTTCTTTTCTCCCAACTCAACGTGACGCATGGCTAAAAATGTGTTTTCTTTCTAGGCGATAGTATATGAAGGCCAAGACAAGAACCCCGAAATGTGCCGAGTTCTGCTCACGCATGAAATAATGTGCAGGTAAGAGATACCCTGCTTCCCCCTAATTAGTGATGAGAAGATGAATCTGTCTCTCAAAATCTAGGTTGAACCTGTGACTATTTTAGGACTTAAATTTATCTTTCTTGCATTAAACAATCCCAAAATAACACAGTCTGGTGTGTGTAATTAGCAGCAAGGTCTCTGTCGCCGCAGCAGTTTTCAATTGATAAAGAATTTTCCTCAACCGCGCTACTGGGTTGCATTTAGACCCCGTAGCCTACAAAAGTGGGCTCACCAAAATTAATAGTTAATTATAGAATTGTAGTTTTCTCTGCCCCCAATTCCCAAGCAAATGACGAAGTCTGCTCTCCCAGCAGCATGACAAAATGGTTGTTCTGGTGTTAGTTTCTGGCCTAACCGGCGGCCAGGGCTTCTCCCGCCTGCCTGGGCCCAGCAGGTCATGCTTCGCCGCCCCACTGGCTGCTGTTTGTTGGTGTTCTCCAACCACACAGATCTGGCCCTCTCCATGCCCTGCTCCCCCCAGAGGTGCCTGCCTGGGGCTGGCACTTAAATCTGGGATGGAGAGATGGATTCTTCTTCAGCTATTTCCTTCCCCTTTCTGCTGGCAGCGTTAGGTGAAGCCCGCTCTGTTCCCTCACAGCATCTTCTCCCATAGCCCTCAGGCACCCAGGAGAGCTTGACCTTGCAGTCTTATTAAAGTTAGTGGGTGTTTTTGCATGTCTGAAAAACTCATTTGTTACATGTTATTCGATGGCAGAAAATAATTCCCTGGTGGAAGACGAGGCATTCTTGCATAAGCTCATTGTTACAATCAGTTGTTTTAAGACTGTAAAAATGCCATTGCATGCATTGTAACTTTTACAAAACACATTTACTAAAAAGGAGTAACTTGAGGGGAAAAGCTGGTACCCACTTCTAAGAGAATAAACTTGGATGAGGGTTTCCTGGTGGGGGAGAGTCTTAGACAAAGTATTCAGATGGAAACTTCTCTGCTGGTTGATGTTTTTTCCCTTTATTCTTTGGAATCTGTGTGTTTTGTGCTTCCTAACGGCTTCTGTCTGATAAAACCCAGCTTGAGGGCAGAGCCCTGCGATGCCACTCTCCTTGCATTGCTTGCCGGGTGGAACCCCACACAGCTTGCAGGATCTGGGGGCCTTTAGTTTCCATATCCTATTTTGTAGGCTACTTTGTTCAGCAGGTTTGGCTTTGGGAAACCAGAGATAACCCATTCCAGCCTCAGCTCTTGGAGAGGTCCCAAGTTGCTGCTGCTGGAAACTGTAGCACGGCTTTGCTGAGGACTCCTGACCAGTCTTACCTTTCCCAGTGGAAGCCCAGCCCCACTGACAACCTGTAATTGCACTAAAACTCATTGGCCCAATTAGCACCTCTTTCACACTAGATACCTAGCTAGGAACAATTCGTGGAAATATTAAAGGAGGCCTCTGACCCGATAAGACTGAAGTGCATGCTTTGCTTTTCTTGTGGAAGCAGCTCAGTGGAACAGTGAGTAAAATTAAGCACATGGTGAAGTGCCTGCAGCGTCAGAGCCTGAATATGCTGGTAGCCTCACGTAGTGTGCCCTGTTGGTTCCTAGACTGCAAGGTTTGGAGGTGAAAATAATCTGGGTATCTAGGTGAGCATCCAGACCTCAGGAGGGGCTGAGCACAGGCTCTCAGTCTGCAGCATCTCTCTCTGCAGCCTGCCTTTGTTCCAGACCCATGCCACGCAATATCCTCAGCCAGCTCTGGGGCATTCACCGAGCCCTTGTGCAACCCTAAAAATTTCCTCTCTAATCCATTAATTTTCTTATAAATACTTTAGAAACATGAAGATTAATAAGTACATTGAAAACTTCACATAGAGGGCTGAGTTTTAACCAGATCTGTGTTAAAGATGTACAGCTTTGTCAATATCGTTTAACTGAGGTAAAATTATTTTCATTCTGAGGATGTGTAAAGCTGTGCTGTGTCATTTGAAGCAGCTTTTCCCTTTATTGAAGCACTTTGGTTTTTTTTTTTTTGGTTCTTAAAATTTGCTCGATCAGGAGCTCTGTTCATCTCCTCAGATTTGTTTGCTGCCAGGCCTGGCTTTGTGTTCCTAAACATAAGGTGTAGGGGCTGCAAAAAAATCTGACTGCAGTGTAGGCATGGTGTGACTGCTGGGGTGGGGGAGATGGGGGAGATTCAAATATCTTACAGCTCATATTAGATATTTCCCATTTCCTCTTCTGCCTATAGGTTTGTAAGAGGGTGCTGTTTGTTTACCAGGACGCTTGACCCTATTGCACAAATCTGTCATCTATTGTGCTGCTAACACTCTTTTAAATTGCAAATCTGATGCTCTTTAGGGGTCTAGGAAGGGGGGAAAAAAAATCTCTCTCCACACCATTTTGTTTCTCTTGATTTCTTGCCTGTTGTAAGTGGAAGTTGGGATGTGCTGAATTTGCACCAGGGGTGCAAATGCAGCCTCAATTATAAGCATAAAATTAGAGTCTGTTCCCCATTAATCAGTCCAGCTAATTGCTATGCACTACCATTAGCCATATGGTGTGAAAGACAGCTTGCTCTCCCTAAGATGAAATTTCTTCATTTCAGACATGAAATAGTGAGGGCTCTGTATTTTAAAATAGCTTGTTTTAGATGTTTAATTTCTAAACAACTTTCAGCAGTGCTTTCTATCAAGGCTAACTGCACAATAAAACTTTGCATTTATGTGACAAAGCTGGGTATTTATAGGATGCTCCAACTACGGCAAGGAGAAGACAAAGAATTCAAATGTACGGGAGAGTCCTGGCTGCGGAAGGGATGCAGCTCTGAGGTTGGCTTCAGGTGGCTGTTTGTTTATTTCAAAGAGGTTCATTGTGTTTTGTCAAATATAAAATCCATGCTGTTGGCGAAAATGTTAATAGCTGGGGAGAATTCACAGCCTCGGTGGAATTTATTGGCATTGTAGGCAGCGTGGGGAGGGACATCTATAGTTAATATTGCCTCAACAATTTCCATTATGAAACCTTCAGTGGCTTACAGCTTTGCCAGACTTAAACTGTTCTGGCTGAAATGTCCTTTGCAGGGTGTCAGCCCGAGGCTGACTTTCTTTGGAAAGTTTCAGCTCAAATGGTTCAGCGATTTCTGAGAATGAGGTTGGAGTAAAATATGGTTTTTGTCTTTGCAACATAAAGTCTTACAGCTGTTTTGTCGAGGAGCCCTTGCACCTTTATGCATGGCTGGTGTGGGAGCTGCAGCCCACCTCACCAGGAGCTGCTGCAGTCTGTCCCATGCCGGCTCACTAACGACTTGTTAGAGGCTGGCAGTAAGTGATCAGAAAGTCGAGTTTGTGCTGGCCTTGTGCCATCACCCCGTAATTTCTCATTGTTCATTGTCCCTGCAGAAAGCCTGAGTGTGTGGATACACAAAGCAGGGCTCCTCCGGCCTGTGATGCTCCTGGCTGCTGTGCTGGGTTAAGGAGAAGGAGGGTTTTGGGGTGCAGGACGTGGGGCGAGGCCATAGATGTGCCCATGGTGGGAGCAGAGATGCTCCAGTGGGGAGAAGGGTGAGGACAAAGGCAGTGACAAAAGCAGGGAGCAGTGGTGGCCAGGGGATGGAAGTCTGCAAAGAGGCACGATGGGGATGGTGTAAGGAAGGTGGAAGCAGGAATGGGGAAAACCCATGTTGGTGCAGCATGGCAAGGGCCTGCGTTGCTATTGAGGGCTATTTGCTTTAAAAACAAAGCAAGCAATCCCCGAGCCAAATCATTTTTTGCAGATTTTTTTTCCCCTTGTTTTTATTTTTCCCTCTCTCAAACTGCTTTAGATCAGACATAATCTGATCCCTAAAGACACTGTGCCTGAGCTCTGGCTCCCTGTCCTGCCTGGGGGGGACACCCCACAGGGCCAGCCAGGAGCTGGCACTTGGCATCAATCCCTGCACCTCCCAAGCACGCAGGGAGCTGAGGGCTTCTCAGAGAAACTCCTGGGACTTCTTGAATTCCTTCAGGGAAAGGCGCTGAATGTTTAGGCACTTTTTTTTTTTTTTTTTCCCATGTGTTTTGTAGATGCTAAAAGTCAAAGCTTTCGAAGCAAGTTGAATGCTTCTTCTACCATGACGAGCGATCTAAAACTCAGGATTGGTGTGATGCCATGATTGTCTGCATAGAAAAATGAGAGTGGATGAGGCCTCAAATTCTGCTTGTGAGGGAGAAAGAAAAAGAAGAGGAATGAAAAAAATAAAAAGGCAAATGAAAGTTTGATTTCTTGCTATGGCTCAGGTCTATGGGGGCATCATCTCAGGTCACCTGAGCCATGCAAGAGGGCCACCTCTGAGCAGCCCCATGGCCGTGCTATCCATGCTGGACCATCCCAGGCAGCCAGCATGCACCCCTCCTGCTTGGGGCTGGAGTATTCCTGAAGCAGGAAGGTGCTGGGGATGCTGGGGCCGCCCAGTGCAGTGGGGAGCCTGGGAACCTTTGCTTGCCTGAGTGAGTGTGGCAATTTCTGTCCCTGCAGTCTGCTGGGAGAATGTCAGGACTAGCCCTGATTCACTTCAGTCACAAGAACTGCATTGTCTTAACTTGTGCCAACTCTGTTTCTAATTACATTTTAATCATTTAAAAATGATTAGCAGTTTTTATTGCCTTGTTTGTGGGTAAATTTTCTCACCCCACACATTCTCGCTGCACTCCAATGACAAGTCCTTTTATAGGCAAAAAAGCCCCCCGAACGTCCACATGACTATTTACCTACAGCATATTTTATTCCTTCCTAAATTTTAATGCTTTCTTGGTGCCAAGGCTCTTGCATTTATTTTCGTGGATCAATTGTGGTATTGTGCTGTAAAATTAAGCAGTTTTTTTTGGCAGTCCTAAACAATGTAACTTCCACCGAAATGAAGATACCGCACATGTGTTAACTGAGAGAAGTTTTGGTCCTGAATAGTTGCCTTAAAGCTTTCTCTGGTGAAAAGAATTATGTATTTTCCTCTCTTTGAAAACAAAAAATTAATATATTTTTTTGAGACCATGTTTAAACAGGCTGTTTTCTGTAAAAGGTCCCTCCTCCCTCCCCCCCTTTTTTTTTTTTTGGTGGTTGTTATCTGTAGTGTGGTTAGTTGCTTTATTTTATTTGCTAATCTTGGTGGGTAACTGTATATTATTCACTCTATTGTTCAGCAGCACAAGAGAACTTTTGTTATGCTCCCAACAGGGCTATTTATATAGCATGGCACTTCTGAGGGCTTCTTACTGCTCCCATGTTCTTCCACCTTCCAGGGAAAGGAAAATAGTCCATTGGCACAGGAGCAGTCAGGTCCCCGGATACTACTTGAAGTGAGCATGATTTGCTCTGCAAAGCTGTGGCTGAGGTTCACCAAGAAGTTTGGTAGTGGCAAGGTGTGCCTGGATCTGGCCAGGGAGAGCCAGGAGAGTGGCCCCATGCCCTGTTAATTGGAGCCATCCCCATGGGGGTCCCAATGCTGTGGGTCCCTGCCCTCTGCAGCCCCGTGGGAGTTTCCTGGGCTTCACCCAGTGGGTTCCTGCATGAGCCAAGCTCCAATTGCCATACCCCTTTCAGACAAGGGCTCATCCCAAAGAACAACTCAACAGCTCCATGCAGACTACAAGTTCCCTTAGCTTAAAACCCGAGCCTGCCGCCAGTGATGGAGCAGGGCTTTGGCAGATGGAGCTGGTGCTGCATGCTCCAGCTTTGTACCCGACCCATGGTGCTCCATGCAGTCATCAGTGTGCTCAGAAAAATGGGAAACAGGCATGCTTCCCTATAGAAAGCCAGTGGTGTTTGCATTTTAGCTCCACTCTTAACAATTATAATTTTTGAAGGAGGATCATTGCACTTCTGGATGTCGGGGGAGGTTTCAGCTTGGTAAAAGCAAGAGTACTGTGTGGCCACGTAATGGAAGCACCAAGCAAACGTTAAAAGCTGTGTTCAGGGGAGAAAAAACTGCCTTGTTCTGTGTGCACACATAAATGGGACAACTACTGAATCCTTTGGAAAAGAGACCAGAAATAGGCAGGTCTCTCTGTTTCGGATGATCCTTGAATTATTATTTGCGAAGGGGGCAAAACCCCTCTCTTTTTATATTTTCCATTGCTAACCAGCTGTGCAAGAAGTTAAACATAGTAATTAACCCATATGTGACCCACTGTATTTGACTGATTTGCAGGCAGGGACGGTGCGGTAACTCTAGCCGGCAATTTGAACCCGCCGTGTTCGTAATGATGATTTTACAGTGTAATGGTCGCACTAAATCCTTTCACTTTTGCTCTGCAGCCGCTGTTGTGACAAGAAAAGCTGTGGCAACAGAAATGAGACTCCATCAGATCCAGTGATAATTGACAGGTAAGGACTGCTATTGTTTCCTTCGATTTTCTTTGTTTTTTTTTTTCTTTTCTGTTTTTTATTTTTTTTCCCCTCCTCATTATAATGAAACACCTGCCCTGTCTTGCTAATGGGGAAGAATTAGGAGTAGATGCGGATGAAATTTTGTTTTTGATACCAAATTAGTTGTGCTTTGCAACTGCGATCGCCATGGCGGGGCCATATGGAGGCTAACGGAGCGACCTGCTCGTTGGAGGGCTCCCGTGCTTGCAGACTGATTCATGTGCATAAAGAGGAGATTTTTCTTTCTGACTTTCTGTGGCTCAATTCACATGCTGTGCCAGGGAAGCTTCAGGAATAAAATAATAATAGTTTGTGATTTATGAAATGTGGTTGGGTGCTTATAAATATTTAACTTTTATTTGAAAAATGTTTGAATCATTATCACTTTTAGCTACAGTAGTTCTGTTGGATGCAATCCATCTACATTTTAAGGTTTTTATTTATGCATAAAAACAGTTAAAAAAAATAGATCTGCAAACTAAGAGTTTTTTCCCCTGTTATTTTCTTTGGTTGGAATACTATTTTGACTGTATTGTCAGTTGATTAATTCATTTTTGCCTGTCTTAATTATTGTGCTTTTAAACAGATCCATATTACTAATCTGACATCACCAACTAAATCACTGTTGTACAATGCATCTATTTTAGTTGCTCTGAGCCATGGATAGTTCTGTGCTTGCAAATTATACAAAATGGTACCAAATAGTCATTTTTACATTTTAATCGTCAAAATTCATTGGACAAAGCCACGTGTAATAACCAGGTTATTATGCAGCATTACTCTATGAGAGTTAAATGGCCATGAAGTACTGAATCTGTCTGTCATCAGCTGGGGAAAGCAATACCACTGCACTAATCTGTGCATGCAGGGACCCTGAAGGGAAGCTGTCTGTGCATATGGGAGCGAATGTAGAGCGGTGTGCTTCTCCCAGCATTATTGTCTGAGCTCATGTTTGCTGTATTAGCTTCAAAGTACCTTCTGTGCCAGTCTGGGTGTTTGTTATAAAAGAAAAGGTGAAGGCGTTTTGTGTGCGGAGCGCCATGCGGGAGGGATGGGGATGGCAGAGCCTGGGCAGGCACTGTGCTTCTGCAGACTGTCAGATTTACAGTTCTTGCTTGAATTTGTTAAGAAAGTGAATATATTGGAAGCTTATGGCGGGTGTTTTGATTAGCAGTAATCAGTAATCCCGAGAATGTTTAAGCCTCAGAAGATATATCTACCTATTTTAACTAGGCGTATTTCCATCTTCTGTGAGCATTAAGTAGGACTGGGAAAGAGGGGAAAAAAAAACAGTGAAATCTGTATAGAGATGTGTTTTATAAGCATGCTGCCGAGTTGAACACTATAAACATGGTGTTAGGGCGGCATTTCGAGTGACATGAAAGCTACAAAATTCACATGAATTTTTCATTGTACTGGAAAGTGAGATGTTAAGATGCTAATGGCAGGTTTACGGAAATATTTTGTTTAACTATCTAGTATGCAAAACTGCTAGTTGCAAATCACTTTAAATTATGAAAGCCAGAGATGCTGTCTGGTACGTGCTTCTTAGAAAATGAGGGAAACTGTTACATGAAAACACAGATTTAACTTCGTAACGGTGATCAATTTATCACTATTTACATACATTTATGCAAAAGATACCGATTCTGAAGACTATATTTAAAACACAAGTTGAAAACAATTCAAAGCTCATCATCCAAACCTTGCCTTCCTCCCCCCCCGTGCTACAACACATTTGGCTTGTGAATGGGTTAAGCTTTTAAGTTCTTCACTTGGTTTTAAATTGTGACTTTGATACAGAAGGTTGATATGACTGTGGTTTGAATAACATTTGATTTTGACCTGTTCCTGTGGGTTGCAATGGTATAAGAAATTTGACTCAGCAGTACTGTAATTAGCCCTCCCTGTGTTTTTGAAACAGGATTGTGTTACCTGGATTGCATTAGTGTGGCTTCTATTGTCGCCGCTTTGCATCTGTCCCAGTAGGGTACTTAAAACCTTTTCTTGGCCGGGGCTAGTTCAAACAATTTAGGCCAAATAAGTACGTGCTTTATACAGTTAGTGGCTTTAGCGATGCTTCTTGTGACATTTATCCTATTCATTTTTTCCCCCTTTTGGTTTGGAAAGGATGAAACGAGCTATGTGGGGCCTTTTTACCTTAGAACGAGCCCGTTAAGCACTAAAGTGCCTGCACGAGTCAGCACATGTGTTTAGTTGTACTCCATTGTCACTTCTGCATGCACACAATTTTAAACTATTATGTCAATTGATACGCTAAGCCATATTTAGCTATTTTTATTTGCCTGTGAGCTTACAGAACTCATTTGCCATTTGGGCTAAAGCACTCCCACATGCCTTACAGTCTGATAAAGCCTTGCCTATGGATTTAATCTAACTCTTGCATCAAATCCTACCAATCCACAGACTCTGACCTAACATAGAATTTAACGTAGAATCCATCTATGGGATTTTTGACATATGTACTTAAATGGAAATGCTATCCTCTTCTTCCATGCTGGAATACTGTTTCGGATTGATTAATTCTCTTTGATGAGGCTGGAGAAACTCGGGATAGAGAAGGCTCAGTCTTTGTGGTGGTTTAGCTAACTTGGCAAAGAGGCTCTTTGTCAACTTCAAAGTTACATGTGTTGTGTTCTTTTTCAAATCCTAGATGTATATGAAAAGTAAATCACACATTTTTATTTAATCAAAATGCAGGATTTAAAAAATAATAATCCGTTGTTGCGTTTGAAACGGGATATGACTTTATCCTTTGTAAAACTGCTTTATAGTTTGCCCTATTATAGTATCAGCGGATATAGCAGTGAAAGGGACCTAAAGAAATTCATACTTGCAGAGGGATCTCAGTTTTCTCTGGAGAACAAAATCTCTTCTGCTTATAGAGCAGTCATTTCAAGGAAGTTTCTTGGAAACCTGTGTGTTTCTGAATCATCTTAGCATAGCCTGTGTATTTTATCACTAATCCGGTTACATGTGTTCAGATGAAGCTCTGATGAACAGGAACTCATTTTAAAAGGGATATTATTGTCACAGTACAAATGCACAATTCCTTCTACAAGTACAGTAGCAGGGCTGTATTGTAATCATACTTAAAGAAAACACAGAGCACTTCCTGTTATTAAATTAAATTCTAGATTGATTTAGCATTCAAATAGTAACTTGCATTTGAATTTAAAAGGTTTGCAATAAAATTTCTGTGAAGAAATTGAATAAGTTGTAGTTTTATTACCACTCTGGATATCCCAGTGTCCTAACCTTTTTCCTTACAGTTATCTTAGTTCAATAAATAAAACCTCATTAGACTATTCCCATTTCAACGAGTTTATTAAATTTTACAGAAGTAATTAGCATAAGCTGTGCTAATTTTTCTGGAAGACTAATGAGAGAGCTTCCTAATTAGGTTTGCTTTGTAAGAATCAGAAAAGATGATAATGACAAAAGTCACATAGGGGAGAAAGTGGGGCTTTATATTCTTCCTTGGTTCAGGAAAGAGGCTCTTCTCTCTCTGTTCTGCTCCGAACTTTTAAACCCAATTTACCACTATGGGGACCAGTATTTAGTGGTGCTACCCGTGCCTGTGGGGGATTCCTTACCTTTTATGGCTGGATCCAGTAGACAGGAGTCCTATTGACTGATAAAATAGAAATAAGCACTGCAGCCCCAAATATAGTGGCAGAAAAGTCTCAGCATTGAGGATCATGCTCTGCTCACAGTCCTAAAGCCTGTACCCTGTGTAGGGACAAGGGGATGCAGGGACAAGGTGCTGCAAACTGCCCATGTGGCAACTGCTGCTCATCCCACATTCTGCTTTTTCCTAGTGTACGTGAATAGACTTCAGCTGGTGACCTGAAATGAGCTTTGCTGATATTTGTTGGTATGGATGAGACCTACTTCAGGAACCTCACAGCTGTCTTTCCCTTGGACAGATGCCCTCATGTCAGCATGTGGGATCACAGAATATCCTGAGTTGGAAGGGACCCAAAAGACACGGCTCCACACAGAACCTCCCCAAACCCAAAATCTGCGTCTGAGAGCATTGTCTAAGTGCTCATTCATCTCCAGCAGCTCAGGGCCGTGCCCACTGCCCTGTGCAGCCCGTTCCATGCCCACTGCCCTCTGGTGCAGAACCTTTCCCTCACCCCCTCCTGTCCTCCCCTGACACGGCTCCATGTCCATCACCCTTCCTAGTGAGGGAAACCCTCCAGTCCCCCAGTTGCTGCCAGAGAGAGCAGAGCTCAGCTCTGCCCTCCGCTCCATGTGAGGAGCTGTAGGGTGCCATGAACCTCAACACAGCTTTGTGCTCCCCGGGGGGCTGTGTGCCCCACAGTGGCATGGTGAGGGGCACTGGCCCTGCTTGAGCAAAGCACTGGTGCTCTTCGTGTGGCAGTCCGGGTGCTGTGTCTGAGGGACAGATCTCCCTCCGACTTCAGAAGAGCGGCTGATGCATTTGTAGCACTATCAGAAGTCTTGTCAGTGAAGCACAGTGGGAACTTCTGGGCTGGAGGCTGTGATGCTTTTGGAAGTTTATCAGGGGCGTTTTAATGCATGGCCTGCTGCACGCAGTTGAAAGACCTGTGCAATTCAACACCTGTCATAAGGATGCTCAGCTGCGCTGCCTGCACTCCCCAGCACTTCCATGTGCTGTGGCTGCTGAGGGAGCCAGCTTTCCTGCAGATGGTTTTGAGATCTTTCAGATCCCAACCTGAAACATTTTATGTTTGTGGGCAGGATTTTACTGTGCAACGGCATGAAAAGAGGCGCAAATGACTTTCAGTGTCTACATTTTACCACTTTACAAGTCGTCATGCAGTGGATCGCATTTTACAGGCCTGATCATCTTTTCATCTTAAACAGGAGGCGAGAGGGAAAGTGACACACTGGGCTGCATTTCCCTCACCGCATCCTCCACACAAAGACATTTGTTGAGAGGATGTGTGGTGGTCAGCGTGTTGTGCACCAGCTTTCCATGCCCAGTTGACCTGACTCTCTGTGGGGCAGGCGCTGCTCTCCTGCTTCTCCCTGGGAATGAGGCTGCAGGAATCTGGGGTCACATCCCACCTCTGTCCTTTATCTGTGCTGGTGAAACCCTCGGGTTGCTATGTAGGGTGAGAGGATGGGCAGAAATTGGCCTCCAGTATTTCCCTCGGTGCCTGGAGTTTGTGAAGCCACGCATTGCTGAGAGGGGAGGGCCGCCAACAAACATCCTCTAGGATTTGGTAGTGATTGATGCATCTGAAAAGCATTACCCTAAACATTAACCACATGACTTAGGCAGCCAAAGGCACTTTGAGCCTCCGTGAGATAAATGGGAGACTGATCTGTAGATGCTTCTCACGCAGGGAATCTGAACGAAATGCTCACCCCTCTACAAGGGCTCCTAATGCATGTGGTGCCCGTCCTCTTCCTAGTGAGGGAAACAGCAGAACTAGGCAGAACTTTACAAGGGCGCTTGCAAAAATCTCTTGGTTTCAGTCTGTGTGGGTTGGCACATAACTGCTGCTCCCAAATTCATTTATTTTGCTCTTGGGGTTAAGTGAACTTGGTCAGGGTCAAAACAGCTCCCTCTTATTGTTTGCTTGATTTCTCCTCCCCACTCCAAGTATTAGAATTTTTATATAATTTGAAATCTATTATGCAAAACCTTAATTTGTTCTCAGCTCCACTTTGGGAGGTTTGTGAATTTCTCAGAAAACCTGTTCCGAGTTTTCAGTTTGTTATAAAACCCCGAAGCAGGCAAGTTTTATGTGGTTTTGAGTTTCACTGCAAACATTTCACACTATTCTAATAGTCGCTTGCTTCTCTCTGTGATGCCTTTTGAATCTGCCATCAGTGTTGCGGGCTTTATTTCACAGCGGTCTTCTGCCTGATTATTACTGTTAAATATCATGGCAGAGGCTTCTGTTGTGTGGTGCTGTTTCCAGGCAGGTAGATGAGCCCATGTCTGAAGTGGCTCTTACGATGCAGCTTAAATATTCAATTTCTCTGTGGGCAGCTAAAATATTTAGGCTTGCGTTGAATTTCTGAGGATCAGGGAAGCTGACGATCAGACCATTCTGTTGCTTTTGGCATGTGACTCTCACCTTTAGTTCTCACCCCACAGTCCAGAGAAGTGATCTAAACGCCCGTGGGATGTTCTTGCCTTGCTGCTCTATCCCATGCCATGCGGCTCAGGGTCAGGTTTTCTGTTTATCAACAGCTGGGATCTTTTTGGAGAGGAAACACGGGATTTTTCTCTTATGCATGTACACATGTTTCAGGTGTGGATAAATTTGCTGTCCCATCTCAACACCTGATTTATTTCTGCATTTGCTGTTGCAACGGAGACACATGTGACTAACAGTAAAAGCAATAGGAGAAGGTATTTGCAAAGATCATCCTCAGTATTAATGCAGATTATCTTGAATTGTTCTGAATGTGAAATGTGTATCTAACATCTACTATGGTGTTCACTGGGTGAGAACCAAACCCAGGCTCTGTGCCCCCAAAGTTTAGGTGCATCGGTAGCTTTTTTTCCTGTGAGCAGTCAGATGTTTTTGCATCTCTAGCCACTGAAATGTATTCTTACAAGTAATTGGCCACATCTACCAAAATAGCTACACCAAATTCAAATTCACTTCTGCTGCTGGAAGTAAATAATTTAATACGTCAGCTAACTAATAAAGCTAAAAGAGAGGAAGAAATAATCACAGGTTGCTGTGTAAATCGTGACTCAGATAACTTTCTAGAAATGGATTAATGCTGTCCTCAGAGAGCAGCCAGTCCCTGTAGCAGTAATGGTAAATACTGGTATGAATTCTATCTTTCCCTGTAGCATCGTGTTGTTTTTTTTGTAACAGTTCTGGAAAAGTACAGAAAAACCATACAAAGTTCCCAGTGTGACCCATTAGCAACGTTGCATAGGTAGTTTGTGATCAGAATATATAACTGTATCAAATGAGTGTTTACTTTTTTTTTTGCTAAGGGCCGTATTTTGGACGTTTTCTTAAGCAGAACGAATAATTTTCTGCCCACTTTTTAAAAATAGCGTTTGAAAATAAGAAACGGGAAAACAAGTTTTCTGGTGCTGTTAATGTGTGATTTGTATGAAATTAGTTATTAAAAGGCTTTATTACAAGTCACTGAAATTACATACCGGACAGTAGTAAGGTGACCCAGATATAGAGCCTTTCAGTGCAGCCATTGAAGTGCTATGAACAGTGTTGTTTTGTCTTTGGTTTCTTGCTGCCTCTAAAGGTGTAGGCAGATGAAGATAACTTTAAAAAGACCTATTTCTCCAATTACAAGCTTTTGTCCAGGAGAAGAAGAAAGGTTTTTTTTTTTTTTTTCAGACTCACAGCATTCTCTCTAACAAAATCAAATTCCCTTAATCTGACAAGAAGCCGAGCTTGGCAGCGGGCTGGGCTTGTTGCTTGGAGCTCCTGCAGGAGCTGCCCGGTGCTCTGTGCGGCTGTGGGATGGCACAGGGGAGCGGTGGGGAGGGTGACTGTGTGCTGGCGTTTTGGGACCTGGTTTCACTGTGTGGTGTGGGGGCAGCCCCCAGCAGGAGCCTGGCTGGGTTTAGTCCAGCTTTGTGCCGACGCAGTGATGTCCAAAGTGGCATTCCTCAACTACGGCATCTTGCTAACCGGCTGAGGCACAATAGTTCTGTAATGTAATATAAAAAGTAATGGTGTTAGCTAACACATCCTTAATAAGATATTGTCCGCTGCTCTGCCATATGCTCCGGAGGAGGCTTTCCCTCTGTGGGGCTTTTGAGTTCTCTCAATAAGATTATTTCAAATACTCTAATCCTGAATCATTGACATGAATACAAAAGCCTAGTGACATCTAATAGATGCCTCTTAGCTTTGCTTTTCCTCTTGTTCCTTTCCTTTTTCTTCTCTTTTTACCTGACAAAAAGCTTACAGACACTTGGGCTCTGTCTCTCAGTACCAGCATGTGGGTCCCCTCGTGAAATATAAAGGAGGAAAAAGGGCTGACATAGGGCTGATAAGCCACAGAGCAAAGGACCATAGATTAAAAGTAAATGCCAGTAAATCCTACCCTGTACACTCAGTTGTTCTTTTATTGTTTTCTTTAACTCTTCCAGTGCCATAGTGGGCCAGAAAGAGATGAAAAATGGGGTTAAAAAAAAGGTGATGCTGCAATGCCACAGTGCCATAGGGTCCCAAAGCGTGCTTTACAATCAGGTGTTTCTGGCTCTTCTCTCACCTTGACTTTCTCATTGGAATAGCAAACTGTTTCAGCTAATTGCATCATTTGATGTTTACATCATTTTTTGAAGATTATCTTTTTTTTAATATTAAAAAAAAAGACAAGCAGATGACTGGGCATGACTGTGATCCCGTAAAGTCTTAATGTTATATAAAGAAAATGTTAGGAAGAATAGTATCCCACTGTGAGTGTCTAGGAGTAAAAATGGATTTCCCTCTTGTCAGTGCTGTCTCAACAACCGCCATGTACAGAATATCACTTTCTGTTCCTCTTTTTCTTTTGGACTTTGACAAACTGTTCATCTATTGCCTGCAGAATCTGCCTTTAAAAGAAGTTCTTGGTACAGAACACAGTTGGTTAAAAGGAAACTGCGTTCAAAATGTAATCATTTTCCGTAATTTTCTTCAAGGTTTTTCAGCTTCTCAGGCTTCCCTGATCAGGATAACCATCCACTTCCACCCAGTTGAGTCAGGTCTTCCCTGTAATCTCTCTGAATACAATCTTTCAGTTGGATTTTTTGGCATCTGCATCACTACATCACCATTGGCTGCCTTCCCAGATGTTAAGTCACTTTGATAAGTGGATGTTAAAAACCACTTTACCTAGCTCAGATTTTGTAGAAGGATGACACAAGAAGAGGAAAAATGTATTCTGTATTCATTATAAAGTTCTTTGCTCTAAAAGAAGAAAATTAGCCACACTCAGAGCTATTAAGACCTGATGTTAGCATCTCCCCCAGCCTGCTCCATGTGCCTCTGCATTGCTTGCGTGGTCCTGCGTGAGCCGAGATGTGGCTGCAGACACATGGCTGCCCTGGAATTTGTTTCTGAGGCTGGGGCTGCACAGCGGTGTCGTGAGAGGTGGTCGGTGCCCTGAGGGGCTGAGCAGGCAAAGCATAGAGAGCTCAGTAATAGCTCTGACATTCTGAAAAGCAGAATAATAGAACGTACCATGGTGTAAGAGGAAATCTCTTTGTTAAACCCCATTATGTGTACACAAGTTGTTGTCTGTTGTATCCTGCATGACAGGAGAGAGGAACTTCTCTTTTGTTTTCCGAAGGGTTGCCCCGCTGTGACAATGGTAACTTAATTTGTCAGAAATTACAAGAACATTAATACATCATGCCCTAATGCGTCATTAGTGCATTAATACTTTCCGAGTCATCGGAGTTTTTCTAATAAATGCCTTCAAAGTTGGCTGGGCATTCATAAATTTGAGTTTTCAGTATGATAATTGTAATTGAGACACCTATTTTCCCTGATTAATTCTTGCAGTTGCTACATAACAGTCAGCCTTGTTGACACTCGCAGCCACCCGCGCTTGAAAGAATAGCACGCTCTCCGTTAATATTTGCAATGTCGTAAAGTGGCATGATTTAAAAGAAAAAAAAAATACAGAAAAGAAAAAAGGGAGACTGTTCTTGGGGAAACAAAAGAGAATTTTGGGAATGCTTTTTGCCATGGAAACACAGTTATCGCTCATTAATCTGTCACGTACAGAACAAGTTCCAGACTACAACACACTTGAGCGAGGCGGCAGTCCCGGGGGTTCGTCTCCCTGCCTCTGCTACCTTTTACCTGCCGGCAGCACTGCATGGGTTAAGAGCTGCAGCCCCTTCCTCAAATCCCATCGTGTGTCTGGTTGGCTCCCACAGAGTGGGGACCCCCCCCCCCCCCTTGTCCCTGGCTGCGTGGCTTCGCAGCTCCCTGGGCACGTGCAGTGGTGGGGATCTGACCCCGGGGTGCCACTGCTTTCTGCTTTCAGCTACGGGTGGCTCCAGGAGGAAGGAAGTTTTTCCCTTCATTTCCAAGATAAGGTGTCATTCATGAGAGCAGCGTGCTGAACTAATCAGGTTAATTGAGAGGCCCTGAATAGCTCTCATTGAGCGGATCCCTCCTTCCTGCTCAAGGCAGATAGCGCAGACGGAGAGATTACAAGTGCTTTAAACTCTGGCTCACCATCTCTGAATTTCACACCCATTTCAAGGCGACGGGGGTCAGAGCAGACGTGTGACACAGGGGTTGTACAATTTAGCTGTGCTGGAAGCAAGGTTTATTATCATTATTTTTTTTTATCATCATCGTGGTGATTATTTTTTTAGCACAGCCAAATCCTCCGATCTGAGCAGCTTTCCTGATGCCAGTGACATCCTTCTGATTTATACAGGCCACGCGGGTGCAAATTGCTCCAATGTTTTTGGAAAGATGTAGAAGACTGACCCAGCAGCACGGCTGGCTCTGGATTGATCTGCTCCTGAGTGTTGTTAATATTAAAATTACTTCAGACCTAACTCATGGCAGGGCTGCAGGAAACATTAATTTTAAAAAGATGTTTTCAGTGTTTGAAGCAGATAGCAGTTGGTTTTATTGCTTTTATGGTATCATTTCCCTTTAAACCCTTCTAATCGAAGTGGCTTTACATAATTTTATTCAAGTTTACCAGAATGCTCAAGCATTTCCCTCTGGATGCTCTTGCCAAATTAGGAACATCCAGGCTCCAAACCTCGCTGTAATCTCCCTACTTGCTGCAGTCTATTACATTTTCTTTGCAAATATCGTAACCATTAGAGTGCAGGAGAGAGAATTTCCAGGAAAATAAATTCCCCCAAAGCAATGCCCCCTGCCCCATCCTCCAAGCCAAACTGGGTGCTTGCCTCAATTTCAGCATGAGCTTCAGTGTCCCCACCCCACGGCTGCTTTTCCTTGGAAGTTTCAGGAATGACTTTAATTATCTCCACAATCAAATTCTCACCGCTGTCCCTGTGAAAGCATGTAGTCATGGATTGCTGGGATTATTTTCTTTAGCACTTGGGGATGGAGAAACTGGTTGTTTCCAAATGAGAACCAGCTGGGTTCTCATCGCTGGCGTTTGGAGGAGCCGCTCTGCTCACCCGCCCAATGCTGCACACAGAACCCAGCCCCCAGATAGCTCCTGTCGGCTTTGCCACATGTTCTTATGCAATATCAGGGCTGATTGTGTTTATGGCATTAATATGTTTCTACAAGGGGGGCTGCTGCAGGAGCTGGCAGCAAAGCTCAGGGCAGGCAGAGGTGCCTGAGCAGTCCTGGGCGTTCCTGGGCTCCACCTGCCTAAAGCACAGAAAAGAAAATTCACCCCCAGTAAGAGATATCAGACATGTTCTGCAGGTGACAGGTGAGCAGGTAAACTCCTGAAGGGATTAATACAGCAAGAGACAGCAGAGGGAACTTCTCTTATCTAACATTTTGTTGCTGGAGAAGATGAGCTGCAGGGGTGATGTTCCTCCCCTCTTCCAGCTTGGAGAAAGAAGTTACTTGTCATACCTTATTAATCTGTTTTAGTGCCAAACTCAATTTGAAATTAGGACCATGTGTCTTGTCAGAAATTACATGACCTCTGATTTCAGCTGAGCGTTTTGTCATGGGGAAAGGTACAGAAATCTTCATTTACTTGTGAAGAAGTAAAATGGGAGGTGCTTCATTGGATTTAAGGCAGCTGCCTCAGATTTCCATTCCTTAAGAGAGAAGCGTTATTTGGAATAGAAAATTTTCTGTTTATGGTTTATTTATATATTAACAATCCATATAAAAAACAGATATTTCTATAAAGTTTCTGCATTCAGCGGTTCTTCATGCTGGCGCACACAGCCCGTGCTCTGCTGTTGTGAGGCTGTACATGTGCAGTCGTGTGATTTCTTAATGTCTGAAATGAATGACTGACTCCATCAGCAGCTCAGGTTAGAAGTCCAGAAAAGAAATCTTCCAGCTCCTTTATTATTAAGAAAAAGATAAAGTTTGTAGGAAAGAAAACGAGAGATTGCTCAGCTTTGGCAGATCGTTGTGTACAGTTTGATTCCTGTCATGCCGGAGATACAATGACTTTGACTCTGGTGATATCCCTTTTAGCACAACCAGATTATTTCTGTGCATGCTGAAAGCAGTGGGGTCTGAAGGCTTAGCTCATGGCACAGCAGCACTGCGTCGTTTGGGAGTTTGGGGCTGAAACAAACATTCTGCGGCCGCCGTGAACCTGACGCTCCGTAGGTTTTCAGTTCTGCACTTTTTCTTCTGCCGATGCATTTATTCGGCGTTTCAATTTATTGTCTTACAGTACCTACACACATACTCACTGTGGTCTGGTATTATTATTATTTTTTTTTTAATCTGGCTTTTCCATCTTTTTCTTTCGACAAATAACTGCTGCATTTCCAGTCATTCAAATTTGGGCCGAATTTTACTTCCTGTTTCAAAGGTCAAGGAAAGCTGACCTCAACAGCAGTGTTGAGGCTGCTGAATTATTCATATCATTGACTTTGTGTCAGCTTCCACATTTGTGCAGAGGGATGTTTTATTCATTTATCTCATTTAGGGACCTGCTCTGCACCTGTTTCTACCATTAAGTACCCTGTAATTTGCATTTGATGCTAATTTAGTTTCATATCAGCCTGGTCCCCCCTTGTTAATTTAATTTTCTAAGACCCTTTTCATTACAGTAGAAATGTTTCCCTCTTTAAAGCAAACATCTATACAAGTAATTGTATAAACTGCCTTTTAAATAATATCTTTTAGAAGATTCCATCGTTTAATTCCTTAATTCCTATAATTAGCCACGGTTTGATTAATGTTTCAAAGGGTTAAATTAAAATGCAGAATTACTCAAATGCATACTTGAATAATTTTCTCTCTTCTGATAACTGTTTCTGCATTGCTGCCTTTATTCTCCTCGTGATTCTGTGTATTATGTGTACTAACAAGCGCTAATTTTCCCGTGTAGTGATTTTACTCTGCTAACTAGTTGCTGTTTTTTGAAATAGAACTGTTGGAAACTCTGTATTGCAGCGAGGCGCTTTGTTTGCCTTCTGAGAGGCTGTGAGCAGCTCGGGAGAGGTGCTGTGCTGGCAGAGCTGCTCTGGGTTGCCTTCCAGATTGTGAGAAACTTGTAGAGATCCTTTATTTTGTCAACAAGCATCACGACTGTGCTTTCACAGACAGCACCATCAGCTCTGCTCGCTTCAGAGAATCATTTGGAAATGTTTAAAGCCACCATAGATTTGCTTGTGGAGGTGGAGATTTACATATGCTGTGATCCCACAAGGCAAAATGTTATATGAGTGCCACCGCAGAGCATATTTATGCATCTGCAGTGCACTGGGATAAATATATGGCCTGAGGGCCTATGGGGGAGAACCCGCATCCCTTTGGGGAGAATCTGTGTCCCATCACTGCCTGCAGGTTTGTTTAAAGCAACCCTGGGGAACAGCAGCTGTGGCCCAGCAAACAGGCATCTCAGCATTAACCGTTGTTCTGCCCACCGAAAGGTGACAGCTCTGCTCCTCCGAGTCACTCCTGGGGTCATAATGATTTTGGGGAGAGGTGCCTGCAGGTTTGGACTGCAGAGAGGTTTGTCTGTGCTTGTCCTTTGAGTTAAGCGCAGGGGGCTCCCGCTGCAAGCAGGGGGTAGCCTGGGGTGGATTCAGAGGCTGGGGTTGGTTGTGATATCTCCAAAGCATGGCTGGTGTTGCTCAACAGTGAGCGTGAAACTCAGGCTCCAGTGCTGCGGTAGTGTGAAGGCTGCAAATCCAAACTCGGAGGTGAAACAAAGCCTCTGTTTCTGCCTTGCTCCTGGGATGTTTTGCCCTGCCTCTGGTTGCCGATGTGCCTTGTGGGATGTGTGCTGGCAGAGCCTCTCAGTGCTGCTGCCAGTGGCCACAGAAGGGGATGGTATAGGGGTACAGCCCTGCACACTGCGGGTTTGGGGTCTGGTACACTGGGCATGAAGCTGAGCGCCCTGAACCACTGCCCCAAAAATCAGGCATTGGTAATCGCTCCCCCTTTATTTTATCATATACTCACAGTAACGACCTTAGCACCAGGCATTTCCTGAGTATTAATGACCAGCTGGGGTTAATGGCCCTTGCTTGTGCCTTCAGTCATCAGCTCCTCCCGACTGGTCATTAATTCCCAGGAAAAGCCCTCTGTGGAGGTCATTATTGCTTAATTATCTCCATACACTTTAATGCCAGTTTTGACAATGTACAGTCTCATACTTTGAGTTATAGGTACTTTATAATTCATTAAATAGCTTATCATTAAAACTGCAGATGATCTTGATTATTATTTATTAATGTTTTCCCTTTGATTTTTTTTTTTTTTAATCTGATGCTCCCATGCTTTAGTAAAGAGGGGACAAAGGTAGATGTGGTGTGGCTGTGATGCCGAGAACTGTAGTGACTGTCCTGGTCTGGGGGGATCTCCCTGGCTCTGAGGAACCCCTGCCAGCAGAAGCAGGGTTAGGCGTTCAGACCTCAGCACTGAGCATGTGTGTGTGATGGAAGGCTCAGGCCTTGGCTTGCTCAATCCTCGAGGGCCAGCAGAAAGAGCTGAGAGAGCAGTGGGATGGCTGCCTTGCTGTGATGCAAAGGCTGGACCTCCCTATGCCTGCCCTGTGCTATGGAAGCGCTGGCAGGATCCACCACACATATTTGGTCGTTCTTTTCTTCCCACCCTGGACCCAACATAGGCTTGGGGGCTGCCTTGGTGAGCTGTACATGTAATAGGACCTTTGGTGTTCATGATTTGTCTTTTTCTACAACAGCATCGGGTTGTCAGAGTGTTTTAGAGCGCTTAGGTGGCGTGGAAAATAAATGGGACGGGCTTAGGCCATGAGGGATTTCCGTGTATACTTCTTAATAAGAAAGTGCATTTCTTCCTTTTTGTCTCTGCAACTCAAGTGTCCCCCCACATGGCATGGCTGCTTTCCTTACTGCAACCACTTCTTGCTATCAGCTGCAAGACCAGAGCACCAGGGCATCGCCACTGTGCCTGCACTGGGCAGGGACCCGCATGCAGCACAGCCATGCCTGGTTCTCACTGCTCCCATCTGCGCTGTGGTCTGTGGCTGAGCAGCTGTAAGGAAACGGCCTGAGGAGTTGGAATGTGTTCTGTTGCCCTCACTGGGATAACACCAACTCTGAGTGGACTTTTTTATTTTACCAATCCTCTCACCCCTCATCTATTTTTTCTTTCTTTCTTTCTTTCTTTCTTTCTTTCTTTCTTTCTTTCTTT
>JAPSGF010000035.1:7223243-7238327 GCA_035772895.1 Perdix hodgsoniae | reverse complement strand
TCTTTCTTTCTTTCTTTCTTTCTTTCTTTCTTTCTTTCTTTCTTTCTGTCTTTCTGTCTTTTTTTTTTTGTTTTTTTTTTTTTGTTTTTCCCCAGGCTTTATGAGTGTAATGCTAATCCTTGTGCTGGCTGTTGCTCTGAGGTCTTGGTATCTTGCCTGACACCATGTGTTGGCACCATGGGTGTTGCCTCTGTGCTGGGGGTTTGGGGGCAGAGGTGCTGCCCTGTGCAGCAGCTCTCCATTAGCCAGAAAGCTTGTGGGGGTGTTTGCTCCCTCTATGCAGGTGTTGCTTGGGTTGCTCTCCCCAGTGCCTGACAGCATCAAGTTGCTTAGGCAATAATAATAATAATGATTTTGAGCCATTTTCTGCGTCTGTTGGTTTTGTGTTTCCTGGAGGAAAAGTTATGTGTGGATGTGAAAATAGTGGTTTCATTGAGCTGTGCCATCGCCGTCAGTGGAGGCCAACATTTTGCCCACCGTGTTTGCTTTCCTACCTCTGCACTGCGTGTGTTTACAAAACCTCCTTCTGAACCGCTATAAACTGCGCGAGCAATCTGCCTCCCAGCCCCAGCCTTCTCCAAAAACCAGTCCGTTTTGATTAAAATCATCGTGTCATCTGAAAGCAAGGAAGCAAACAAACCCGAAGCCTTGTGCAAAGTCTGTAAGCAGCGCGTTGCTGCTGAGAAAAAAAGAAAATAGAACAAAAATCAACGGCTCTCCTGTTACCTCTGCAAGGGAAGCCCGACGGCTTGAGGCCGATGGAGAGCTGCGCGTTAGGAAGAGAGAAAGCACAGAGGGCAAAAAGGAGCAACGGGAGTTATTTATTTATTTAAGAGCCTAAAGGATTTATGGCAGGACTAATTTGGGAACGCGTTCTATTCTAAATTCCCGCTGTGTGCGAAAGCCATCGGTGCGCAGAGCACAGGGAGCGGGTGGGGGTTTTAAGGAGAAGGGCAGCAGCGCCGGGAACGTACTGCCAGTTTTTTTTTTTTTCCCCTTCTCCCTTCTCAGTAGTGGCATTGTAGGTAGCCATGAATTAGGGCTCAGATCGGTGTCTCCTCACCATAAATCCCGGTGGCCGCGCTGTGCTTACCGCGGGCCGAGGGGCAGCGCGGCGTGTTGTTGTCAGCGACACGGAGCAGAGCTCCTCCTGAACGGAAAAGCGCTGGCTCCAGATTGTCGCCAGGGAAAGCAGAAACAGAAGTGGTGCGTGTGGTGGGAGCCGGCCGTGCTGCAGCCGCAATGCGCTCGCTGCTGCCGGGGCTCCTGTGCATGGGATTCATCACCTCTTCTGATACCTTCTGTTTATTTCTCTTTCTTTCTTCCTCTTCTCTCTCTTGTTTGTTTCTTCTTTCCTCTTTCTCTTCACCTTTTTGCGCTTTTTCCTCTTCTTTTTTTTCTTCTCTTTTTCTTCTCTTAGTCTCTTAACACTTTCCTTTCTTTCTCCCTTTCCCCCTTTCCCTTTTCCCCTCCCCTTTTCCTCTTCCCTTTCCCCCTTCTCTTCTCCTTCTCTCTTCCTTCTCTCTCTGCTCTTTATTGCTTTTTTTTTTTCCTTTTTTTTCTTTTCTCCTCCCTCTTCTCTAATTGTTCCCATGCTGAAAGCCAAAAACAGAATTAAAAATGCTGCTTTAGCACTGTGGTTTATGGCATTCTTCAGGGGTGTTTTCTTCTGCACAGTATGTTCTGTATCTTCCTCTTGGATCATCATCTCTGCGGAAGAGAAAACACTCCTGTTCCGTTAGGAGCTGAGAAGCATGGAAAAATGCTATGTATAAAGAATGCATAACACTTTTTCCCTTTCTCAACATCCATATAATTACTGTTAATCCAAACCCAAAAGTCGCAGGGTTAGAGATCACTAAAGTTACAATTCACAACACAAACACTGAACTCAGTGCTTAAAAAAAATTGGTGACCAATTATGTGTCATAGGCTGTAAAACCAGGCACGGTATTTTGTTAGGAAAAAGCAGAGGCATTCAGGTCTGTTACCATATGGAATATAAAATTAGCTTTATTTACATTTATTTCTTTCCTCCTGCTTTGCGGAGAGCAGAGCGAGCTATTAAAACTTGTGATATGTTTGTTTTTCAAAAAGAATAAATAGCGTGAATAAAGAAAACATCAGGGGGGAATCAGTGCGATGTACAGTGACGATGTTGCCTGCTTTGTTTGTTATTTTATTTTTTAAGTCTTAATTTCAGGGCGGGAGCAGTGGAGCTGTGTTGGATGGGAGGTATATTCAGGCAATGAAAGGCTACATTTGAATGCAGCTTTTTTGTTTACATTTTCAGCAAAACCAAGATGACACAGCTGGGCATGTTCAAAGTGAAATAAAAATAGGAATGAATAAATAAATAGTAGGGAAGAATAGTAGTAAATAAAAATGAAATACAGTGAGCGACATGCTGAGCCCTGCGGAAGGCACCCTTTACTGGGCAGGGCAGTGCTGGGGATGGGGACAGCTGGGCTGGGAAGGTTGGGAGGGGCAGCAACAAAGCGTCACACCCTCTGTGGTGCCTCATCCTCCTGCACTGCACCCCGTGAGCCTCATTTCCATCTGGCCAGGTGCTGCTGAGAGTAGGATGTGTTCCTGTATGACTTGGGCATAACTTTGAGTTGAGGAGGAGAAATTTTGGCCGAAATCCTACCTTTTGTGTTGACCTGAGGAAGGCTTTTTTCCTCCAGAGGAGGATGTGGCTTGGGTGGATGCCTGTGAGGGAGTTTGGCTGCTCCCAGCACACCTGTAACTCACTGGGCACCATCCAGCCCAGTGCAGATGGAGGAGAGCCGGGGATGCTGAGAGGCCTGGCAGCAGCAGGCAGACAAAGATAGATAGCAATTAGGATCTAGAAGCAGACTGAGAGATAAGGAGTCACCGAAGATTTACTGGATGTATATGGACAGCAAGAAAGAGCGAGTACATTGGGAGCAGAGAGGGAGGTGTGCACGCACAGTAAATCTCCAGCGATGCCGTATCTCTGGCTGCTGCAGCATTCTAATTGCTGTCTCCTCAGCTGCTGTTTTCTGGCCCCCAGCCACTTTCTCTCCATTTCCCTTCCTACCTATACCACCACCTTGGCAAGCCAGGATTAGGCTTATGGCTTATTATCGAAGGGTGCTGGAACACAGAGGTCTTCCTAAGTCTGCTGTGATTTGTTTTCTGGGTCTTCAGAGTGGGGATCGGAGTGGAGCTGGAAATGCTGTGGTTTGCTGCTCAGATGGAGTTTGTGGCACAGTTTGGTCACCTGCACTGTTGGACTGCCTGTGGTGTTTTTCTTGCCAATGAGGAGACTCTTGTGCATCAGTGTACCAGGAACCAGGCAATTGGTAATGTAACAGGGGGATTTGAGAGGTGTTTCTCACCATCACCCTGGGGATGAGGTGCAGCCCCAAGCTACAGCTCTCAATCTCTACAATAGCAGTGATCTCACTACTATTAAATTGGCTCTGGGGATCCTTTTTACCCAGGATCAATCTAGAAACATCTGAGTCTTTGGAAAGAACTTTCCTCTCCTTGTCAACCTGCATGTCTATGTAACATCAGGCAGGATTTTTCTTGGGTCAAATTTTATTTGCTTTCTCAATGTGAGTAGCCCCAAGGATCTCTCATGAGCAGGATTTACCTCTTTACGACAGGAGGACGGCTGTCGCTGTAGTGTTGCACTGAACCTTGTGTGGTTAAAGTTGTAAGGGTTTCTTTCTCCTGCCAGACAGGAATAAACACCTCTTTGGAGTATCTTATTCTTCCATGCATCTTGGAGATCATCTCTGGATTTGTTCAAACTCGCATTAATATACAAGCAATGCTTAATTACAATAGCTTTATATCAAGTAAATATTTTTTTAAAATGCGTAATTGATTGTGTAGGGAAGGAAGAGCTGCAGGAATGGAAATCATACATCATTTCATTATTAATGGCAATGTCTAAATAAAATGCAGACCTTGACATATTTAATGGATGGCTGAGTCCATTCTGCTTTAAAATACAAACGTGTTTTTTTTTTTTTTTTTTTTAAAGGTGCCTGCATAATTTCAGTCAGTTTAGGTTCAATTTCATATTTCTCTAAGTGTGCTTGAGTGGATTTAAGTTTGTAGATCCTAACATAGGCTGTCTCAGAGCAAACCAGTAGGGAAGTAGTCTTGGCATAGAGTTGAAAATTAATGTTCTCTTAAAGAGATCTTTTTTTCCCCTCAAAATAAATTAATTTGGGGATTTTCTTAAAAACTTCATAGCACCTAATGAAGTTTTTTCACTTTTATTTTTACTATATATAAAAGTGAAACTGGTGGAACTTTGCAGCTTTGCGCTGTGGCCATGGTCTTTGGCATTACCAAAGAACAAATCCTGCTGCTTGTCCTTTTATTAGCTGTGAGCACTGATGAGTGATGCTGGTGTCCAGACGCTGGAGAAATCGTCTCGGATGGATGGATGGAGGTGGGATAGGTGTGAGGGGATGCCCTGGGCTGCCATATGGCTGGCTTCATCAGGGTGGCACGTGAAGCTCATTGCAGTGAAGCTTCCCAGCTTTGTCTCAACACCTTGAACAACAAGAGGAATCTGTCATATTATCTGTTGTGTGAATGCCAGTTAACGCCCACGTGTTCCCATGATGCGTGCAGGCGCCAGACCTGGCATGGGCTACTTTTCTTCTGGCAGGATGGCTCAGTCTGTACCACGGCGTTGCCAGGACAGGAAGGGATCCGTGTCTGAGTAATGCAAGGGATGCAGAGCATCCTCGCTGGGGACACGGCTGCTGATTCAGGTGGCACTGCCTGTAGTTCCCATCAGCAGTGGTGGGAAGGATGAAAGAGGAGAGCAGGGCGATCACAGCAGGATGGTGAAGTGCAATGGTCTGGAGTAGAGCGGCTGCTCTTAAGCGTCTTGGCAGCTCTGGGCACATGCTGCAGCTGGTGCTTGCAAAAGGAGGTCAGGGTTTTCTTCCTCAGTGCTTGGCAGAGATGTTGTCTTCCAATCCAGCACAGACTGTGGAGGCCTTTAGATGTGAGCTGCGGAGAACTCCTGTTCTTCTCATCTCAAAATCTTTAAAATATTGCAAGTAGTTCATTTGTTTTAAAGCTTTATACTCAAAGCCTTTGATGTTGATTTAGGAAGTTCAATAATAAAGCAAAGTGTTCTCCAAACGAGAGCTTTTGTCAGAAAACCTTGCTTTACAATGAAAAGAAGGAAAACATAAATAAATGATACTCAAATATTTATAAAGGCATTCGGCAGATCAAAATGCTTCATTTTGCCTTTATGTTGTTACTTCGTGTCACCCCGTCTGGGGCTATTTTTTGTTTAAACCATGCAATGCAGAATGTATTTTGTTTCTTATGTCATTAATTTGCAGTGTTTTATCGAGTCCCTTCTCACAGGGACATCAATAGGGCATTCAAGGGATACGTATGGAAATGGATGAGTGTTATTGGTTTGGCTGTCAGCTTTGCTCCTGGCTGCTACGGATGGTGGGGGTGAGCTCAAATGATGAGATAGGAGGCTGCTCTGATGATAATATTAATTATCCACAGGCTGCTGGAGCCTTGCACACGTGCATTTCTGTTTGGGCACTGCATATTGCCTTCTCTTGCCCAGGGATCACGGGTTTCCCTCCTGTTGATGGCAAATCTGCATCTCCAGCTCCCCTCCATCCAATGGCAGGAACATTCCTGGTCTCGTTGCTTTGGTAGGGGAGTTGTGGACCTCCTCTCTCCTTTTTCCCCTGGGCCAACACAGCACTGTGGGAGGGAGAACCGCCCCCAAAGAAAGGGGGGGGTTCAGAGAGAAAGATTCCAGGAACTGTTAGGAGCCATGATTTTTCCCCTACAATATATAGTTGGGATCACTTCTGTCAGCATCTGAGCTCTGTCAGGTTTTTGTGTCTCCAACTTGCGCAAGTTCTGTATTTCCATCAAGGAGTCATGCTCTTAGTGTCTGCATATAGGAAAATACTTTTATTTCACCAGGAGGATCTTGGTCAGGTTCTAGGAACATTGTTACAGTATCAGCAGGTATCAGCCACTGAGCAGGAGAGGGGAACGCTTTGCCCATATAGGTGTCAATATGCAAGGTGTGCTATGAAGGAGGTGGCAAAGGGAAAGTCCCTGAGGTGTACGGAGCAGAGAAGGATGGGGACTGAACCACAGCAACTTAGCAGAAAAAAACAAGAGGCACCGTTTCCATTTGTAATTTGACTGGCTGGGGGAAGGGACTCAGGAAAGCGTCCTGTGGATGTCTCTGGGGACGCTGAAGAGGTTTTCAGATGTGGTTCTGAATCCAAAGCATTCATTGCTTCCTGTGACATATGACCTCTCTCTCTCTCTCCCTCTCTCTCTCTCTCTCTCTCTTTTTTTTTTTTTTAATAATATAAATAAGGTTTATTTATTTGTATAACTATTAGCCAAGTCCTGCATTGTAGGCTGGTAAAAATACCCGTAATCAGTTTGCTTGCTGTTGAGCAACTTTAATTGTGCTAAGACCTAAGCCTGAGTGAGCTGCAGCTTTTGTTCCTGGAAACTCAGATTCTTGGGATTCTGACTGGACAATGTCTATGCTTTTGTGGCTTCAAATGTAGCATATTTATTTTCTGCTGTTTGTTGTCAATCACCACAGTTTGAATGCAAAAAATAGATGAAATCCTGCTGCTAAAAGGGAGCCTGAAATGGATTACAGAACTCTTGACAAACTGAGCATAAAGTTGTGTTACATTTGCACTCTGGTATTCTGATTTTCTTCGTGGATGAGGTGAAAAGGGCAAAATGTGAACTCTCGCAACACACTGATAGTCAGAGAGAACTGCTCTGAACCTCCTCCCCACTCATCCACAGGCTGTGCTGTCCTGAATTTCCAGGCCCCTTGATTTGGCCCTGCTTTCCAGGGCTTTCATTCATTTCACAGCTTGGCTTCCAAAGCCACTGAGGGATGGTGGAAGAGCAGGGGCAGTGAGCAGCATCCCCCCCACCCAGGGGCTGCATGAACCCGCCCTGGGCAGCTCCCCACCAGCACTGCCATCAATTAATGAGTGTTCACCCTGCTTGCTGGGGAGCAGTGCTGTGTCTGCGGTGCTGTGATCTGCTGGCTGCACAGATTAGGGATGCATTTGCAGGGACTTCAACAGGAAGGTGTTCCCAGCAGCAATCACACCATAATGATGCAAGTAAACCTGTTTCCTGACTTCTTCTTTCTGATGGGGCTGGAAGACTGCGGGGCTGCTGTGCAGCGCTTTCCGCATGCTTCCCGGCAGGAGCTCGTGATGAGAATTCACTCTGTGCTGCCTTCCGCCCCTGAACGTTTGTGGAGAGGGCAGCTGGAGAAGTCTCTTTTCCTGAGCCTGGATGTGAAAGGGATGCTGTGGGGCAGCTGTTGTGGGTGCTGATGAGGGACCCTGCGGTGAGAGCCTGGATGAGGGGAGGAAACAAATGGCGCTGTGGAGCAGTGGTGGAGCTTGACCCTATATCTTAGTCCACATATATATATGTATATGTCCCTATATCTGTTCGTGCTGTGCTATGGGGCTGCATTACCACCTCGGTGTAACCTGGTGGGCAGGAGCCCTGGGCTAACAGCATGGTGGGACTCCCCCGTTCCTCTGTGTGAAGGCAGTGGGTGGGTGAGTGTCAGCCTGTCCTGGGGGTGTCCCTCCGCCTCCTGAGTGCCATCCGCTTCTTCTGTGCATCCTCTCATGTTACAGAGCCCTTGCGGTGGCTTCCTTGGCCTGGTGTAATACAAATAAATAATCATAACAAAAGCCCGTGTGCCTCCTTGGGAAAATAACCATTTTCACATGCAGATACTCAGGAAGTTAAAATTGGCAGCTCTCACTAGTCCTACTGATTTGTCCACACATTTCCTCGAGATGATGCTTAAATGGAATCAGCTTTCAGCTCTGGCACTCGCAGCCTTCCTACCCCCAGTCTTAGCATAAGAGGGAAGGAGATGGGAAACAAGGTCTGGTTCTAAACGAGTGGGAGAAAAATCAGGTATGTGACTCCTCCAACTCAGACGAGGCTGTCTCTTATTGTTTGGCAGTTCGACTGTAGCTTCAGTACATGGGAAAAATTTCTCTTCCAATTACACAGCAGTTTTGTGGTGGCTGAGTGCTATAAATGGGAATGCTTTGCAGCCAAAGATATCTCATTCATAAATCCCACTGTTCCACTCTATAATTTTTCTCTTTTGGATAGATCAGTATTCTGTGGTCATATCAACCACAATCATGCAAGCAAAAATGAGTAGTTAAATATTGTGACAGTCCTATAAGTCTTCCTAAGGCATTATGCATAACACAGTTATTCAGAAGTGTCACTTGGTGCGTGGAAGGGAATTGACCGTTTACTAATATTTCCAGTAAAAGGCTTTGATGAAAAAGTAAAGCACAGAGTATATCTGGTCTGGTAGGCCAATTTATAAATGTTACATAAGTGCCAATATTCTACTCCTGCGGAAGTTTATTGCATATGTGTTTCACAGACAGGTGTATATGTGGACACACAGACCCATTTGTGCTATAAAAACATGGGCGCAGTGTGTCTGTGCTCATACGTTATCCTTATATGCTCACTTACATTCTGCAGCATGTGTTTATGAATTTAACATGACTCCCTCTCTATTTGCTGTCCCTGGGAACACCTCTAGCCAGCAAGCTGAAAAATAAATACACATCTAAGGGAATGTTCCCATAAAAGACATAACTCCCAACATGATCGCTCCCTCACCCATTGGCATTTGGTGCAGCAGCCATGTTATGTGGAGCCCATAGGTGGGACCCAGGGCTCCCAGCCCCAGCACAGCCCCATGCCCACTGGTGCCAAAGGGCTGGTTTGGGCAGGCAGTGAATGGGAGCCTTGCAAATGTAGGGTGAACATTTCTCCCTTCCTCACTGTGCTCTTGTGAAAGTCTCTCTGCATGCTGGAAGGATGAGTGATGTGTATGCAGTTGCAAATGTATGTGTGTTTCTATAGAGGTCTATTTTTCCAAAGCTGCCTGCTGGTCAGAAATGCACGGAGTGTTTTCAAAACACCTACAGTGGATATTTTCCCCCCTCTGGTGTCTCCTCCCCTCCCCTCCCTCCCCCTCTTTTTATTCTAAGCAGAGCTGTTTGTCTAGAGGTACATATTCACACTGAGAAGTCCTGTTATCCCATAATAAGCATGTGTAACTCCTGTTGGTGTCAATGAGAACATGCATATCAGAGGAGAGAACAGATTCATATGCTGCGAATGGGATCTGAAATTCAGATTTATAGTTCATTCTGCGTTTAATGGGTAAATTCTTTGGCAGAGAGCTAAAAACTTGGAGGTGTTTATAACATTCCAGGTTCCCTTCCTTTTTAGTTAAAAGCAGTAGCAGAATGAGAAATGTAACCACCATTGTGTTGTTTTAAAAACGTACATATTTACAGCGAGTACTCTTTTCCCTTGCTCTTCTGATTTTTCTGTAATGGCTTTCCTGTTTTTAAACACTCGCAGATAGTGACCTCCAGGGTCTCCGAGGGCTGGACGTACTTGTGTGGCCAGAGACCAAACTAAAATGAAAGATTAAAGCAATTCTGAAAGATTTCCTGATAGGCCCCTGCCAGCGCTATTTCAGAAAAAAAGTCCCCTGTAATGTGGACCTCAGCCATGTCCCTGTGCACCTCCGTGGGTGTAGAGCAGGCAGTCATTTCAGAGCACCGTTTGGAGAGACTGTGGAACTGCTTATTCAGTATTGAAGCTTTTTCTCTCTGTGTTTTTCATCCTACCTCTAATTCTGCCCTACCAGAATGGGAGCAGGAGCTTCTAAGGAATTGAGCATCTGAAGGAAAATTGAGCACCTTGCTCCTGAAGCAATCCCAGCCCTCGGGGTGGAATTTTCACCTGCTTCTGTTCTTTTGGGCACAGGGACAGGGGGAAGGCATCCCTGAGCTCTTGCTGTGTCCCCCCAGACAATCGACTCTGGGGCTTCGATGCCGTTGTGCTTTGCTTGGGTAGCATCCCATGGGCCAGAGGATTTTAGGGCTTTGGGGGGTAAGCAGCTGGACAAACAGTCATTTTCATAAGGTTTTACTGATGGATTGGAAAGAAGCTGCTACCAAGAAGGAGCCAGGTGGTTATTGGTGCCTGTCAGCTGAGAAAAGATGATTTTCCAATAAGTTACACTTAAACCCAGGAATAAAGCCAGCTGTGGAGATGCTGGGCTTGGTGGGCAGAGCCGGGACACAGGTGAGAAGGTCCTGAGGGAGCTGCTCATCTCAGTGGCCATGTGGCAGAGACCCAGCTCCACATCCCAGTTCAGCATCTCAAGTCGCAGCAGGGAGCCAGGGTGCAGTGGAGACAGGGCCTGTTTGCTGCTCTGTGTAGGAGCCACATGTTTGCTCTACTATTTTAATTAGGTTTTAAGTGGAATCGATGGCATAAAGTTGTGTAAAAAACGGCATAACAGAGAGCACAGCTGATCTTTAAAAACTCTTTTTCAGAGGGAAATAGTGATTATAAATAAGAAGGCAGTTTTATAGCTCAATTACTTTGGTAACTTGATTTAACAGCTTGTTTTTTAAAACTACACCGAATCTAAGATAAAGGATTGATAATGTAATATGTAGAATACATTCAGCATAAAAACCGAAAATCCTACATCATGCCATTGAAAGAGAAACATAAATGCGTGCCGAAATCTACAGTGGTTTTATTTTAACTAGTATAATATAACAACATGACATGCTGTGAAAAATAAATAACTTTTGAAAATGCATTTTCCAGGAATGAAAGTAATACTGAAAAATGACTGAAGTAATCACTTCTGTATGAATTCCAAGAGCAAAAGAGACGGAAAGAATAATTCAGATCTCCGTGTTGTACAGAAGCACATGAGGGTTTTGTGGAATGCGGTGCTCGAGGTGATGCTGCATATCTGCTCACGGTCAGATGTGGGGCACTTGGAGTGGTACCTTTCCCTGTGGTCTTATTAAAAGTGATGTATTTTGCTATGCATGCAGCCGTTATTCAGCCATGAAGTGACAGAATCTGACCTGTAGACAGAGCACATGAGCTTCTGCACTCATACTAGGTGCCACTTTTGCTTTGATTATCGTCGTTTGGAGTGAAACAGGCCCAGCATTTGAAATGAAATCTGGTTCCTCTTAGCCTCGATGGGAACAGCATCATGTTTTCCCTCATTCTTGATTGATTTCTTGTAAAGAAATCTCTTTTGTTATCTGCATACAACTTTCTATGAAATGTCTTAGCTCCTAGTTCGTAACACAAGTGGGATGTAATACTGGCAAATTGTGGATTATTCTTCCTGTATTTAGATCTTTATAGTACTGGAGCACTAATGAAACCTGATTGAGGCAATTTAGGCTTTGAGCCTTCTCTCAGCAGTGCCAGTATACATTGTGAATAGACTCCCTAGAACTGGGGGATTTTTTTTCTAGTGTGATTTGGACAGTACAGAAATACCTGGAACTCTCCCTTGTTCCTATGAACGTTGTTGAAAAAGTAAACCTTGTACTGTGGTAGATTTCTTAGCCAGAGCCCTCTGGGAGTCACAGCACCCATCTCTCCAGCTAAAGGCACAGCAGCTCACATTCTTATCTGTGTGCTTAGGCTGGGAAGGATGGCACGAGTTTCAGCATGTTCTCCATGTGGTTCTGCTAGTTTTCTGAAGAGGAGATGGTGCATCATATTCAGAGCTTGTTGGCGATGCACAGGAAGGGAACACAAGGCAGCTGGCCTATTGTTGGGCAAGGAAGATGCTTTTCTTTGCAGGGCTGCTTTCTGTGCCTTCATTCTCCCTGGGCAGGAAGCCCTGAGGAGGTGACACACCTTGGTGGCCATGGCTGGGCAGGGGCTGCTGGTTCAGGCACCACCAGCACTCCTGCATGGCGCTTTCTAAATGAAAGCCTGCAAGTTCTGGGCCTGTAATTGCCTTCTTCTCCATTGCCTCCCATGTCTGCCGTCACCCACTGGGCTCAGTCAGGCTTTGGTGAGCAAAGGATGCAGGAGTTGTGCTGGTAGAGTTAAATGTCCAAAAAAGGCACTTTATGTGGGTTTTAATTTCCTGGTGGAAAATGCTGTTAATCTCTAGTGTTCTCCCTTACACCGTGTAAAACTGGATATTATACCTACAGCAATATTAACTCACTTTTATTGAGAAACTTTTATTTTGGGGGCAGAACAGTGACTCGAGCATTTTATGAAGTTGGTAGCTACGTGCAATGAAAGGGAGTGACTCAATGTCTGTGCTACACTTTCTGCATCCAGTTAAGTATGTTAGTTTTGGGATGGACTTACAAACCCTATCCTGTGGCAAAACCTGGGTTTTGAAACTAGAACAAAGGAGTCTGTTTGGTTTGCCTTGCTCCGACCTGCGGAGAAACATTTAAATGAGAGATTCCTGTCGTCTTCCTCCTACTGTGTTACTGTATGTGTAAAACACTGGGCGGGCAAGAGGGGGTTAATTCAATAAAATAAATATAAAATACTCTCCAGGCTGTTGGACAGAGCTGGAAGGGGTCAGAGGTTGCCGAGCTGCTTCACTAGCACACTAATCGATTTGCTGTCAAGGTAGTGGTGCTGGGGTTTCAAGTAAGAGAAGAATTGAGTGCCGCTCGAGCCCAATTTCCATAATTGCTCACTGCCTTTAGTGTACAACCTTTTATGAAACACAAAAAATATATCACTGAGTTGTATTGATTAGCCATTGGTCTGAATAATTCACTTAGTATTTATTACCTGACCCTCAGAGGTTAAATAAATCCACCATCTAACTTTGGCTTGTGAGAAATATTACTTATTCATTGAAATGTGGACTGATTATTACACAATAGGAACGTATCTTTGTTGTTCTTTTTATCTCCTCCTGGAAAACTTCATCCCCGCTGCATCTTAATGGCAACAAGTTAAAAGAAATATTTATTGATAGCGAGGAGCGTTTTCCAAAACAAACAGCAGCGCATCCGCACTAACAGAGCTTGGCTTTCTTTTGCAGAGTTTTTCCTTTTTAAATCCTCACCCCAAAGTTTGGGTCAGGTTTCAGGGTCAAATTCAGAATCCTCCAAACGAAACTTTTATGTGCAGTGGTGAAATATATTCATACACAAAGTTTTCCCTGCAAGGATCAAGTCTGAGTAACAGCTTTGTTGCTCATGATGGGATCCCAGTTCGTTTTTATAGCACTGTTTTTGGATAGCTCCTGAAGGCCATAAATCTTCCTATCGTATTAAACACCCTCTGATAATTAAATTTTCAAAGAAAACAGAAACCTTTCCTAACATGAAAAGATAAAATTTAAAGCAGTCAACCATGGACAGCTCACTGTCATTACAATAAAAATGATTTCGCATCACCTTAAAATGTTTTGGACGTAATCTGCGGGGCATTTTATGGCTTTGTCAAACATTAAGGCAATAATCAATTATGTATCAGAGGATGGTATTTACATATTGCTTTTAGCATAGCTAAACAGCCCTTCTTTTGTTGATGGGCAGATATACCTCAAAGACAACAGCGTAACTCTTAAATTTAATTATATACTCATTTACCACGAGATCTACTCATCCAGATAAAATTGTTCAGTAGCTCGAAGTATTCCCTCCAAAAAAGATTTCCTAACTTTGTGTAAAGTCTTTCCTCAGTTTCCGGCCTGCATCCTCCAGCATCTCAAAGTATTGTTTTTGAAGTTTGATGGAATTTGTGTTAGGTCAAGGGGAGGAAGCTATGTGAAGCTTTTTTTTTTTTGTGTATGTGTGTCGTGTTTTTTTTTTTTCTTTTTTCTTTTTTAATGAAATGTAAAGGAAAAAGCTAATGTGGTCTCAGTGCTACCTTGTGTTTGTTGATAGCTGTGTCTGTATCCAGGATCTGGGCTTACAGTTAGCAGGAGCTCGAAAGCCGTTTTCTTGGTGTTATAATACTAAACCTCTTTTCCTGTATCACATAATGGAAGGAAAAGTCTGTCAGAAAATAATGGGGATATAATATGTACAAGATCCTCTAACGTTTACCCAGGTGGCCAGCTTCCTGAGCCTTGAGTGCAATGGCAGCAGTGCTGAGCACGCTGCAGAACTTCTGTCTTGGAGAGCTGTAGGCGCATCCCAGTGCTGGGGTGGTGGATGCTGCAGAGGAGTGCAGGTACGTGGATGGGTTGACCTGGCGTCCATCCCACCTCCAGTGGATAGTGTGCTTCTGGGAAGCTGGTCTGTCTGTCTGGCTGTTCCCTGTGCGAAGCCCACCTAGAAGCTTCTGGTGGGAGCTGAGCCACAGGCGAAGTTTGCAGAGGGATTTGGCAGCTGGTTGGGCTTCACAAGGCGGCCGCGGGTGGTGGCAGCACCCTGGCAGGCATTCGTCCATTCCCATCTTTAAGTGCAGAAATATCTGCAGAAATTTGGCTTTTGGCAAAAGTTGATGCACGTGTTTATGCCCTGGTTTTGCAACCAGATTGCATTGAAGGGGTTTATTCCTCCGAAGAACATCCTGATGTGTTCTGCCACCGTTAACTGATGCCATTTGGATGTTGCCCTGCTTACGTGACTGAGAGAAGGAGTGAGCAATGCATTTCCTGTGTCTGATAGCAAAAGAGAAATTCACCTTTTCCTGCGATGTCAGTCATTTATTCAGGTAAAATCCTCCTGGCTGGGATGCACAAATCAGTAGGAAAACAATTTTAAAAAGTTTATGATGTCATCTCAGGATAATTCCACTGTGAGTGTTGAAAGAACTATGTTAGCTGAATGCTCTCATTTGGAAAGCCAATTATACAAATAACATTTTAAAGCAAGCTAATGTCATAATAAAGTCCATAAGAACAGGCAAACAATCCATTAGTGGGAGAATCCCAGTCCAGCAGCTCTGTGCCCTGCAGGAATGGGGTTTGACACTGCAGTTGAAGCCCCGGCTCCATTCCCTCTGGGAGGAAGTCTCCCAGCCCCATGCTGGTGCTCATCCTCAGCACCAAAGCTGCAGTATCTTGGTGCTGCCTTAGGGCTCTGTCATCTGCAATCACAGATGCTGGTGGATGTAAAACTCTGTCAAAACTGTAATATTTTACAAGTGGAATTGAATCTGGAGCTCTTTTTTTTCTTTTTCTTTTTTTTTTTTCCCCCCCCCCCC
>JAPSGF010000035.1:7162112-7222843 GCA_035772895.1 Perdix hodgsoniae | reverse complement strand
AAAAAAAAAAAAAAAAGAAAGAGAAGCCTCCCAGCAGCTCAGGGTGAAAGAGGCTGATCTTTTCTCCCAGTTACATTTTAGGAAGGGGCACATGGAATCTGACTTTCTTCCAGTGCTGCTCCACCCCTAGGAAAACCAAACAAACAAACCAGTGACAAAACCCCAAAGCAGCTCCCTGCTCAGTGCCACCCACTGCTGGGGAGGCAGCTTTTCCTTCCAGCCACACAGAGAGGAGCAGGGCTGGAAGGCTGAGAGCAGCCCTCCTACCTTCCTGCCTCAAGCTCCAGCCATCAGATATGAGATCCTTTCCATTTCCCATATCCCAGGAGGCCCTGGATGGGAGGAGGTGAAGGGGGTAATGCAACGTGCATGCAAGGGATGCAGCCAGCCCCTTCCCACCACCACGTTCCCCCCATGCAGGTTGTGAGGCATGTCTGTTGTTTCATGGGTGATCTCTTTGTCCCATGTCGATCCAGATGTTGCATGCTGGTGTGAAATGCCCAAACCAGGCATTGCTATTTGGAGTTTTTGTCCATGGGGAAGTGAGGGGAATGCTGTCTCCTTAACTGCCTCTCCCCCTCCTTGCACACCTTAATGCATCCTGAAGCATACATTTTCTTTTCCTTTTAGGTTGCATTGTACATAACATTTGAAAAGCCCTGTCAAAACAACTCATATGGGGGGAGAAAGTAATTGTCTTGATATGCGATGATTATCCAGAGCTTAAGCAGCAGAAGAGAGAGGGTTATTTTTTTTGCAATTTAACTACAAGTGCCCAAGATTTCCCAACTGTTCTATTTTTACAAATTTAAAACTTTCATAAAAGGGTCAGATTTAGGCCCTTGTGTGGGAAACCACTGATACTGCCAGCAACAGGGCAAGATCACTGCTGTGTTGTGGTTTAGATGTCTTATTGCATTCCACGCATTGCTGAACTGTATATAGAATGGATGACTCTAAATCTCCAGGACTTTGTGTGAATTAGGAACCTTTTGATTTTGTTTTAACATTTATATAATATTTTTAACTGTAAATTTTGGTGACTCCTGCCCTTCCCCAGTGAACAGCTTATACCAAAGGAAATGACTGGGGTGGCTACAAACAGCCCTTGGTAACAGAGGCCACTCTGCCTTTTGTTTTTGGACTCTTATCTTTTTAATATTCTCATCTGGATGGTTTTGGCCCCAAACGAGAAACAAATTGAAAACAGGGAAATTGCCATCAGTGCAGAAAATATATAGATTTCATGTGCAGTAATGATGTATCTCAGTAGATTTAGTAAAACTAGAGATGTCACATTCGCAGCTGGTTAACATTTTACACTTGAAGTCCTCATAACATTTGTATATGTTTCAACACTTCTTGTTTTTTCTATCTTGGGACCATCTGTATTTCTCATATGTGACACTGACTGGGAAGCACAAACTTTCACAGAACCATCAGATGACTTGGTTAGCTCTACCAGATGTCTGCTTCTTCCCACTTTATCAGTCTAGATGCTATTACATTGAAATTGGGTGGGGAAATGGTGGACTTCTGAACTAAGAACCATGCCCCAAAGAAGTTTCAAGTGAAGAATTTAGTTCTCAGGGTTTTTGCTGAGCTTAGAATAGCAGTAGTAAGGATGATGGATTTGCACTGGAGAAGGACTGGTTTTAATTTTTAAATAGATGATCGTAGACCAGTCTAAGCAGGTATTACGGCCACAAGAAAGGCTGTAAAAACCTAATCTCCTAAATTCCAATTTGTCCTCCACGTATTTCTTTGTTCAGCAGTGTAGATCTCATTGTGCTTTTCTTTTCCTTTTAGCAAAAGTTAATTTCTCATACTGGGAAAAGATAAATGCATGAACCCCCCCCCCCCCCCCCACACACACACACACGCACTTTTCCTGCTGTTTAGGTGCCATTAGGAAGACAACCAGAGAAATAAGCAGAGTTCTCATTGCATTTCTTGTGAGCAATCTTTCCCCTTTGGTTCAGTGTACCTCTCTTGGCTGCTGTTACCCCACACAGTACTCGAGCTGTTTCATGGCGGTGAGTTGACGGCATCCTTCTGCATCTGCAGAATCTTGTTGTGAATTTTAGTGCAGGATCAACTATGTGGGTTTGGAAGAGCAGTGACAGAGACAGGCGGGAGGGCAGCCAACAGCCTGGTATTGCTGTGGGGGGCAGTGAGCATCTGCTGAAGATCCAGACCTAAATTTGCCACATTTAATCAACCTGAGCTGAACACCTGAGCGAGACACCTCAACCTTCTGTGCTATTGCTTTAGGATGGATGTGGCTACTTTGCTGGCTAAATCAAAGATTCCTTCAAATGGGAGATCTGTGGGTACGCCTTTGGAAAGTGGTACATAATGCTTGAAAAGAATGCCACAGAGTTGTTCAAATCACATTACTGGGAACTTTCACTAGAAGGAAAACACTGCTATTCTAAGGTGCACGTTGCTAACTAAAGTTAGCAGGAATCTGATTTCATTTTTTATTCAGACAGTTCTGTAGAGACATATTAAGTAGAAAACGTGCAGAAAAGGAGAACCACCAATAGGAAATCTTGCAGGCAAGGGCAGTTTCATGTGACCTCATGGATTGGATATAAAAAAGGCTCCTATTAGTTGCATGTCAGTTCTTATAGTAAACATTGCAGAGTAATGGAGGGTGTTAAGCTGTCAAATACTAGCAAGGGTTAATAAGGTTAAAGAAGAAGTAAAAGCAGGCCAACAATAATAATAATAATAAAAAAAATAGATAAATATGCTGTAATAAATAAAGGATGGCAAAGCAGGGGGAAACTAATGTCGTAACTTGGGAGCAAAGCAGCTGCAGAAATGCAGAGGATAGTGCCATGTTATTTCCTTTCTGCTGGTGGTATGGCTGAGCGATGCAGGCTGCAGAGCACAGCTGAATTCCCCTAATTCCCATAGATATTTGGGAAGAAATAAAAAAGCTATGTGGCTGAATCCCCTACATGCTCTAAATATAAATGAAGGGATGCAAATGAGTGCATTAATGCATACATGAACTAATTAATTAAATAAGAGAAATTCAGGAACAGAAGCAAAGCACCTGGAGTTAGATAGGAACCGTGTTTTGACATTGTCCTCTGAGACGATGTGAGCTTCAGTGCTCTTTAGTACAGCTCTGGCATTTTGGTGTCTGCACTGCCCAGCAGGCAGGCGATTTTGATCTCAAATGCTGTCTGCTGGGACCATGAGGCTGCAGACAGCCCTGAGGTGCAAACACTGTTGTCCTCGTTGATGGGCTGCCATACGCAGGGCCCTTGTGGAGCCACGAGTAGGCTTGTGGGTTCTGTCCCCATACTCCCAAATTTTGTGCAGATCACCTTTTTGCTTTTCCCAGGGTATCTGCCCGAGGAGGTTGGTTCAGTGGGAAGGAAAGAATGAGGAAAACACTGTTTATTTCCTCCATGAAGGAGCCTGAGGATTAGTCTCATTCAAAGACTTCTGATTAATAGCTCAACTGAAACAGCGTTGGAAAATGTTCACATCATTTATCAATTTGGGGGTGGGAACTGAAAGCAAAAAATACGTTTGTTTCCCTTTGCTTCCCTTCTCTCCCTCCTCCATCCGTCCTCCCTGCAGGGAAGGAGGCGGCGGAGCAGGGATGGCTGGGCTTCCCAAACCCAATTACTGGGCTCATTGTTGCTTTTCAGCTGAAAATTGGAACATTTCAGCAAATGGAAAATTTTCTGTCAAGATGTTCCTTTTGATCCAAAATGTTCTTTTCCAGAAAACTGTTTCAATGAATAAAATTCCAGTTATTTCTGTCCTGGAAAACCTAGCTCGAGCTGCAGGTCTGAGCTCCAAGCTGGCCGATTGCTCCTGGACCTCTTACAGCAGTTACACATCTCCCTGCGAGCTGTGCCTATAGGATGCTTGGAGGAGAGCAATATGTTTGTTTTTAATGATGCTGCTGGTTTTCGCTATAAATTTAAACAAAGTGGGCGGTATTGGAACCAGCTGCTCGAATTTTTGTGTTTGTTTGTTTTCATGAGAAAAATGGTAACGCGCTGCAATAAATTAAACAATGTACATATTTTTACATAGCGCTGTCTCTGAGCCTCTCGCTGCTAGGGAATTACAGAAGCCGAGGGCAGCGCTGGGCCCTGTATTCATTTCACACGCGCTGAAGTAAAGCGACAAATGTTTCGGAGTAACTGGATTTCCTTTTAAAGTGACACTTTATTTGCGCTTGAAAAATGTAATGAGCCTTCACTAAGAGATTTTTCTGGCTGCGTTCCTTCTTTAATGACCTGCCCTCACAAAATAAGCTAAGGAAATAATAATAATGATTAAAAAAAAAAAAAAAAAAGCAAAGGAAAAAAAAAAACAACCACCACCACCAAATCCATTTGGTCAACTTCTCTTTTCATTACATGGAGAGCAGCAATGCTTGGGGAAATGGGGATGAGGAAATAAAACACAGAGCCTTGTGAGTTCCCATTAATTCCTCAGCCCATCTTTAATTAGTGTTTTACGGCTAATCCTCATCGTATATCTTAAAGAGTTTCACTCAAGCTGGTTCCCCACAAGTTTTATTGCACGCAGGACGCTTCGCAGGGCGGTGGGATGGCTGTGCTCTCAGTGCTGCTGCTCCTCAGGGATCGCCCATCCCAGCTTGCTTTTCCTCTGTTTGCTTGGTGTTGAATTTGGGAAAGCAGGCAGTCAGTGTGTGCTCATCCTGCAGGGATGCGGTGGCACTTAAGCGTGCTTTGCTGCTGGTTCTGCAGCCTTTAATTGAGCTGCACAGCAACGACGTTTTCAGGAGCTATCAAAATAAAGCCTGTGAGGAGATTCGTGTTAACAGCTTGGGAAGAAATGAGGCTTTGCTGCAAGTGTGATATATACAGATCAGGTGCCTTTCAGAGTCACAATATTCTGCCCTGTGCTGCAACTCGAAAAGCTCTGTGAAAAATGCCCTTTTTAAAGGCACTACTCTGGTACCCTGGATGTGCCAGTTTGGAAGTTAACTAAACCCACCAATTTTCCAGCCCGCAGTGTATAAATACAAGTATTTTACAATCAGTAATGGGAGCCGGCTAGACTTCTCCCGGTATCCATAATTAAAAAACACTGTAGGGTCCATTAGGGCCATTTAAAGTTGCGAGGCATTCTGATGGTATTAAATTATTACAGGGATCATACACGTGGCACCAGAAGTTAATGCCCTCGGCTGCAGGCACCACTGTGCGTGCTTTTTTGTCAGCACTGCAGTACTTCCCAGCTACCTCATTTGTTTGTGATAATTTAGACCTAACATTGTGTACTTTTTTCATGAAATATTACTAATACCCAGCAGAGGGGCTGACAATTAGCATGTGATTAAAGCTGGTTTGGAAAGAAATGCTGTTTGGTGGCCTCTGTCTATGCCATTCGGCGTAAGTTTAGTTTGCATTCGAATAACCCAAGTGGAAGTGATGGGCTTTCCTCAGCCTCAAATGATTTGCAGTAATTATAGTCATGACAATGGGCCGCCCCCTTTCCTGGTGCCACGAGGACATTTGTCACCTCCCCACATTTTGGGAGGGCATGAGGCTCAACTTTATAATATGTGTTTTTTAATATGTGAGGTGAGAAAGTTGCATGGGGAAGGATTGGAAAGGGGAAGGACTGGAAAGGAAGAATCAGAACTCCTTCTATTTGAGCTGGCTGGTGCTGAGTGCTGGGATAGGTTGGGATGCCATCAGCAGCTGCCATGTGTAGCAGGTTGGATTTAGAAGGATGAACTTTAAGAAGGTGGAAAGAGGAGAAGTTCACGGCTTACTTTCCAGTTTTCTGTTCTGTGGCAGTCTGCTTGGGTTATTTCTCCTGCGTTGTTGGATCCTGTTCTTATTATGATCATAATTTTTGTGCTGCACACCAAATATTTTTTCATAGATGTGACAGAAATGCCAGCATAACTGGGCAGCATCAGAGCTCTGCCAGATGTATTAAATAATGTTTCGTGATCACAACTTAACACAAATCCATGTATAAGGGAATACCCATGGAACAAGTGAGGAGTACAAACATTAATGAGCCTGATATAAAATATTTTAAAGCGTTTTTATAGTTGCTATAGAAACACCTTGGCTTTCACTCTTGCTAATTAGTTAGATTTTGCACATTTTATATTTGAAAATGCAAATCAGATTTCATAAATTATTACTTACTTTTCATTTATATTTACAGTACTGTTACCCAGATACACGCAGGAATTCTGAGATATTAATTAGTTATAAAACACAAATAAGCGTGACATTTATGGTCACAAGACATCTCTTGTTTCAAATATTCATCTGGTAAATGCTTGAAGGAATTGTTCAAAGATTAATGTGTTTGTGGGAGAATTAGGTAAATATAAATGAATGGCGCCTAATAAGTTTTTAATAAAGTGCATTTTTGGAGCCGTGGAGGAAAAAGCATTATTTTGGTCTAAGGAATGCAAGTCCATCTTTACGTGGTGTGGGCTGCTTTTTTCTCTTCTCCGCATCACTGACAGCAGAGGAGCAGCAGTGCAAGCATGGGGTCCCACGGGCACAGCCCATAGGGAGCTCAGCCCCAGCTCCTGTGCTTCATGAGGTCTCACTGGGGTGTTACACCGCTCAGCGTGCCTCCTGATGTTGTGTGCGGTGGTCCAGGAAATGCTTTGAATTCTTCCAGAAAACACACGGAATCCTTTCTCTGGGTTTTTTGTTTCTGAATGCACCATTTGAGGGCGGCAGCGATGGGGCTGTGCGGGCGTAGGTGTGCGCAGCTGTCACCCCTTTGCTGTGGATGCAGCTGTGGGGATTCTCTGAACGTTCAGCTCTTGTCCTTATTTGTTCTGTGCAGTTAGTAAATGGGCAGCGACCGTTTTGGAGCAGTGCTTTGCTGGGCTTTCTGCAGTACTTCGCTAATTTTACTGTACTGTTTTACTGATAAGCAAGAATACTGCATTTTCTTGAGACTGCAGTTCCATATAAAACTGTATTCTTCATGTGATGGATGTTAAATAATTGTAGGAAGACATTTAAATAACTGAGAAATGTGGTTTGCTCATACGTTGCCTCGTTAATCAGTGCCTTCCTCAGCTGCATGCGTTCCGGATGGCACACACCAGGGTTTAATGGAGTTTATTAGCTGAGAATACGAACAGTGTGTTCAAATCTAATACATTTAAACCATATAAGTAAAATCCTAACCAGACTTGCTTGCAAAGAAAAAGAGAAGAAGTTTGGAAAAGGCTTCTTTTTCTCTTTTGGAAATTGAAACCACTTCTGGCTGTGTCCACATGTGCTTTGTGTTGTCAGTGCCGAAAATGTCACAGCGAGCGCACACCGAAGCGCTGCAGACAGCATTAACAGAGCAGCTCCGGACCCACTGCTGGTGGCTATCTGATACTCCAAGTGCCAGCAGACAGCCCATCTGAAACGGGGAAAAATTACATTTCTGATACGTTCGGTTGTGTTAAATTGGATTCTGTTGCTGTGCCATGTACTGCTGTGTCACTGAATGCACTGACTCCTAACCGGCTGCAGCAGTGTTGTCTGTAGGCATTGCAAAGTGACAAAGTGGTGTCACTGCGAGAGCAGGGTTGTGTTTGGGGCCTGGAAAGCAGAGGAGGAATTCACTATTTTTGGAGCAAGTCGTATGAGTATGGAGTGCATTTTTATGCAGATTACTGTTTGTCTTGCCAAGTAAAAGAGCAGTGCCTGTGCAAGTGAGGGGAAAAAGAGCTGCACGGATGAAGGTCCTGGTCTTGGAAAGTCCATCTGAGCAGAGGGGGACAGGGGAAGATGTGAGCAGGAATTTCTGCTATACACTGCTCATGGCTGAAAGAGTGGAAGGGAACAGCCGAACTTTTTGCTCCAAGTTCTTCTTGCAGCATCTTTTCCTGCTGTCCACATGCAGCGTGTGCCTGGTAGATAAAATAGGAGAAGGGTAGGTTGCATTCACCCCAAAACTTGGTGCATCTCTGCTGTTCTGGTGGGTGTTCCGTGTGATGGGTGGCTGAGCATCTGCAGAGACAGCTGGCTGTGCTCTACATGGCTTGAGGTGTGGGCTGCAGCGAGGAGAAGAATTTTGTCACTTTTAATGGCTCCCAAATTAAGCGTCACTGCATAGAAATCATGGTGATAAGGCCCTCAGAAATGCTGAAGTTGACAATGACATATTTTAACTCTTAAAAAAAAAAAAAGGCCTTTAAAAAGCCCCACCAAAAAAAACCAACTCTATGAGTAAAAGTTCAATATAACTGAAATAGGTGAAAATATTTGCAAGAGCAGGACTAAGTTTGCAAAGCCCTCTGTGAGCAGCAATGCGTGAGATATGGTAATTTTTGAGTATAAACACACACAAAAATAGTTACAACGTGAAATTTAAGGCACAGCTGAGTGAAAACCCAATACAGACAGCATGCAGCAGCCTGATGCACGGGCTGCTTTTGCCAGGACGGCGCTGACTGGTTGCTCTCTTGGAGCCAACATATTGCTCCCTGCAGCAGTGGCCAATGTTCCAGCTCCAAACTGGGCAAAGGGGCAAGAAGACACTTTTTGTGTTCGGTGTTTTCTTTTTATGGACATTGCCTCTTGTGTTCTCTGACTCCTAAAAACGTTTGTGTTTTTTGGGGATGAAATAAGCAAATGTCTCTCTATTTTTTGTGTGTGTGTCTGTGCTTCTCTCCCTGTGCATTTTCAGTGGAAGGAAGTCAGGGTCATAATGAAGGAAAATGCAGAAGTTTTCATTTCCAATTTCTTTTGCCAGAATTGAGGTAATGAAATCAGTGGTGCTCTTGGGATTTTTCTCACTCCCTCTCTCAAATTTTGGTATTTGTGACATTTGCTCTTCATATGAAGAAATGCTCCTAAAAAGTACCGCACTGCAAATGTCAATAAACAAAGCAATAAAAGAGGGAGGGATTGGGAACAAAAAAGGCATTGTTTTTTGTATGCAGTGCACAACAGGCTGCAATGAGAATTTTTGCAAATACGCCCATGCTTCAGGACGCGGCCCCGACACCTCTCTTGCATGGGATAAATGGAGTTGCCAGGCACTCACTGGTCCCCAGTCCCATCAAAGCAAACAAGCTCTTGAATGCAGGGCCATCATCAGCCCCGGGAAGGCCCTTGCAGGATCACAAAACAAATCGAGCAGCGGAGGGCTTCCGGGCAGCCAGCTAACAAAAATATACTCCGGGAGGATGCAGTCCGCTGAGCTCGGCGTCCGACACAGCAGTGGGCTGCAAACCTGGGCTTCCGCCGCAGAGCTTCGCCCCACATCTGGAGGGGCTGTGACAATCAGTGTCAGACCGTTTTAGAAATCAGATACCCTGGGTATCAGGAAGTTGATTCGACTTCCACTTCCTTAGCAAAACACGCATTAATATTTCAGGTTCGCTTTTCTAAAGCCGTGTTCTGTCTTGAGCACAGGCTGAAATTATGCGCTGGGAACTGGCGCGGGGACGGAGGGGGGGAGTGCGGTGATGTGGGGTCGTTATTAAAAAGTGCAAGCTAATTGAATCCTGCTGCTTTGTTAGTGTCCTTTGACAGCTTTATGTAAGCATTAAATAATATTTATAAAATAGATATATACATCTGGGTAGGCACACACGCACCTACAGAAAGAAGCAAAAAAATAAAATAAAAAATCTATAAAACCCAGTTAGAAAAAAAATCACATTGATTACAGTCAGCACTGTGCTGTGTTCAGCGTCTTCCCCCAATTAGATGGCCAGATGACACAAATCTTCCCGTTATTTTCATTGAGCACCAGTTTTACTACTGAGGTTGGACCCTTGTCTTTTCCTTTTGGAAAGACAGTTTCCCTTTAAAAAAACCCCGACGCATTTTATTGTCCCAGATTAATAGGGTGCTGCAGAGCTGATAACGCAGTCTTGAATGCCGTGTGGAATTCCAGTTCTAATCCAAAAGTCTCATTTTTCATACATTAAAAAATTGTTCTTGATTCTGAACTTTTTTTTTTTTCTTTCTCTCTTTTAAACGTTGCTGGCATTAAAAAAAACAACAAAAACAACAACAAACAAATAGAAAAATAGTTCTTTGGGAGCTTTGCTGATCTAGTGTGAATAATCTGTTAAAAAAAAGTAACAGACTGTATATGTTAATGTTGGTTATCTGAAGTTTCACGGTCAACAGATGTTCAGTGGAATAATATGCAAAGGTTTATATCCCAGCACCAAGCATTCTTCCAAGGGGAGTTTACCTTGTGGCAGCAGATATGTCTTCTTAGAAGTGCTAAATCCCTTTTTTCCTCCTTTTTAATAGGAAATTAATATAAAGGAACCCGATATTCTCCCGTATACCAATATTTAAAATGACAGATGTAACTTTTGACAGCTGTCTCCCCAGTTGCTCTCACCTGTGGATAAAACACTGCAGCCCGTCCTCTGTCTCTCCCAAAAATCAGATCTGGGCAGATGGCTAAACTCAACAAACCTTTCCGTGATGGACAGAGAGTATTTCTGTGCTGCGATCCACGTCCCCCCAAACAGCCAGATTCCCAGCCCCCAGATCTGGGCACAAATTGATCCCAAATTGTGGGGCTGGCAGGTTGGGGCGGTGGTGGACCCTGGCAGAGGTCTGTGGGGCAGCAGCTGTGAATGCTGCTGGGGTGCTCCTGGGAACGGAGCACTGCTGCGGCCCCTGGAAGAGCCCCTGGCACCTCTCCCCCCTGCAGCCCCTCGGAGCCATTCCCCAAGCACTGCTCAGGGGATTGCGGGCGGTCCCCAGATCAGCTCCCAGTCCATCAGCTGAGGCCCATCAGCCACAAACGAGGGGCAGTTGGCAGCGCTTAAAATTCATAATTTTTTCCCATGGGAGTAAACTGACACACAAACCTACCTACGGAGCATGGAATTGCTGCTGATGCTTTACCTGGATGCTGAACTGGTCTTTTAATTGGTTTCTCCAGCCTGTTTTCCAAGTGTAATAACTGGTTTGGGGTCCTGAGCTGGTGTGTGTTGTTATTGTTAGGGACACAGCTGTGATTTTCAGGGAGGCTGGAGGGGTGAGGTTCCCAGGTCCTTTGAAAGTGTCATCCTAAGCCCGTTGTGCTACCAAGCTGTAAATCAGTGACTGAAAAACTGGTGTGTGTGTGTGTGTGTGTGAGCCCTTCTGTGTGTCCCCGCCAGCAAGCTGAATCTTTAATGTGGGGAGAGGAAGGGGTTTTCTGTAGGTGAATATAAAAGAAACATTGAGGTTCTTTGGAGGTGGCATCCTGGAGATAGTTATATGGGAAAAGTCAGACACAGCCTAGGGGTGCATATTTATTTTATTTATTTGTTCATTTGGCCTGGAGCTGGGCGCATCATATGATTGCAGCTGCTGTAAAACTTATGTAGGGGCCGGAACTGCAAAGGACGACTGAGTGCCTTTTTGTGAATTCTCTGAGCGTTCGGAGAACAATTTAATAAATAGACTGAGAAAGCCATCACTCTGTGGGTTTCTAAAATGACACTTTTCCCTATCATTTTTCTCTTAACCATTTTCTATTAAAATTTTTTTTGAAAGCAAAGTTAGGGCCACTGAATAATTTTGCTTTAAGAAGACAGGAGTCATTTTAAGAGAAGAAATAGCAGCTTTGGAGCTTTTTGTGCTCTGTAGGGCTTACCTTTTCCTTACATCTTGTTTACCCATCCTCACTGCAGAGGGTCTCAATGAGCAAAGCCTTCCTGTAAGGGCACAGTGACAGAGCCACAAGACCCAGGAGATGCCCTCTAATTCCTGCTCTGGTTTTCCTGGAAAAATCTCAGAATTTGGATGCCAGTTTCTGAATACATGGGGAACTGAAAGCACTGGCAGCTGCTGAATGCTTGATGTGGCTGTGCTGGAGTCCTTCTGTCCTGGAGTGGGACAGCTCTGGCCCTGCACCTCGTTGCTGGATCCCTGTGTTGCCTTCATGGCAGTGCAAGGTGTGCACGCAGTAATTCATGTCCATATCACCTTTTCCTTACAAACCAGGACTGCTGTGGTTAAAATTCTAAACAAACGCCAAAGACTTGGTTTCCAGCTGTGTTTAGCTTGAGTAGGAATGTTACCATGTAAGTTAGCCTGTCCCCAGCATCCTCCCCTAATGAAGTGAACTTTGTTGTTGTTAAAACAGAGGCATTTTTTCACTGATGTGTATTTTCCTCTTTAAGGTATGAATGTTTTTTATGTCCTTTTATGCTCCTTTTGCTTTTTTTTTTCCTTTTCAGTTTACATACTCCCCGAGGTACAGAAGCAATGGCCATTTGGTCATTCAGGGGGAAAAATACATTTAACAAATGCTTTTCTGACCCATATCTTGCCTTGAGATGTGCAGGAGAGGGATGGTCTGGGGACACTCTGCTCTCTTCCTCAGACAAAGCAACCCCGATTTCATGGACAGAATGTACTCTTGCCATGATGCAAAGTTGCAAATTGTATTGGCATCCAGATTATTGGTGTTACTTGTGAGGTGTTGTAACTGTGGGCGTGAAACAGAGCAATCTGCATGTAAGACAACACAAAATACCCCTTTAAATTATAAATACTCAGCACAGAAAGTTCTGCCACATTTCTTAAAAGCCTGCTGACGAATAGCTTTGCAGTGAGAAATGGCTTCCTAAGCACATGTGGCTGTGTGTGTACTTTAGCAAGGATTCCCGAGAGATCTGCTCACCTCTCACTCTTTGCCTCTGCTCTTTCTCGATTTGTGTGTTGATGGGTGCCACGCTGCCTTATGGCGTCTTTGGTATCTCATTTAGCAGCCTCGTTGCTTGGCTCTTTTAATTGCCTGGAAACTGTATTGACTCTGGTCTTGTTAGAGCCTGTTATATTCCAAAATCCAAAATACGGTTGATAGAAAATGTTCTCCATCCTATGGCGTTGGAAGAGGCTTCTTACTGGCAGGGGTGTTCTGGAGAGCTGTAACTTTGGAGAGGCACGCAGATATTGTAAGGAATCTGCATTCGCTGCTCCTTTTTCCTGGTTATGAGAAAGAATTCAGCTTTGATGGTTTGTCATTAATTTTCAATGAGAATATGATTATGCTTTAATTGATGAGCTCTCATGTGAAACTTCATGACATAGATAATAAAGCTTGCAGGTAAATACCTGACCTGGGGGAAGAACAGGCTTCCCCTCTGTCCAGCTGCAGTGCTAATGACACTTTGCAGAGAAACCATTACACCTTTTCAGGAAGGTGTACAGCTTTGTATATTTTTCCAGATGCACTTGCTACTTGTGTGGTAAGCCTCATTTCATGCCCCATCGTAGGCCTTCTTCCAGCCCAGGTGTTTTTTGCTCTCTGGCCCCTGGTGGAGCAGGCACTTCTGCAGGGCTGTGGTTGGGTCATTGCTCTTCTCCATGCATTTCTCCACGGAAAAGGAAACTTCCTTGTGACTGCTCTTTGCTGTTCCAGGCGTATGCAGTGCGCAGCGTCTTTACTAGCTACTGATACCCTTTCTGAGGTTAATCTATTGTAAAATTAGATTGTGAAAATGGACACAGTTACCACATTTACATGCCAGCACCGAAGAAGTCACGGAATAATTCAAACGCTGCACAATTCCTTTTGCAGAAATCACTGCAAAATTCATTTGTAAGTGACATGTAAACCATGCAAATTAGCATGGATTCTTCCTCAGTTCAATTCATCTTTCAGAGGTTGTTACCCTTCCCAATCTGATTGCCTTAAGAACACAGATTGTCTTCTCTTGATGGTGAAACTGCTTTAATCCCCTTTTCCAAAGGTCAACTAATCTTCAGTCTTAAGTGCAATGGATGCAAATACAGTTCTCTTGCAATGTTCCTTCTAATTTAATTCTCTCCTAAGCTTTCATGTATAAACCCAGTAATGGATCAAATTTGGAAGGGGTCAAAAGGTTTCTGTTCCAGTAAAATTTAAATTGACATCGCATACTGATAATGGTTTGCTCCCCTTTACTATAAACAGTAGCTACCACTCTATTGGCATATCATTTTGTGCAACAACACGGTTCCAAACTGCAGCAAATCTTACTCTTGGTTTTATCATAGAAGTGCCTGCAACCTGTGGTACAAAGGAGGGAGAAATGTGTCGTTTGTAATTCTCTGTTCTCATGCAGCATCGGTGGCCTACTTGCTTTATTCCATCATCCCTAATTGCATTTATGAACTGAAAAAATGGGGCAGATTGCACACAAATATAAAATTAATAATTAATTACCTACCCATTGCTGAGACCTAAATAAAGGCCAAAACGTGATTCTTTTTTTCCCTTTGCAGCCTACTTGAAAAAAGGCTCAGGATTAACCAGCTGTAGGAAGAATATTTTTGGCTTTTTTTCCCCCTTGGCTTAGAAATATCCCATGTTTAAAGGAGAGCCCAGCCTAGCGTCGGATTGACTACAGACAGGAGAGTGACAAACACATTGTGAAATATTGACAAGGGCTCCTTGTAGGCGGAACGTGCCCGTGACGTCCCACCGAGCCAGACCTGCTTTCTTGTTACATTCGAAAGAGGGTTGGTGTTATCAGCGAGGAACACTTACGGGATTTGATTGATAAATTTACTGCTCTTGTGGATTACCCCGTCCTTTTGTGCAGGACTGGCAGAGCGTCAGGACCGAGTCTTGACAGACACCAGAACATGTGTCCATCCTAATTTGCTGTGAGGAGCGGGGAGCCGAGGCATTGTCAGGCACCAGCCCACCGTGACATGGAGCAGGAGCTCCTCCCCAAAGCCCTTCCTCTGTGACTTCGTGGTGTGCTATAAGTGCTGCACGGTTATTAATGGAGTACGCGGAGGGGCAAGCAATAAAAGATGGGGTTATTGATCCGCTTGTCTTTTGAAACAAAGCGCTGTACGGCGCTTACGGCTTCATGCAAGGAACTTAAAATATTTCTTGTTCTAACCTTGTCAGACTTTCTGGGCTGCATTTGTTGCAGTGAAACAGGGAAAGTGCTGGTGTGGCAGCCACAGTGGCCCCAGGGTGGTTCTTGGTGCCCACGTGCTGTGAAACCCTCATAGCTCTGAAATAAAGTATGGTGCGGGCATCGTTCTAGCACACAGATTATACTCTTGGTGCACATTTTTAACCAAAGCAGATAAAGGTGGGAGATGAACTTTGTTGGGCATCTATTCTCAGCTTTGAAAAAAGAAAAAAAAAAAAAGAACTTAAAAAAGAGGGGCAAAGAGAAAGGCATGAACAATCCGAACGTGCCCTGCCAGCCCCAAATGGCTCGCCACAGGTTTGAAATCCATTTTCCACAATGGTAAGAATTAAAAAGCCACAAAAGCCGACCTGTACATTTGTGCTGCGTGAGGATTGCTGATACACAGCAGAGCTGTCATTTTAGGAGGAAATCATCCATCATCTGCCTGCTAGTCCCCAATAATCACCTTCTATTACAGTCAGATTGAATCTTCAATCGGTGGCGTAATGCCAGTTTTTCCACAGTTCTCAGTTTCCTGTTCTTTACAGAGGTATTCAAAATAATTTGCCATTCAACTCTACAAACGTAGCACTTGCTGAGAATATTAGCATTGTTAACATGTTGCTTCTAAAGGAAACCAGTGCCAAAGCCTAATTTGCTGAATTCATCATCGCTCACCCTTTTACACTCCTCTCCCCTTCTTGCCCCCACGCCCAGTTACGGTTTTGTAATCGCTGCTGTTGTTGTTTTGTTTCATACACACTGATGCAATGTACGATTCGAAAAAGATGTTGAGCAATGACCCTATCGCTAACGATGTAAGCAATGACCTGATTAGAAAGACTCCATCAAGCAGAAAGCTAAGGGTGCCAGTGCAAGGAAAAGTCACAGAGAGAAGATGTGTAGTGAAAATGGCAAACGGTAAGGCAGAGTTTAGGATGGGCTGCGTGGTATCTCCCTCCCCTTCATCGTTTGCTTATGGGAATACAGAGAAGGCAACGAGGTGTCCAACTTCACAGACACCTCAGACACTGGTGAACAGCCAAAATGCCATGAGCAGTATTGTGGGGGTGCTGAGGACCCCAAAAATCGTACCCATCATTTAAATACTTCAGATGTATGGGAATTTTCCTGCTGTTTTTGTCCTTTTCCCCAGTGTGAATTACGATGCAGCCGTGTACTAAATTGAATCTCCGTCTATCTTTTGCGGCGCTTGTGATTGCCTCTGCTTTTCACGTGTCATTTTAGTCTTCACCAAATAGATTTTTTTTTAGCTTTTGCACAAAATTGAAGTGCTGTATTAAAGCAGAAGCCTTTGGGGCACGCCATAGGTTTTTCCTTTTGGAAAATAAATAATAGTAAAATTTAATTACCGTGCCTACTACTTAAGTAAAGTTTTGGTTCCTCTATCCAAAGTCCAGTTTCCTAGTTAGTGGTTAAAGCTCCGGTATATTTTGCAGGCAGTGTACCGTTACATGCTAGACTTTGGTGAAGGAAAATAGGAAATAATTCACTCTGGCTTGAAAAGGGTGGGGATTTCTTTGTTTCTTTTTATATTTATTCAGGAAAAGCTGACAATCGTCCCACATTAATGAACAACACCATCAATCACAGTGCTGACAATGAGCGGAAAAGCGAGGTAGATGTCAGACTGACGGCATATTGCTTTTTTCAGCTAGGCCAGGGCTGTTTATAGCACTTTTCACTGGCAAAACTCTAGCTGCAGCTAGACAGGAATAGAAAGCAGAATCAGAAATTGAGTGTGGAAAGTTGCTCCTGTGCTTTGTAATTCAAAATGAGCACTGAAATCCAGCCACTACAGCACCGATTTCGAGGTTTTGCTGTGTAAGGTGGCCTTCTTCTTCCTGCCTCCTGGTGAGGAGCTGATGCTCCTTGCTTCATAGTCAAGAGGCAGGTTGATGCAGGGCTGCAGCACCTCACGGATAGAGCAGAGATGAAAATGTAACTTGAATTATGGTCCAGTCTCTCTTTGGAGTCTCCTGCTCTGTAAAGGCAGAATATCTCTTGTCTCCTTGCCATGGAGCAGTTTATCCTCCCCATGGAAGCTGTCAGGTTACTCCTAGGGTGGAGGCAGAGGGAGAGAGAGGTTTCCTGCCCATCCTCATCACGCGATGCTCAGAGGATGGAGGGATGTGAGTGCCCAAAGCCAACCAGGAGGGCACTGTGGGAACCAAACCACAGTGGAAATGAAAGTGACCTAATGTGGAAAGAGAGCATTTTGACCCAGTCTGTCAACTCATCATCATCCTCACTTGCTCGGTCCTGGAGGTGTTGCTGCATGGCTGGTGCCGCATGGAGCTGAATCAAGCCCCATTTCTTTATAGAAATGACTCTGTTGTTGGAAATCACTTGAGTCATTGCCCTGCTGCATGACCTTGGGCAAGTCATTTCCCTTTTCTGTGCCACTGCTTCAGCCCTCACCCTGCATCAGTCTGGCGGTTATAAGCTGTAGAATCATCAGGGCAGAGCTCTGCACATGGGCATGAGCGCAAGACAAAACAGAGGCTTCTGTCCTAAGAATGGGAGAAGGGAGTGGTGAATACAAATAACAGAAATGTTTCAGTCATTTTGACTTCGAGAATTTCATAAGAAAACAGTTTTGCCTACTTCTCTGCTGATGTGTGGGAAAACTTCTACTGAACTTTTTCATTTTTGAAACATCTGAGGGTTTTGAGTTTCCCTTAATTGTCTCTTTCCCACCCTCACTCAGCACAGAGAAAGAGGAGGAAAATGGGGGAAAATGATTAAACTTAAAAAATAATGTCGGAGGGCGTCTGATCTTAATGTTTCCTTTTAATGCTTTGGAACTTTCCAAAGATGAGGAAGTCATGAAAAGTTGGAGCAGCAATTAAAAACAAATAAAAAATAATAATAAAAAAGAAAAAAAATCCCATAGAAGGGTTTTCATAGAAGGCTCTGAAGCTTCAGGATCTTCAAATAGGAGATTTTTACAGCTGTTTCCCTTCCTCTGTATTTTCAGTGGAAGAGCTTAACAACCACAGGGTAGGAGGTGCCTCCTGTGACCAGAGTGTCCCAGCAGGGAATGCTGCAGTCTGGCTGGGCAGATCTCAGCCCAGTGTATCTCCATTACTAAAAACCTTACAGCCTTGCACGGCAGTATCTGATACCCCGTGCCACGTGAGGATGATGCCTGGGTGAGGGCTCTCATCCCCAAACCCCTCACCCTGTGAGCTGTGTCCATTGCTCTGGTGAGCTCCATCACTCTGTTGGCTGACAGAAAGCTTTTTTAAATTTAATTTTATTTTTATTAATAATAATAATAATAATAATTATTATTTTTTAATATTGTTGTTCAGAGTGATTCTGCCTTCCAACAGCATCACAGATGTGGAGCTGGGCTGCAGGGCTGTGCTGCGGTGGGATGGATGCACCATAGTAGGGTGTAAGAGGGTGGAAATACCGACTGTGCTGAACTTAGGGAAACAGCCACCCTCACAACTCCTTCATCATCTGAAACAAATGAAAGCTGGGCTGATAAAATTCATGATGCTATTCCCAGCTGTTTTGTTTAAAGGAAAGTTTCCTTACGTGCAAACTAACTGAGAACTAGAGATGTAATTGCTACAGAATGTAATAGTATCTAGTAAAAATTACAGCTACTCAATGAAATATATATTTTCTCAGCATCAGCATAAAAGAAAGAACGTTTTCATCCAGAAATGGTATGTAAATAAATAAACTCTAATTGGTTTGACAATGCCCCTTTTCCTGGCAGTGCCAAGAATCCTAGCATTGTAATTACACAGTTCTGGGCAGACATGTGGTTTCCATTAAGAAAGACTTGTGATTGACTGAGTTCATGAGGCATGTCAGAAAAAACACATCAGTGTCTTTATAAAATGAAAAGAAATAGATCCAAACTTCCAACTTCATGAGAAATGTGCATTTGTAAATTGTCTGAATGCAGCACAAGAAATAGAAGTAAAACAAGGCGCTGTCAGGAAAACTTGCCAAATTCGTGTTGGAATATAAACCTAGACAACTAAACGCACCTACCTGTATTTTTGTTAGGAGAAGGAACTTGTTCTTGCTTTTAAATTCTTCCCAACTGCGTCTTTTCCCCCATTGTTTCTGTTCAGCTTTGCAGTAATTGAGAATGCATCCAATCAAAATGAAAATGATATTCTAACACATTTTGTTTTACCTCCATCACGAAGAGCACTTAGAGCTAAGAAAGAAGCTTTAAGAGCAAGAAGAGGCACGCAGTTATTTTGCTGTAAGGGAGGAAATCTGCCTTGTTAGGTAAGGGAAAATTTTATCTAAGAGTATTTTCAACTAAAATTCTAATGACTTGTTTTAATCACTTAAAGTGACTAAAATGTTGGATAGTTTATTTTCTGCCTTAGCATAAATACTTTTAAAATGACAAACATTTTAGGATGCTGCCAAATACTGTCATCTCTTGGCAACCTTAACATTTTATGCTAGATGTATTTTTCTTGACAACAAAACAATTCTGTCTGTTTCTCCTCTTCCCCCTCCTTGAAAGACACCAGTGGCAAACAGAGGGTGTTTTTTAACTGGATTATATCCGTGATGACTCGCTTATATATCAGCACAGATTCGAAGCAGAGTGAATTTTTGAAGAGAACTTTGAGGGTCACTGGCTGTGCCCTTCTACTATTGTGCTAAGTAAGATCTCTTTCTTGACCCTTCCCAATTAAAAGAAAAACGGATTTTTTGTGACAAGGAACATTACATTTATGGCTAGGTCAGTGCCCATGGAGCTGTCCCACGTGTGACTCACTGCTCTGCCACAGGCTTCTGGCACGGATGCAGACATGCCATGGAGTCTGCTTGTGCCTCCACCTCATTGCTCTGAGGTTCAAAGCCACTAATCACTGTGAAGTGCTGCATGGTGTGGTGGTGAGGATCAGAGAAATACCTAGAAAGATACGCAAAGTCTAGCAAGTGATTTAAATTGCACGCCGTGTCTGCTCAGTTTTTTAATACTTATTAATGTTTTCCAAATACTTTTAAACATTTTAATCCCGTTTAAACTCTTAAGAAATGTGAATGAACAGCAGAGACTGTTCTGCTCAGGTAACTCTAGACAACATTGCCAAGGAAAAAATACAGTCTAACCCATTAAAATACGAGATGGGAACTGAGTCATATACACACAAATTTCTCAGTTCTTCTTAAAGACTTAGCAGGTCAAGATGTAGGATATTTTAAAAGTCCATGTGGCAGAATTATTTGTAGGAAAACAAGAGCATCCGATCGCTTGCAAACCACTTTGGAGCTAGGTCAGTGTGTCAATGGGCAGCTCCAGCTTATCTCTTGCTCTCTAGAGTTAATTTAGAAGAGTGAATTATTTAGATCGTTCTCTTTGGAGTTGTCACTCCAAAAAGCCTAGCGCCTGGATGCAGGGGCTTGCCTGTCACCTTTGACAAAGCAGCCACTTCTATCAAATTTTCTCCTAGCAGAGAAACCTTTCTGGCAGCAGTGACTTTTACGATGTATTTTAGGTAATGTCAGGACCCACATTCTCCATTTTGAAGTGGGTCCTTGTAGCAGAAATGCTGAGTCACAGCCTGAACAGTGATTGAACACCTGGTGGGAAGGCAGGGCCAAGCCAGGGGAGCTCAGGTGTGTGCAGTGCAGCTGAGTGAACAGAAGGGGTGGAGGATCCTGCCCTTCCCAGACCTCATTTAAGGGTTGGCAGAGGAGGTGAGGGTGTTTTGTTGGAGATCTCTGCCTAGCTGAGGTCTTCTAAGGGTAAGCAGGTTTTTTTCTTCTTCCTTTGTTTTTTGTCCATGGCTGCTGCATTTGGGTATATCCTCGCTGCAGCCTTGAACTCTGGTACTCTGCTCTCATTGCTGTGCTTTCTGTTGTTGTGTTATGGTGTTACAGTCCTCAAGAATGAACTTCTCAGAGAGGACAAACTGTGGACTTCCTCAAATGATTGCATACCATGATAATTCCATGTTCATGTGTATGCTGTATTGGTAATTGCTCTGGTGAATAGCCTTTTAGGTAGTGTGTTTAGAGGGGTGATGGTCTGCAGAGCTTATATGCGAATTTTGGAGGTCCACACTTGATTTTCCAGTCTTAGTACTGAATTCATAAACCATAGCAGTCTGCACAGAATACTAAAATATATCTGTGGTTTGTCACCTCCATCTAGAAGCAACCAAAGGAGCATTTCTATTCACTTTATTCCTTGGAATGTACCCTGAGTTTTAAAGTATGTGGTCAGTGTGAAAGCATATTGGAGAAATCCCCACTTTCAGTTTCTCAGAGGGGAATGATAGCATTGTGGGGGCCCAAAGGAGATGGGGAGGTTTTGAGAACCTGCTACTAGCAGAATATCTCTTCATCGTAACATGATGACCAGTTTCTGGAGTCTTTGCATGTTTTATTAAAAATTCTTTTTATGGAAAGAATATTTTGTTCACAGTTTCTCTTAGCAGAGTTTCATTATACTGTGCTTTTCTTCTCTGTATGTAGTAATAATATTAGTGATCGGCCCTATTAGCAAGGTTTCAAGGAACAATTGTGTCTCTATAAAGCACTGGTACGCTAGTTAAAAATAAAATTTCCAGACTGATTACAAAACTAGCACTACACTGATGGCGAGAGAAACTCACTTTGCAGGAGCCTGATTTTTTGCTGTGAATCTGCTGCCTTGGTTTGGACTTGAGAAGATGCAAGGACATTGGACTCTGCTGAGGTAGCTCACAGTTTGAAAGCATGAAGGTCCTTTATTTTATTTTTTTTCCCCCCCAAAGAACTTCAGTTTGATGTGAGTGACTTTGTGGCTTCATCCTCCACTTCTCTAGGTTTGGTGCTAACCCCTGCTGTTGGGGTTTGGTGGCTGGGGCTGGTCTCATACACAGCTGAGTGCAGTCTTCTATTCGGTGCCAGGGCATGAGCACTACCATTGAAGTCAATGAGGGTACAAGGGGGATGAATGAGAGCCTTTGTATTTTCTCTGTGTACAGACAGTTTGTGGCAATAGCAGAGGGAGAACCTTTTTGCCTCATCTGCAATTGAGGCCCTTAACTCCGCCATATGGACAGAGGGAGAGAAAAGGGGGCTTGCTGACGTAAATGGGGGATAACTCACAACCACTGGCAGGAATCTGGCAATCCTCACTCTTGTTAGAAGCTTCACACGGCTTTTGGGAGTAGCTGCCATGAGAGGCAGCGGATCCCCAGGGAGCTCCTCCATGCAGAGCTGCCTGGAGCTGCGAGCTGTGATCCAGGATTTCCACCCTGAGGAGCCACAGGGGGTGGCTGCTGATGCCAGACAGCTGTGTGGCTGCTGATCCAGCTGCACCGCATTTGGGGAGAAGAAATTCAGGAGTCAGGGTGGGCTTTTAACAGCATCAGTTGGGGCTGAGATTCTCTGTGCACCTTCCAGCACAGCTTTACTGGGTGGCTGCACCTCTGCTGAGCTGAAGCTGCTCCTTGGCCTGCCGACAGCTCTGGAAATGGTCGCTAAGATGTTAAATGCTGTGTTAGTGAGTAACCCAATGCCAAATTCACCAAAATATGAAGATCTCAGCCGATCTGCAGAGCTGTTTTCCCGTTGTTTTGGAAGAAAAGTTAAGCATCTAAACTGGAGTTTAGGTGTCTAAATACCTTTGTCGATCTTGGCTCAATGTGAGTCACTTAGGCGGTTTTGAGTATGATATCCATAATGTATCACTTTGCTGCTTGTTTAAATATTTATGGAGAAGGCTCGGGGCGAGGCAAGGCGATGATCAGGCTGACTGTAAAGTGAGAGAGGACATCAGGCTCTGTCTGATGTCACTGTAGATGAGTCACTTCTCCATATTAAGGCTAATCTTACAGTGGCTTATGAGCCTTTGCAGTTTAAAAGGAACACTTTGAAAAATATTTTTAAAGCCTTTAAAATGTCTGGGCAAGTTCAGCAGACAGCTTTTTTCTGCTCATCCTTTTTTATTTTAATTACTGTTCAGAAGGGAACTGGACAGGAAAGGTTATCACCTGTTGGTCCTACCAGCAGGAGCACGTGTTCCCTGATGGGAGTATCTGAAGGGGGGGATTCAGGGAGTTAATGCTGCTGGAAATTCCTCCTTTGGGGTAAATAAGAAACCCCTAAGTTTGTTGGAGGGAGGAAAAGCCCCACAAACCCAACGCATTTGAATGATGTGATGTTTCTCTCCATGATTCAACTCTGCTTCTTCATTAGATCCTGGGGCCCTTTTCCTGAATGGCTCCGTGTTATTTCATCTCCCAATAATTAAACATGCTTTCAAAGAGTACTGCAGATAGGTGACTCCAAACTTACTGCTCAATCATTTTACCTTTATTCCTTTGCCCCCGTCACTGCTCAGTCTGTACCACTCGCTGATACTGGAAGCAGGTTCCTCCAGGTGCAGTTGCCCCCACGTTAGTTTATGACAGTTCCAGGAGTGCTGTACAGTCAGTGACACTTTCAGAAAGGTTGATAAATGAATGTACCTCTTCAGAGAGTGCATTTATGTACTGAAAAACTGCTCGTGGCTCCTTCTGGCTGCTTTTTTTTTTTCTTTTAAACTTTCTACTTCCAGGAAATGTAACCAAGTAGGAGGCAAAGCGTTTTTGAGTGAAGCTGCCAAGCAGAGCGCTCGTTTTGTTTCCTGCCTTGCAAAGCAATAATCTTACAGTTAGAAAGGATTACAATAGGGAATAGTGAGCAATGAGAATGTGGAGTCCAGGTCTGTGTGCCTCTAAGAGTTGCAGAAATTCTCTTGATGAGGTGAATGAGTTCTAATGCTAACCTAATTCAATTTTTAAAAACTATTTTGTGTTACTTTTATTTTTTAATGCTTAAGCTATTTCTGCAGGTTGCTTTAATATTTTAAGTTGTGATTGTTTGCTGCCTGTTGGATTTCCCCCACTGCTTCAGCCACACCTTACATCTTAATCCATCCCATTTCTTGTGAAGCAACGCTTCACAATACTAATAATAATAATAGCAGTTAATGTACCACCCCAAAATACGTGAATTTTTATATATCAAATGTGAAACTTGAACCTAAAACCAGACTGATCTGTGTGCTGCTGTCAGTCTGTATGCTGCCTACAGTCTTTTATCTTACAGAATGGAAATAACATGGTATTTAAAATGGAAATGGAGATGCGTTTGCACATAGTACTTGACTTTGTTATTTCCTGGTAGAATCTGGAGGCACTACGGTACCTCTAATGTATGTGTATTCTAATAGCAATACATGCTACAGTGATAATCTCCTGTACCAAAACAAATAATGTGTATTAAGAATACAGGAGTCAAAATTTTTTATGGTTGTTAGGTAAAGCGATTTTCAAATTAGCTTTTAATGAGGTCTAATATTTTAATACCAGGCAAATTTTCAAGTTAGAGGTGCTTTTTTTTTAGTTTTTCTTTTTGTTGTTGTCTTAGACAATGGGATCCAATATTACTTCATGGGATAACATTTAATTAAAATATACTAATTTATGTATTTGTTTATTAGTTTTATCCCTAAAGCAGCAAAAACCTCAGTGTGATTTTTATGAAAAATGTAAATGAGGACTTTGGCATCACTAATAAAGTGGAATTAGCATACATTTTTTCAAAAAATGGATTGTTTCGCTTTAATAACATTTATAGTAATAACTTTAAAGGTGCTGCTTTTGTCAAGAGCGCTCTGAGCTCACGGTGATGCTCTGGAGGGCCAGGTTTGATGCTGTGCTCTCCTGCTTGCTGTGGCACAGCACTGATTCATTGGTGGTGGACAGAGGGAGCAGCTGAGGTGGGATCTGACTGCTCTGTGAATAACTGTGTTTTCCTAACGTTCTTCTTAGCTTTATTAGGTTTTACCTGAAAAAGTGAAAAATGCCAAGAAAAAGTTTCCCCTTACATCTCTTCTTACATGTGAAGTAATAAGGCTAAAGCCAAAGCTGGTCCTGAAACATTTTCCATTGAAGTTTATAGGAATTTAGTTTGAGACTGGATTGTTAAGATTGGGCCTCAAATTTTTATGCTGTGATATAATGTATCGATGTGAGACGAACAGGGTTGCTGGCAATCAGCTGATGAGACTGCTTGTGTTTGTGCAGATTTGTTGTTTTAATCAGAAGTATTTTTTTGGCATGCAGTGTCAGCATGGCTGAGCTTGGAAAGGTGTATGCTGGACTTCCAGAGACCTATTCAGGTGCTTATTGCTTGCTGGGGACTCCTGATACCCATAGATCTGAAAGAAAAGCGGCATCCTGTCCTTTTGCCTGACTCCCAACCCCTCGTCTGCTCCTTCTTTCTGCAAGCAGGCTAATGAACTTGAAATACAGGAAGGCAAAGAGTTTCAGGTTTTGAGAGTCTGATGCTGAGCATTGCTGCTGGAGGCTGAAATGTGAAAGCTCCAGGGGAGTTATGGGGAATTCAGGAGTGGGAGCTCGGGCATGGCTGTGTCTCCATTGTGCACACCTTCAGGGGGTTCAGAGGGTGCATCTTGATCAGCCACATGAGGCTGCATCTTCCCTATGGAAAGAAACTCTTCAAAGCCCTGGCCCCTTCCTTCCTATCCGTTTCCTGTTACTGATGTAGATTCACACTTTAGATTCATAGAATTATTAACACTGGAAAGGACCACTGAGATCAATTAGTCCAACCATCATCACCATCCCATCACCACCATGCCTACACTTCACTCCTGTGCTGTGGCTACTTGCTACAAACTGCACATAAACACGTTTTCTGGGGGTAAATGGTGAGTTTTGCACAGAAGATGCTCAAAGGGTCTCAGAGCTTTGCTCAGGTCACTACTAACAAAGGATGTACCCACGTGTGCTTGTGCAAGGTTGTTATGAAACAGAGTCATTGAATGGCTTGGGTTGGAAGGAACTCAAAGATCAGCCAGTTCCCACTGCAGGCAAGCTGCCAACTGCTAGATCAAGCACTAGCACAGGTTGCCCAGGGTCCCATCCAGCCTGGCCTTGAACACCAACAGGGATGTGGTTTCTTCTGTACCAACCCAGCGCAGCAATAGCGGTGCTGGCTGGTGAGGTGGCTTGCTTCTCATTCACAGCAGTGCTGCAGAATATAACCCTGTTTTTTTTCATTGTTATCACTGTTTTCTCTTCCCCTCTCTTTTTTTTTTGGTCAATTATCCACGTCATCACAATGTTTTAATGAGGAAATCCCGACTGCGGGAAGGTCAGGAGATGAAAAGCAGAACCGATTTTAAAAATAACGCCTGGTTTTACTGTGCAGCCAACTCCCAATGCGTTTGGAGATGAAAGAGAAAGGAAAGCTTCACAGCATTTAAGCAATAAAAGTGCTACAAGGAAAAGCTCTTTCATATTCTTTGGCTGGCATAACAGGGTGATACATACAGGGGGGGAAAGCAAACAATTTCTTCAAAGCAGTGGAGGATGTAAAAAGTAGCATGGGTAGAATCGGTACTTGCCGTGTATATACATGAGACTTTGGTACATGTACTCATAAGCAGATGTAGGGCCTGGTTCTTCAGGCGTGTTATGCAAATGAGGGGCTCTTTTATCATTAACAGTTGAGATAATCATAAATTGGACTGATTAAGCACATGGTTAAATCTGAGCAGGATTTAGTTTGCATACTTATTCCTATATTCTTATATAAGCCAGTACTCCATCAGTGTGAAAACAAATTACCCTAATGTGACATTAATATCTATTTGCTACCATCTGCGATCTTTTAAAATGGTATTTAATTTCTTAATATTCTGAGACTTCTTTCCTTAAAAATTTCATGTATCACTAAAAAAAAAAGTCTCGTCTAAGTCACAAATGCATCCTTTTTCTCATGTATATTTGATACCAGGCTCCAGTCTAATCTGATAAAGTGCACTTTGCCTGTGGTGTCTTACAATAAGCTGGCTGCATTAGTGCCGGGAAAAATCAATACCGATTTATAATTTACCATCGCAAAAACCTATCACTTTTTATGACCCTCCATCCTGGCTCATTAATATTACATTAAAACACACACACACACCACTGCAACAGGGTGAGATCGTAAGCTTGTCAGGTTTGCAGTCATAAACAAAGCTTTAATTGGTCTTAGTTTGGGAATTCAGCATTAGATTTTGTTTATTTGCTTGATTATTGTTTGAAAGAAAATATTCCTGACTTTTGGTGGATTTTAAAAATGCATCCTGGCAATGCACTGATTTCTCAGCCATCTTTCAGTTTTCTTTTTCTTCTAATTTTTTTCTTTTTCTGCATGGCTTTTGAATTAATGGCTTTCCCCCTAAAACTTCAGCAAGGTTAGGTAAATCACACAGAGGCGTTGATGGGTTGGACATTACCTTCTCCAGTCAGAAGTGCAAATCTGTTGTGGCTGGATGTTTGTTTGTTGGCTTTTCATCAGAGTTCTAGAAGACCACTTTGGGGCAAAACATAGAAATCAGTGTCTGTTATATTGCTTGCCTGTTTTGTACAATGCTTACCTTCCCCAACTGCGGGTGTTTAGCTGTGTGCTGTTGGCACCAATGGCCATTGGGATATCCAGCTGAGATCGGTGTACCCAGTAACTTCCTCTCACTGGTGTGCTGAGATCTGTGAGATGCAGAACCAAGAGTGAATTCCTTTATTTTTACATATTTTAGAAACAAAAAAACCCTCACAAAAATAAATCAAAACCCAAAGCAATACTTCACCCCAAACCCCCCTGCAAAGTAAATTAAAATAGTTTGTTAATTGTATGTTTTATGCTATATCGATGCTAGCCATAGGGAGTTATGGAACTCCCTACATCTAAATTCTTACCAGACAGTGTCAAAAATAATGATGTCGGTGTTTATGTTGACACTGGAAAGCTGTTCCTTGTTTATTTCATATTATTCCCAGGGATTCTTTTTTTTCTTGTTATATTGTGGAGATTCCACTCTAACAACATGGCTCGCTTGCTTTTCTTGCAGGATAGGAGGTTAAGGAATAAATAGGTAAACGCTGTGTTAACACAAGTAAAAATAAATAAATAAAAAATAAAAAAAAAAATTGGGAATTCAGTGTGTTCTCAAGTGTGCAGTGGATCCACACCATGCAGCAAGTACATGTCGTGATTGGGTTTTTAAAAGACGTTCGCCTCCCCACTGACTGACAGGGCCTATTGATTTTTTAGGTTTCTGCCGTCATCAGTTTTCAGCCTCGCAGCGGCCATATGTCGAGGTCAGGGCACGCGGGGGCTCAGGCAGGCAGCCTTCGCCACAGCCAAAAGTGAAGGGCCGCTGAAAGAAAATCAATCATGTCATAAGTGGGAAGCATCAAAAATTTTCCCCCTGTATGGCTGAGGCCCATCAGGCTGTCTCCACTCGGCAGCGAAGGTTAGGCATCTGTCAAGCCAGGCTAGGTGAAAAGTATTAGAAATGCCAGTTAACCCGTGGTATGGCGGAGTGCAGCCGTGCTTCCCTGCCTTTGTCTGCCTGGTCTGTATGACAAGGTTAGCACTTGGACTTAATTTTTGAGACCGGGGAGCCTCCCCATCTGGGCTAATCTGCAGGATGTACTACACAGGCTCTGTGTTGGCAAATGGTGGCACGCACGTGGGTGTCTTACTGTATTCTGGGCAGCCAGTGTGCTCCTGTGTTCCTGAGGTCCCCAGATGTGCTTCTGAAATGAGGCATCCCGGGGAGCGGGGTGTCCAGGTTTTTCTTTTTCTATCTTTTTTTCCTTTTTTAATGATAAATGTTTGCCCCTCTGCTCATCTGGATTTTGCTCGACTCTTGTTTCAGAATATCTTCACTGAATTGACAGTAAATATTTCCATTGTTCCACTAATTGGGGAAAATATATTTCATGCACTCTGTGAAAGTATACTGCTGTGCTGTATGATTTTAATCTTTCCCCTCCTTGTTCCATTTAAAATCCATACAATTAGATTGTGCAATTATGCTAAATAATCGATCTTCTGTATCTTGTTTGCCACTTACATGATGCCTCTTGCAGAGAGGAAAACATATCTGAGTACGTCCACTAAATTTGAAATACTGATTTAGTAATACACTGGGATATTTAAGATTATGTTGGCCATCTTTCAAGCATTCTGATTGCTGATCATGTGCCCTGAGGAATATTGCAGTAGGCTATGGATAATAGAGTGCGTGTGGATTTATTGTTAAGCAATTAAGCAAAAAGAAAAAACAAACTTATCAGTAGAAAAAGGGGAGCACAGCCTCAGTATTCTAATTCTGGAGGAAGAGCGGTGCTAGTGTGAGCAAAGGGAGATCTGCTCAATTAAAAAGAAAACAGGAAAAAAGCCCCACACAAACATATTCTCCTCATTTGAGACCAGTTATACATCTCATCTCCACGTGCCAGCCTTGTTGACGTTGCTGAACGGATATCTCTTTTCAGTGAGTGATGCTGGAGGGGAAGGGGCTGGGAGTGGGACCTGGCATCGTGCTGCAGCTTTGCCACTTCAGAATTGACTTTTGCTGCCTGACCTGAGATGCATACTTCCTAATAAATGTTTTAGCTTTCTATGCTCCAATGATTACACTCTCCATTGAATACAGATAAAAAGACAAAATGTTTCTTTAATCAGCACTGTGATGTGAGACTGTTAAGGTAATAGTGCTTGAAACTATTAGGATCTCGAAGATATTGACTGGCTTGCTTTTGGCATTGCAATTATAATTACATTTTTAGGCTGCATTATATGGCTTTATAGTAGTTGTTCTAACACAGAAGGCTTGTCTGACCAGAGTTGTAAGTGGGGAAGATGTGTAGGGGAAGAAATTTTGCAGTCTGAGCTGTAGGTGTAGCTAGAAGATGACCTAATTGGGACTGATATAATTTGGTTTGAAAGTGTGTAAGGAAATCCAGGTCATCCCTCTGGAATCCACAGTGAATAAGCAGAGACAGATTTGAGGGGAAAAAAGTGTTTGAAACCTTCCTCAAAGTATATTTTAAGCTCTTGAAGCATTATGGGGAACTCGGGTTACAAAAAAATCTTTTGTAAATTTAAGGCAGATAGGCTGCTCCTGCCCAAAGAAGTCCCCCCTCTGTGGGTATGTGCCCCCCCCCCCAGTCCCTTGGAAGAGAACTCCACTGGGTTGCCAGGAGCAGAGCACTGCAAATCTCATCTGCCCTTATCAGCTGTCCTACTTGCTGGAGCAGGGCGCTGCTGTGTGTAAGACATCTGTCCTGCAGCTCAGCCCCAGCCAGGGGAGTCAGCACTCCTCTGCTCCACCAGCATGCAGCCCATCACTGGTGGCAATACACTAATGCAAGGAGAGCATCCTCTTACTGCACTGAGTTATGGATATCTAACTTGAGAGACAGCATAGCTTGCATAAGAAGTTCAAGAACTATCCTATTTCTTCCTAAATCTTTTTAAACAAGAATTAAAATAGTTTAAACGTGTTGCATTAGGCACTTGTACTAGTTTACTCAAACTAATGTTCTCTGTAGTATCAGCTGGCTTATGGTAAGACTGGATTTGATGACGTATTTATAACACATGGTGCAAACCAAGTTTTCTGCCTTCTAGTTAGTACTTCATTGCAGATAGTAAGGGAAAAAAAGTGTAAGCACACAGACATCGTGATGATGGGTTGATGGTTGGGCCAAATGATCTTAGTGGTCTTTTCCAACCTTGATGATTCTATGATTCTGCCGTGCACTGTAGAATTGCTTTAGATTTGGTGCTGTGACAGCCATGGCCCCTTGGCATCCTGGGCGTTTTGATTTCTGACTTTTCTGAGCAAAGTTGTTGGCCTCTTTGTGCTTTGTGTAAAGCCTGATTCACCTGTACAGAGCCAGCTGTCCTTGACCCAGAGTTTTGTTTTCTTCCCAAGTAGAATTAAAATACTGAGATAAGAAATCAAGGGCAGTGTCCTGAAGCTGTCTGTTAGCACCAGCTGTGGTTTCTGGGATCTGTGGTATGTGTAGGTGGGTTTATGCATGTGTGCATGTGCAAAACTTGCTATCTGCTGCTGGGATTTCTGCTCAGCAACAACTGGTGGTTCTGTGAGTCTTCATCCCTCCCAAACTTCCTGCTGGGGGTTTGCTGGAGTCTGCCTTTGAAGGCAGGGCAGTTAACATCCCCGGTGCTGTGCTTTGGAGGTATGAAGCACCACACAGTCATTATCGTTATGATTATGAATGATCAGACAGAGAATGTTTCTGATCCCTTCGCTCTGATGTGGACAGACCACCTCTGATGGGCCTGAGGTGGCTCTGCTGGCTGCGTCCAGCCCTGGGTGAGATGTTGGCCCTCTCATTGCATCACATGGATCTTCACTCCTCTTCCTCCTAAATCATTAGTCTGTAGTCCAGACCGGTGTGTGGGCTGTTTGCCTGGCAGGCACAGGACAAGGCTCACACAGTCCTGGCTATAGAAACTCCAGTGGCTGTTTTGCAAAGATTTACAGCGCTTGCCCAGGGCAGCTGTCAGACCTGCAGCTCCTGCTCACCCAAGGCGACCTTTTCATTTCTTTTATTTCCTCCTTAGCTGTTGTATCGCTGCACTCTGAAGGAGCAGCACCTTCCTTTGAGCTGAGAAGTGACCCCAGCCCCATCCTGCCTGGGGATTTTGGGCTCCCCTTTGGTGCACCTGCTGCCCTGAGCTGTGTGGGCAGTCTCCCATCCTCTTCTCTCCCTTTTCCATTTCTTTTCCCTCTGCCACTTCTGCTTCCTTTCCTCCTTTTTTCTTCTTTCTCATTTTTGCCTGCTCCAAACTGTGTTCAGGCCTATTGAAACAAATTCTGATAGCTCCACAGAAGCTGTTTAAGATCTCTTGGGCCAAAAAAACCCACAAAAAAAAAAAAAACAACCAAAAAACAAAAAACCTCACACACCCTTTTTAACAGAAAAAGTCCCTGAATGCAGATTTACAAAATATATTTCAGAATGATTATGGCCTTTTTGGGCAAATAATGTTCATTTTAAACAATGTCTTCAAAATACTTATTTAAAACATTTTTAAAATGATTTTTTTATAGCAGACAATGATGAGTTCTAGAAAGCCATTATGATTTATCATGGAAATCACTTTTTAAAATTGTCTTTTAAATACACATTCTGGAGTTGTTGTGACTGTGATGCATTTCTAGCAGAGAGTTTATTTCCTGTAATTATTTCCTTATCCCGCCTAACATGAAAGAAACAAACACTTAATTGCTTGTCTCTTTCTAAAACAGAATGCAATGGTCTGTCTTAAATGGTCAAAAGCTTAGAAACTGCCTTTATGGTGGGCTGTGCTTTTCTAAAATGGTCTATTATGGACTGCTGATGGTTAACTCTTTCCTCACCATGTTGCAAGGCACCTAGGGGCTCACCTGGGACCCCAGAGGAGCACTGAAGCCCCCTGAAGTCCACAAGTTGATGTGGGAGGGGTCCTGGCAACAGAAACTGCTCTGTGTTCTGCTGGAGTCATGAATGGGACTGTAAGACCAAGACATGGAGAGGAAAAAAACAAACAGGAAAGCCATGATCCATACAAGAACATCTCCTGGGAAAAGCTGATTTTCTCAGTTTACAAGCAGCTACCTATGAAATAATTGCTTATTATGTGATAGATTGATGCCATAAAGCACAGGTATGTGCATATGAAGAGTTACTAACTGGGCTTACTGCACACTGAGATGCTTATGGTGTAACAGATAACTGGGTTAAGGGCAAATTATTCTGAGAAGTAGTTTTTGTTGAGGACAACGGATGCTTGTAAAGTTACAGGAAATTTTTCTTCCCCAAAATAATTGTTGATTGAAAGGAACTGATGAGTGATTGAGTAAGGATGCATTAATGAAAATGGTAGAGCAAAACATAAAGATTAATTAAAAATTAGATATATTTTTGCAGTCAGTGTAGATGTGATTGCAAAACAGCAGAAAGATGCCTGGCATAATAGAGAAGCAGCACATATGCACATTACCCTGCACGAACTTCAAAATATCCTGTTCATGGCCTTCTGGGGAACAGAATATGAAGGATGTAAACTTCCTATGGAATCAAGAAGGTGTTTCCAAAATAAAGTTCAGTAAAGCTGTAGATGTGTATCGGGCACTGCTGGGTTATCTCATTTTTTTATAAGCTAAACTGAATTGTTGTGCAGCACAGTGAGTTCCTTTGAAATAAATTTTCAGGTGAACTGACATTAGATAATCTACAGTTAATAAACGGCATATTTGAGCAGTTCCCTTTGTGCTGGGTTAAGAATGCAGAGCTCAGCCACAGGCTTTCATGTTGGTCAGCTGGAAAATCAGTGTACGTTGCAAGGCATTCAGTGTGAAGAGATGATGAAGCTTTGGAGAAGCCAAAAGAGAGTATATGGCACTCTTCTGATGCGGTAGGTCTCGAGAAATTTCACTGTGTTTGCAAGACTTGTCAATGGCCAAGTGCTTTGATAGTAACATCTTGATGGCTCTTCAAGGTAGTGGTTGCTGCACTGACACAGGCTTGTGGGTGTGTGCATGAGTGCAGGCACTAGGAAAACCTGCAGAGAAGATACGGCATGGTAACAAGTGCTCAGAGGGCTTCATTTGTCTGGTAGGTGGGCACAGAAAGAGACAGCAGCTGGCAAGCTTCCTACAGTAATAGCTGCAGTGTTTGCTCTGTAATCCAGCACCCTGACCTCATCCTGGCACTAGCCCAATCCCACCCAGCCCAAGCAGGATGCTGTTGGCTGCAGCTCCTACCCACAGGGTGGAAACTAGTAGCAGTGGAGGGCCTGGATCCGAGTGCAGGTTTCCCCTGCACTAGGGGTTGACTTACGGTGTTGAAGGCTGAGCTTCAGCAAACCTGCTTACACGGAGCGGGGCTTCTTTCAGTCCGTGCCAACTCTGTGTCCTGGGGCTGTGGGGTTCATTTTTAACTGGTATCAAGGGAGGAGGCGCCTCTGTGGGGTCGTGGGGCCTGTGATGGTGTTTCTCGTTGTACGTTCTCAGACCCCCAAAAGCCTCTCAACAGGGATGAACAAACAGATGTCACCAGCTGAGTTCTCCCTTCCTGCAGGATCTTGGAGGGAGGCAGCAGCCCAACCTTGTAGCTTTTTATGATCCTTTCCGAGTTTCCATCGTGCCAGCCCACTTGGGAAATGCTCTTGGAAGTAACTTCGTAAAACACTGCGCACATCACAGGCGGGGAGTAGGGAAGCTGAAATGCAATGCAGCCTCTCTCTGAAAGATGCTTTATGAACCACCCCACCCTTGCAGAACAAACTATCACAAAACAGTGTAAGACAGGTAATTAATAATTGTGCTAGTGACCTTGAAAATTAATATTGTTTGTTATTGCTGTAAACAAACTGAGTTTCCTTTCCTTATTATATTTTGTATGGTAATTTGGCATAAACACTCCTTTTCACATAATTTCCCCAGTTGACTTTTGTCTCCTTGGCAATTTCCGGCTTTAATAAAGAAAACCTAATTAAGAAGGAGCTGTTGATTGGTTTGCTAGTGTAATTAACACAGGTGATGCTAATGAGTTTCAATGAAACCAATGGTTTATAGGGAAAAATAAACAGTGGTGCTGCATATGGTGTGAGTGATATCTGCACTCTGGGAAGATGTTATTGTGATTTTCAGGCCTCATGTGAGTGGTTTGTGAAGGTGGGAGGGGGAGATAAAATGTTTTATAAGATTCATTAGCAGTGTTAGATCAAGTTGAATCAGCTTTGTGGCTTGGGTATATTAAAAATCTGTTGTTTTCTGACCCCATTAGCAGCACGTAAAGTTTTTGTCTTCCTGAGGGAAGGAAGAAATGTTAACTTTTTGCTGTTCTGTCTGTGTTAAGCTCACAGTGCGGTCAGAGCAGGGCGCATCCTGGCTCTGGGGGCTGAGTGGGGGCTGTTTGGGAGTCGCCCCTCTACCTGCTCACTCCCTGTGCAAAACAGAAGTCTGTGCAAAAAGCTCTTAATTTTTGTCATTTCCTCTTTATCACTTTTTTTCTTAAATATGTGGGACCAAATCCTGCTCCTGTAGTAAAGTCACCACAAAAATGTGAAATTTTGGCAATGTAGGAATGTGCAATGAGGGGTTCAGGATTTCTGCTACTGGTTCTGAGCCTCTCATTTCTTAGGAGATGCTTATTTTTTGTAATAACGTTGGCAGTGTTTTATAGTTGGTCTGTGTTTCTAAGCAGCATTTGTTGATACCTAATCTACATGGAAAATCTTTTCTTTTTTGTATTTTAAGGGTATGCTCATTTGTTCTTCTCAGTTCTTTCTGTACATCATCTGTCTTTTTTTCCTTTTTTCTTTTCATTTATGTCTCATTTTTCATCATGATGTAGTTAATTCTTTTTTTCAGCTTGTGCTACACTTTGTCTTGTCTATTGCTATGTGACAGAAAAGCCAGAGACATTCCATGTCTGGCAGTACACCTCCAGGGACATCTTTTGAACTCTCATAATTTGTATTTATTGCCACCCACTTTGTAAGTTCACAGTTTAATTTGCCAGCAGTGGCAGTGTTAGGCCGACACAGTAAAACAAGATAACGTTAAAATGTCAGAACGAGAGGGGGCATGAATGATGCATTACCCACTGCTAGAACTTGCACTTGTCATGCCTTTCTACCAAAGTGATGTTAACTACCTTTTGAGAGCCTTATCTGACTGGTATTACTCAGAAATAGGATCATTAGTTCACTGCTCTGATTAGGAGGTTGCTATGGTTGATTAACTCTTCTGGAACTGGGATCACGGTGGGAACATAACATGAATCACATTGGATTATGCATCTAGAACTAATTTTATAATTATTTCTTGCATTTATTTATAGTTGTTTACATGTGTATTTCTTTAATTCACTCCTGGGCTGACAGAACTGAGGATAAAGGGAAAATTTTAACTCTATTTTAAAGGAAACCTTTAAGGTACCTTTCAGTTGAGCTGCTTCTCCTTCAGCACAGCATGTTAATGGTGACCTATTATGCAAATTACTATAAAATCAGGAAAAACTGCAATTTGATGTGGTTTCTAGAGTTGCACAGATAGCATTAGTTAAAGCCTCAGTAAAGAATGACAGTCAAACTCAACTTTTCATGTGGGGTGAAGAAGGATGCATTGCTGACTGGTGTTGTGGGGCAGTGGAGAAGCCGGCCAGGGCATCAGGGGGTGCCTCTAAATCGAACATGTGATGGATGATGCTGGTTCTTTTTCCTGCCTGCTTCTAAAATGCTTCCTTGAAAATGATATGCTGAATTTGAATAACGAGAGGAAATTAATGCACTGTTAAAAAAAAAAAAAAAAGTTTTTAAAAATAAAATAATAAAACCCAAATGCTGTAGCAATATCCTCATAACTAAAGCAGGAATTCATTTCTGAATGTTGTTGCTTTGGCTTCTTCACTGTAGGGACTCCTTGCCCATTATGACTCCGGATACCTTAATGGACAAACTGCCATTAGTGTTATACTAAAAAAATAAGGTCCTTCTGATGTGGACATTAGCGAAGGTGCATTAGTGAGAATAATGTCTCGTAGCCCAGCAAGTACCTGTGCATGAGACAGCTCTCTGCAATTTCAGTGCTTCCTCCAATTTGCCAACAGTTTTCTGGTTCAGTCTATCTGATGCAGGCAATTTCAGACTGAGCTCTGGCAGTGCACCTACAGACCTGACTGAAATGCTTAATCCGCTCCTGATGTTATGCAAAGTGGCTCTGATCCAATTGTCTTTGTAGTCTAGGAGAGCTGGATCAGATCCTAAAAGATGAAGGGCCAGGATGGATACAATTTAATGGAGTGAGTAGCACAACTGATTCCTACAGTTACATATCTAAGTAAAATGAGGAGGCTTTGGATGAAAATTAGCTGAAAAATGCAGTTTGAAAAATACAATGACACTGTTGACAGTGACTTTGGAGAGCAGGCTTTGGCTGCTGAAGGAGAGATTTTGCTTTAATGATATAAAATAAAGATGTCTTTGTATGAGAAATATGTTCTGATGAAGTGGAGGCATCTTGAGACAAGAACACACAGTTGCCTTCTGCTGTAGGTTGTGTTCGGGTACATTAAAAGTCCAAATCTTACATCCCTTGTTCAATTCTTCCTCAGACAGCAATGAAAGAATTACTCAGACTTTGGTCTGCCTTCACGGGGTCTGCTCACAAGAGGACAGATCTCAGAACAGGTTCATGGTTTGTAGCTGGTGTTTTCATAGATAAGTTTCCACTACTGTCCTTTCCTTGCTGGGCTTAAAAGGGAACCTGTAGATAGATTGTCAGCTGCTGGCTCTTTTCTGGCTACATCAAAATCAACCACAGTGTAAATCAATGTTGTGCGTCTGCAAAGAAGCTGGTGTTCTGCAGGGCTTGTCTTATTGAGGCGAGCTGAAGAGATGAACAAACAGCTTGAACTCCTACCTGTTGCTAAAACAAGCCCCAAAAGAACAAAGCCCCAATTCAGGAGTGGTGCAGCACAGCCTTGTAACTGTCACACAGAGCAGGGATGGAGCACGGGTTGCTTTTACAGTCCTGGCACCTTTCATTTGGAGGGTGATGTTGCTGTAGGATTCTTTCCATGGATTGAATGAGAGTATCTATGCCAGCTTATCTTTGCACGGAATTGAGTCTATGGTATGCAGTTTAGAAGCCTGATATTCTTAAGTTAAAAATAATAATTCACTATAGGTTCTCTTTAGCTTAAAAAAAAAAGATATCCCAGCTGCCTTTTGGAAATGGTGAATTAAAGTCAGGTATCTGAAAAGACCTCTACTTTTATTAAAATTAAATGACTTTCTGCATGATGATCTTACATATTAGATCTGTTTTATGTAAGGGCTGAGGAAAGGCTTTAAGGGCAGAGCTTGCATGTTAGGCTGACAAGAAAGGCCTTACACTTTTCTCTGTGGCAGAAGGTTCTTCAGGGACCAGCAGCTCTGTCTGCCCTTGCAAAACCATTACAGCACCTGAATTCTCAAGCTGCTCAGCAGTCCCTTTCTCAGTGCTGCCTTGTTGCTGCACCTCTGCATTGCCCAAGTATTCTTGTGTAATGTGAGAAAGAAAGAGAACAAAAAACAAAGTACCACCAATTTTTGCCTACTTTTTTTTTTTTTGCTGTGAGCCAAGGCTTTTGCAGCACCATTAGGATGTAGATTATCATATTTAAAACCTGTGATGACACCATTGTACCCATCTGAATGATTAATCTGCTCATTAAAAGAGTGCCGATGGGCTAGTCTAATTGGAACATGGATCTTCTTAAAGGACGTTGCAGGGTCGGGAATAGGAAATATTACTCATAACATAAAGTAGGGATTAATTATGCTACTAAATACTACTGTGTGAAATTTACATATGGGTCTGGTCATTGGCAAGGGGTTAGGAAAAGTGTAAGCATCCCATTTTTATAACCTTAAAAACGTAGGTGGCACGTTCATGGCAAAGCTTAACCCCTTGTTATTTCAGAGGTGGGAACTGCTCAGATGCCTTGGGAGGGGCAGCAACACACAGCTTCACTTCAATTAATCTCCGCTGCATAAATTGCAATGTTTTTCCATGCGTGGGTCACAGCATTAGCTCTGGTACCTGTGGTGGTGTTTGTATGGGTACCTTCACTGCTCAGAGTGAGCAGAATGGATGCGTGCGTTCCCCACCCTTGGATCACGTCCTGGAATTGCACTGGCAGTGTGAGAAGTCTGGCTGCAGCCTCAACTTGGAAGCAGGATCCATCATTTGATTGCAGGAAATGGGCATTGTTGCTCCAGATGGCGATGGTAAATTTTGCTGCTTCTTGAGTAGTTTTTGGCAACTGTTAGGCAGTATTATTCGGTTGCGTGGTATCTTTCACTGTGTTTGTATTCTCGTGGTTGCTGCTGGGAGCCTGCTATAGCTGTGGATTCAGCTCTGCTTTTCCTGCACGATCTTTGGGCAGTGTATGTTCTTGTTTAGAGTCGTGATTCCTTATGTTAATGGAGGTCCCTTGCTTTTAGAGTTAGCAGGTGTCTTTATCCTATGGCTGTACTGTCAAGGTGGCCCAACTGGCAGTCTGTCAGAATTTTGGGAGTCAGTGGAGTTTGGAGTGGTTGCAAGCTGGGAAAAGAAAATGTGAGAGTGTCACAGATGAACCACCTGTTACTTTAGCCTTAATCTAAAATCTACCTGTGATACTGTGATGGATTTTGCTCCCTCTGTAGGAGTGATAAGCTATTTTATTAAAGTTTTACAGTTTAAGTGAAACCATTTCTCCAAAGAGGTCTGCATTTAAGCTGGGACCCTCTCCGAGATCTACCTTCACCTGAATCTCTACCCACTAGATCTCCATCTCTGAATATTCATCAACAATGCAGAAATGACTTTTTGCCAAGTTATTTCCTAAACCTCACAGGATTACCTTTGTTCAAATATGTGAGTGTATAATAAAAGAAACAACCAATACCTCAGTGTCCTCAGTGAGCAGTCCCTTGAATTGATTTTAAAGAAATAATTCTCATCAAGTTAGCTTTGCATCTCATCACAGCCTCTTAAATATTGACAGAACTTGAGGACTGTTCATTAGAGAAAGAATGGTTTAATAACCATTTTTTTTAATCCTAGCCAGTTTAAGCTGTGATATTTCAAAACATCCTGTAAGAGTTAAGACTGAGCAAACCCTTTCTTAGAGGGGAAACTTCAGTGAAACTCGACAGGGGTGGTGGTCCATGTATTTGGGAAATTCACATTTGTATGTAGCTAAATGTATAAGCATCTCTGATTCATTATTCCAGTAACTGGTCACTGCATAAACACCAGTGGCTTATACTCCTGGTGATGAAATGCAGGATTACTTTCCCAGTTCTACAGCTGGAGGAAACGGAGCAGGGCAAGGCAGGGCTCACATCATGTGTGAGATTACAGATGAGTCTGTGGCAGAGCTGTGGGAAGTGATCTGGCTACTGAGCATCTCTGTGTACTTGGTGAGCTGCCTGCTCTCTCCAGCACTGTGCAAGTATTTAAGTGTTTTGTTGGATTGGGGCCTGGATGCTTTTAGGTTTGTTTTGAAAGCTGTTGTTTATTTTAAAGCACTTTCCACTGCTAATTTACAGGTCTGTTCTTGAGATTTGCTGTGGAAAGCCCTACCTTATGGAAAGGGGTTCTCTATGTCAGGAGACAATGGGAGGTCTTTGGGACCTGCTCTCTGAAAAATGCTTCTGAGGACAGAGGAAGGGAACAGGTCACTTGTCCATCAGCGTGGATCGGTTGTTCCTTGAAGTGGTTCTCCCTAGTAGACAGCAATTCTGGGGTCTGGTTCTGCCTGAAGATGTGGACTGTGGATGCAGGGATCTAGCCAGCTAACCAGATGGGCAGGATTCACAGAGCATGCTTGTGGCACAAAGCCTCCGAAGACTCTGGCAGCCTGCCAGTGCTTATATATAGCAATTTGCTTAAGGGATGGAGATGGGAACTGCAAGCTTCTCATTGGCCATCAGAATGGGAGCTGTTAAAAAAAAAATTGGCTCTCTGACTGCATTTTGTCTCCCCATGGGTGGAAGTTGCAATACCTGTAGAAGCTATTTTCAGTTTTTGTTTTTATTTTTTTTCCAATGGAAGAGTCATTAGAAGGAAAATATGAGAGTTTTTCTTTAGAACGTCCCGACAGATTCTATTTTTAAAGCGATGGTTGGCAAAATGATCCTCATATGCCAGGATTCTTCTGTAAGTAAGGAGATCACTTGGATCAGCATGGGAAAATGGGATAATCCACTTCTATCATAAGTGAAAGCTCTGATGCAAAGCTTGAGTGAGCTTGTGAAATATGTCGCTGTATGTTTGGCCTCTTGCTTATAACAACCTTGTACTCGGTTCCTAATAGTTGTAAAAGTACAGTAAGGCTAAAAACCAAATGCTCCTGACATGTGTCAGTGTTTCAGTGAGCCCTGATGCTGTATGTCGTTGATTTGAGGCTGCAGACAAAGGAACTTTCACTTTCTCTCTCTTCCTATTTTTTCCTTTTTTTCTTCTTTTCCTCTCTTCTTTTTAATAATGACTGTGTGAGACAGAGGCGGCATTTATTGATGGGCTGTGTTGTTGACAATGTTGTTTACATATTTGGAGTGACGCCGCCCCTCAAGCTGCTACAAGCTTATCAAATCACTTTAACTAACTCCCATGCTACCACCAACATTAGTCCAAATCTGTCACAACTGGCAACCTTCAGCGTTTGTTTGAAAAGACTGTTAACAGGTTTCAGCATCATCAGAATTGCAAGGCAGAAGCAAATAAGATTATTACACACAGAGTGTATTGTTAGATGCATTAAATGGATGTATCACATAGGCCATGTATTAAACTCTTTGAGTGTTTTATTAATAATGACACTCCCATGTGCTTTTTGGTTTTCATGAAAATGGTTTTCAAGATTTCTCTTCGGTAACCTATTTTCTAAGCAGATAGATGTGCATGTGTATGTGGGTATTACAAACAGCTAAGGTATTTCTTCATTGTAGATGAAAATCTTCAGTTTTTCAGCACTATGAGCACTAGAGTCTCATAGGAGAAAAGGGATAAAATTGTACTCAAGTTAGGCTAGGGTTAAATTAAAAAAAAAAGTGTCTCCTTGACAGGAACCCAATTTAAAGCAAAAAGTTTAACTCCCACACTGCAGTAACCCAGACAAAACAGCTTCCATGGCCTTTGTGTGACGTGGAAGGTGAACATAGAGCATCTTCTGTGATATTGCCCTCTTTGGCTCGCAAAGTGTATTAAGTTACGTGAATGGAGAAAGTTTTGAAATGGGCCTTAGAGTTTGACATAATATCTCTCAGTTGGAACCGGTGCTTATTACAGTGAATACCTTTTTTTTTTTTCATGTCCATAAAAGCGAATGGGTGACTGTTAGCGAAGCCGTGATATTGGCAGTCTGTGCCTTGACCTGGGATCTGATACTCTTCCCAGGGGTTCTTGCTTAGGAATGCTTATGGCAGCAATGCTGCTAATCCCAAATGAAGAGGCAAAACACCGCTGGCTTTTGTCTCGATGTTAATCAAAAAGTAGTCTGGAGGGCGACGTGGTCTGCCTTGTCCCAGAATGGTGGGGAAGTCATCTGTCATTGCATTGAAAATGTCAGCAACATGAAGGTGATCTGAACTCCGTGTGATGTGGGCGTCATCCCAAAGTGATCTCTGAATTTAAAGGTGTGGCAAAGACACCGGCGCTGCAAATTAGAACCATCCGATTTGCATGGATTAACAAGGGAAGGTCGTAGCCCTGTGACAGGTCAGGGGTGCCCCCAGGGATCTGAAGGAAAACTTTGATTCTTTCTTTTTTTCCTTTCCATGAAGTAATCGTGCTGTTCTATTGTAAAAAGGGCTCTGTTACTTATAAAGGGAAGCTTGTCATTTAAATTCATCCAAGTTAGGACACCACTGAGCACTGTCAGATGTCAATCACAATACAGCAGGGAAATGTTTTTCAACAGATTTCTACCTTCATTTTTCCGTAACACAGAGCGGTGGCATAAAGGGGGTCTCTGAACGCACTTCTTAGGGTTAGATTTTATTCTATTTTTTTTATCTGCAACAGACTGTTTTTTTGAAAGTATATGGTAAAGAATCATGGTCACCTCTGTGACGGGGAGGGAGGAGAGTGAGGTGAATGTTGTTTATAATTTCTTTTCCATTTGGGGGATATTGATGGAAGGATTTTTGTGTGTGCTGAAGCCGACATTCTTTCTCAGTGGAATTGTTGATTGTGTCTCCTCGGCACAATTTGCTTTGAAATATTTTGGCTGAAGCCCTGGAGTCTGATCTTTTCACCAAACCTCTTTCACCTCTGTGCTGCTGTCCTACATTTTTGTCCAAGCCTCGTGGAGATTGAATGTTCGCCCTACCTGACATCTGCTCAGGAATGAGATTTTGTACTCTCGCCAGCTCTGGCAGAAGCATCAATTTGATGCCCTTGTCATCGGTTTCATAGGGAAGCTTGGGGCTGTGTGATTTTTTAGCTCTGAGCTCCGATGACCTGCCAAGCTTACTATTGGTATAAGGGGTTGGGGTATTTGGGAGTGCTGGACTGGCCAAGGATTTAGGAGGCAGGGAAAGGGTGACTGCTCTCCCCCCTTTATTCTTGCAAATCCTCAGTAAGGTTATTTAAATCTGACTTTACCGAATATCTGTAATAATAACAGAAAATCACAATAATATCTGTAATAATAACAGAAAATCACAATAATATTTACAGATAAATGTTTCCTTAGGCTGCCACATTCTTCAGAAATTATCGCCATAGCTTGCTAAGCCTGCTCTTATTGAAGATCCCGCTTCGTCTGACTGCCATGGTGTAGGTCAGGTCTCTTCCTCTTGGAACTGACATAAGACCACGCTGGCATTTGCCCCTAGGAATGAGAGAGGAGGACTGTGTCCATACGGCTCCCAGTCATGTTAAGCAAAGAACAGATGCTGGACTTGTGAGCAGCTTGGTGGCTGAAGCCCAACTACAGGGGAGCTTCTGGCAGCGATCGGAGCCGCCAGTGCCAGCGGGCGTCACTGCTGTCAGTCAGTGGTGATTTCTGCAGAGCGCCGTTCACTGGTGGGCATGTCTTGCTCCAGGAGTCACTGTGGAGCACCTTTCTGGGAAGGAGTATATAAGGAGGTGCTCATATAGCTAACGCATGGTTTAAAATATTATTGCAAGTATATGTGCTTTTTCTAGATCAGCTTTTTTTTTTCCCTAGCTGATTCTTTACAGATCTTGCCCAAGTCTTTTTTTTTGACTTAGTAAACATATGTATTTATTTAGATATGGAAGGGTTTTAGGCTTGCAAGACTTGGGATCAACCATGCAGTGATCTGAACATTTACCAAGTACCAGGCAGTTGGACACAGAATACCCTGAGAAAATGAAGTTTAATCATGTGGAAAATTTTGCCATTTGCATCAGCACAATGATAAGTAGATAGGCGTACTTTCAGTTCCTCACACAAAATAAATGCTGTAACTAAATGCTTTATGAAGTTGAACATCCTATTGTACACAACTTTAGTGTGAAGCCATTAGAAAAAATGCTGTGAAAATCCCCTATTATGCAAAAAGGTGCATGCAGTATTTCCCGAGTAAAATGAGATACAGTAAGAGGTATTACTTCATGGCTCTTTTCCCATCCGTTAACTTTTTGTTTGTAGAAATTAGGTGAAGTACCCAAGCATAAATCTGCTTGGAAATAGGACAGCATTCGGAATCAGCAGTGTATGTAAGTGGGGAAACTTAAACAGGTGAGTGGTCTCATTGACTCATGAGTTTAAAGATGGACATGTCTTCATTGTATTCTACCTGGCTGAATGTGTATCCAAAATTCCAGTTTCCACCTCTGCTCTCCAGACTGGTACAACCTAAGGCCTTTCACAACTTTTTGTGGTGGACTGGTAGCACCAAATGCACTTTATTTTGGGGATCACCTTTTAAAAGAAAAGTTGGTGAAGAGAGGAGGCATCCAGTAACTTGGGAATACTAGCAGAGATTCATTTTCCCAGCATGTCTTTGTAGGGGCAAATTCTGCTTCATGGGGAAAACTGTCTCACTTGGGGAAAATTGTTGTCTATTTAAAATAATAGTGTTGAATCAGTGTTATAAGAGTAGTATTGAGTCATAAAAACTAATTATCACTGTTCAAAACATTCTCAAATACACTTAAGTGGAGGTTTGTTGCATAAACATACAATTAAAGGAAGAATTTGTGATGGATGCAGGGATACGCAGCTCACAGACTCTCTGTTTACTGGTGCAGTTAACAGATGGGTAGGCCAACTGATCCACAGATGTGCAGCTTATAAATATAAACTAACGTCTTACTAGTGATGTATATCTGCAAGTGGCAACAAATTACTTTCTCTTTAACTCTTGGCTGTATGGTGAGGTAGATTTTAATAACAGTAGCTGGTGAATAGCCATTAACAAAAATACATTTTTCTAAATCTGGGGATACAAAGCTGTGAGGCAGTGGCTGAACCACTCTCTAAAATGTATGGGGTATTTTTTTCTTGTTTTAGGCAGACCCTGTCCAAATTTGGTACTTGGAATGATATCCCAGGTACTTCAACTTCTACATTCCTAGCAGATGCTAACAAGGACCGTATTGCTTTTTTGGCTTTCTTTGAGAGTCTGAGGGCAGTGGAACAGGAAAGGGAAGTGGAATCTTTCTATATTTCAAAACACAATTTTTTTTTTCTTAGCTAATAAACCTCTATTCATCTACAAACCAATGCACTGATGAAAACACAGAGCTAAGGGGGTAGTGGAGGAGCTGTATTCCATTATTTTATTTGCTCTTTAAATAATTCAGTTGCGAAAAAAAAATCTGAAGGCTGTTTTAGCAGTAATTAATTATTCATTAATGACATGCTAATTGTGCGGTACCTTTGAATATTTAACAAAATGCAAAAACAAGCACCGTAGCTATGTTTTTAATGTAGGAAGAGATCCTTTACTATATTACCTCTTTTGTGGAAAAAATAGACCTCTTTTTCGATGGACTGGGGAAAGTCATCGTAGTGGCCTACTTTCTATTCACTATCTTCAGTCACTCTTTGTACAGTGGAATATAATGTCCTTATCTAGACTTAACAATTGACAGGGTGGCAATCCGTTGACTTTTGTCCAAATGATTTCTCAACAAAAATGGGTTAATTATCGCTCTCCGTAGCTTTTTGAATAACAAAAGGCCATGGTTCCTTTTCTTCTTTTCTTTCCTATTTACTGTATGGAAGCCTTTGAAATGCGATAGTTTAATCGGTGACACCTTCTAACCGGGGATTTCTGAGTGCTGGAGCTCTCTGCAATGAGCTCATATTGCTGTGTGTGAACATTACCATGATTAGGAGATATGACCTTTATTATGCCAAAGCCACCCTGGACTTTAAGGATGAAAATAAAACCCCTCCAAACCACTTCATGCACTGAAGTAGGCTTGGATTGTTTCACCTAATAAAAGCCAAGCAGTGTGCTAACAATACCCCTTCAGTACGCAGACTCGCTGAGCTATGCTCTCTTGACCAGCTTGTTAAAAATATTAATTCTTAGCTACACCTCCCAACTGTGCTTTGAGCATGTTTAAGTGAGCAAGATGGGAAATTTTTAAAATGTTCTTGAGAACTGGCTTGGAGATCTTGCTATTATGCAACAGACTTCAGTAACCTGACTAGCTGTTTCTCTTCAAATATTGTCTTTTGTTGGTGCAGAACATAAGGCAATAGTCAACAGAACTGAGTGTTGCCATCCTTGCTTTTGCTCTACTTCGCTTCCTCAGCGGGAAGATAAGTGACATAGATGCTATTCTAATTTGCATCCTGTAGCCTAGATTTTGTTCTCCTTTCTAATTAGTTGGTAACTCCCATTAACGCTAATAGTACTTACAAATATGCATCAGTGAGAGAATAGATTCCAGTAAATCTGAGCATTATTAGGGTGATACAAAATTAACATGTAGGATATGTGCTGAATTTTATAGCTTGGCTGGCTATAAAGGAGTAGAAATGTATTCAGTGACAAGATGAGGGAAAACCAGAAGTACTCAACTAGAAGAAATAGGAATGCTCATGCATCCTGCATCTGATTGTCTTTCTAAATACTCCTTCAGTTGAAGTAATGTGATTGCTTCAGATCTGGCTCGGGTCACTCTCCCTCTTTGTTCTCATGTTTGGAGGATTCTTTTGGCATCTGTGGCAAAGCCCCCCATACCTGCAGAGAGGCTGGGCTGAGGCAGTGGCTCTAGTTCTGAGCTGCTTCCTGCACTCCTGTGATGGAGAAGAGGCAAAGCAAGCTCTTAGACATTCCCTTTACAGTTCTGAGATGGGTTCCAAAGGCACGTAAATCTGAAAGTAACATAATTTATGATCTGGGTATTCTTTATTCAGTGTTGTGGGAGAAGCATCTGCTCTGTGCATGCATGAAGGCATGTGGCTTAAAAAGTCGGGATATATGGCAATGAGCTGGGGAGGAGAGCCCACCTGTGTGCAGGAGCTTTGACAGGTACTATTGGTACCACTTGCAACATCTGTTCACCAGGTGGGGGTATCATGACTCCAGGAAACATTAACCTGAAAATAGATGAAAATTTACTTAGCTGTGAAATTTTGTGTGTGAAAATGGCAGATGCAGGGCAAGATCTGTAAGTACTCCATTAATGGAATAGTAAGTGAGACCAGCCTTTGGGTTTTCCACTTGGTGTGAGACACAGATCCACTTGTAAGCACAGATGTGTCCTTAAGAGTAGTGTCCTACTCTTAACTTTTTTTTAGAGATATTTATTTTGGGTTGTACAAAACCAGCTCCTAGGTTACTTTTTTTTTTAACCTGTGGTTAGTGGTCAGAATGTTATCCAGTGCACACAAAGCATGTGGAAATTTATGCAGCTGAACCAGGATCATGGTAGAGAGTGCAATGATGCATTATATCAGACAAAAAAAGTTATCTCAATTTATCCTATTTTTTTAATTTGATGTCACTAATGTTACAATTTTTTATGCTGTTTTGGATTCTTTATAATGAAAATGATCATTTCTTGCAGTAAAGGGTGACAAAAAACTAATGTGTGATTTCAGATAGGACAAAGAAAGAAGAGAGGATGTAAGCACAGGACAGGAGTAACTGTTAAGAAAATAGTCTGAAGCCTGTGCTTAAGAACTTTCTTTAATATAGAATGTTCTTTAGGATCAGATGGGGGAAGGATGTTCCAAATCTATGATATGTGGTGGCAGAAGGAGCAAGAGATGGACTGTGTGTACTGGTCAGTGTCACTGGCCTAAGGTGTGTGCATGAGAAGTGGTAAGGAGGAGGCAGCAACAAAAGAAGAGTGTGGCATCTTGCACTAATATATAATTTACATTAGCAAGGAAGCAGAGGAAAGGAGAGCAAATAAAAACTGAAGGACTTAGCATGCTGGCACCACAATGACAACCATGGCCAAACCTAGGCTTTGTGAGAAGGCATGATCCCACCCAGCCACTGCACGCAGCCCTGCTGCTGTCAGGCCCTGTGCTGGTGGAGTGTTGGAGTTATTTTGGATGTAAATGGAGGTGGCACTGCTTTTTGCAAGGGCCACTGAGCACTTCATCTGAATAAGTTGCACTGTGTGTCAGACCAGTGCACTGTAAGCTATTTTACCACTTCCACTCGCTTGCTTCTGGTTTCCGAATGAATTACACCTGATGTGAAATTTACAGCGATGTGTTGGCTGCAGAGCTACTCCCATCACTTGGCAGCACATTTGTCACCATATTGAAGGTCTGAAGCCAAAAGGTGCCTCAGTTGCCCGCGTGTAAAGGAAAAGTGAATGTGGTCAACCTTACCTTGTAAGGACACTTGTTGCAAATGTGACTTTTAATACCAAATGGCAATTAAATGCCAGGTTTGGATTCCTGATTGCAGTTCAGTGTTTGGATTATGAGTTCATATTTGAGAGATTTCATTGCATTAAATATAATAAACTAAGTGAGGGGAAGGAGCAGGAAATGAGGGAGAAAAAGGTCCTGTTGAAACATATTCAGACATGACATTTCCTTATGTCGATAACCATCAAGGGCTTTGCTTCTCCATCCATAAAGACAAGAATGCCACCTGTCAATCAAAGGGAAAGTCACAACAATAGATCAAGAAAGACCGAAGCAAAAAATGTCGTCCTGCTTGGGAAAAGCATTGGCTGCTTTTTGGCAGCTGACAATATTTATAATGCTCACATCCAAGCACAAGTTACATAGGTGGTGTGTAGCTTATATTATGATGCTTCATTTCCTTTTAAAATTGTATTCACCCAGTGGGAGAAATTATACAAATAAGGCATTTCAAGCCACTGAAGCACGACCCATGTTTGTAAGAGTTATTTTAAAATGCTTGATCCTCTTTTTTTCTCATCTTCTCAGTCACAGTTTTTAATCAGTATTGAATGAATATTCAATAAAGTTTAAAGTAAAACCGGTCTTTTTGCTAGACCACAAAGAAGTTGCTTGCAGTGTTACCAGTCTTTATTTACAAGGGACGGTTTCTATCTCTTAAGGTTCAGATTCTACCCCTAAAAAATAATAAAAATGCAACAAACCAAACGCAAAACCCCTGAAAATCACATTGTTGAATTTTGAAAGCATTTTCTAAGCCTCTACTTTAACACTTCCTGATTTTAAAAATGAATTTGATTATAGGCAAATGCTGTTTTCAGAGTGTGGCTGGAGGTTGGAGCATGGGGATTAGAGCACAGCTGCATTAGTTGGAAACTTGATATATTAATATTTTGCTTTAGACTTGCAAGTAGCAACATCGTGGAAATCATGGAAGTGATGCAAAGTTACTGTGTAAGTGCAACACAGATCTAATTTTTTCTCCAATTTAATAAGGAAGAAAAACATGAATAATAAATTTATCACACTGCATGCTTCATATTTGAAAACTTATCTCATGCAGTGTATTTTGAGCATTGTTTTGGCATCCTTTGGTATTCTGATTAGATTCTATACTCCTTTCCATGGATGAAGACAAGTGCAAGAGAGCCAAACAGTATCCTGTATAATAAACTTCTGTGTATCAACTCAGTGCCAATACAGGCAAAATGATCTCAGACAACATAACTTCTACAGTTCAGTAAATATCTCCTTGTTTGTTAACACTAATGGCATCCTGTCTTTTGCAAGCTGAGAACACATGACAGGAAGTTGAGAGAAAATCAAACTTGAAAATGAGGGGAAGGAAACTAAGACACAGCAATTAGATGGGCGCTGGCTGTGCATTCCTCTGGTTTGGGACCGGACCATGACATTCCTTTGCTGGCTGCATTTGAATTTCCACATTTGAACTTCCAAAAAGACTTGCTAACCATGTGTGGTGCCATATTCTTTTAAAATCTGTGCATTAGGGTCATAGAATGATAAAAGGTTGGAAAAGACTGCTAAGACCATGCATCTGATACTGTAGGCTTCTGGAAGTGTGATCGTAAGAGCTTCAACAGGAACAAATCTCCTTGGAAGGGCTTGACCCAACTGTGTGTGTTCAATAGTGTTGACTGAAAGATCTACAAAAATGTGAAGATTTTCCACTTAATTGAACTTCAACTTCAGGAAGAAAACAATTTTTTTTTTTCCCTGTTCTTCTTTCTTAGTGAGAAAATGGTTTCAGGAATAGATAATATATCTCTGGTAGAAACTGCTCTTGAGTGGAGAACATGACGGTAATGCTTTGCTGTGCTTAAGGTCTGGATACACAGAACGTGCTCACTGGCTGTAGGCAGTTGGGCGAACTGTAGTAGGGCTGTGTTACCACTGTGAGCTGATGGACACCCAGTGTGCATCCTGAGAGCAGACTGCATTATGTTTACTCTGCTGTTGGGCTGCAGTCAGAGTTGATGAGCACAAACATATCCCATTTTTCCTCTGAGAACTTCTTGTTGCATCTCCAACACTTCTTAAGAGTTTGCTGCCTCTGCTCTCACAAATCAGTGACTTTTATGGCTAGTGTTTTTTTTTTTTAAATCTTAGAATAAGTCTTTGAATGCAATTAGTATCCTTAGAAAATACATGAATGCTTATGTTTCTGCAGCTTATCTGACACTTTGCCTATTTTTCCATTGAATGTCATTGGAAACTTTTGTCCCTTTACTCATCTCCCTCTGTTTTGTCAGTAGTACTTTTCTAATCTTGCTGTCCAGAGTAGAATGCCCATCAGTGCTGTTTCATCATCATACGCCATCTTGGTACATCTGGCTCCAACTCACTGATCATTTTGGAGCCATATCACACATTTAATTTGATGTCTGCCAGCACTCCAGAGATCTTACAGCATCTCAGAAGTTCTCTGGAAGTCATCATGCTGACAGTTGTTCTAGGTAGAGACATCTGTGTGCACGTGTGCATCAACTGTCCTTGAGGAAACTTTACAATACTTAGCATATGTGATGTATTTGCAGCTGTTATCACTGAAAGCTTTCAGTTGAGGGTATCATGAATGATTTGGAGTTGTGATTTCTTTTTCCAAGTCCACCTTTGTGGCACCATTTGGAACGGCTGCTAATGCAAACTGAGCATTTTTCAGGAGTGTAGTGGGAAGGACTGGCACAGAATGAGCACTGAGAATTTGTGGTAAGCCTTTTCCCATAGTTGTCATCATTTCTTGTGCATGATGTAAGTTAACATTTGAGGCTGCAGTGTGTCAGATTAAGCTAAGGAAAGAACAGAACCAAAATTGGCCTTATTTGTCTGATTTTAGCCAAAGAGGTGGATCTACTCACATGAGCACGACAATGTGCTGGAAGTCAGCTATAAATGACTAAACTTCTCTCTCTGTGAATGTGTGGTTTGGACACCCCAGTGACGCTGCCTCCAGTGGTGCTTTCCTCTCTGCAGTGACTGAATAGAGCGTCATTTTTCTCAGAGAACTTGAATGAGCCTATAATCACATGGGGGGGAAAAAAACCACCAGCGGGGCATTTTCGTAGTTGACATCTCATGTTTGCAGTCAAGCTGAAATCCTGCCTCCTCCATGACCCATGGTTACTATGTGTGTGGGAGAAGAGCAAACCACACTGAATGTACCTCTGTGCTGAGCAGTGATGCTTCTCTCCCTTGGCATGATGGGGACTGAGGGTGGGACTGGAGGTGAGCCCAGAAAAGTCTAGAGGGCATGCAACTCTTCAGATGGCAATGAATGAAGCTCAGTTAGGTGTCTGGATATCAATTGCACCTTTACTCCATCAGACTTTGTGCCATGTTCCTTTCCTCAGTCTTTGAATATAAAATTTTAATACAGTAGGTAAATTTACATCGTAGGCTTTTAAAAACTCTTCAGAGATTTCGAGATGACCTTGGAATTCTTGTGGTACAACACGCTCTTGCTTTTACAAGCTGCATCCTTAGATGCCGTAACTGCCTGTTATGACCAGGGGCATGGTTCAGACTGGCAAGGGCAGGCATAGAAAAGATTTGCTTGAAATATCCTCTACTCAAGAGCCTGCTGCAAAAACTTGGCTAAACTGAACAATGTTTATGTGCTGAAGAGCCAGATACGTTTGATGTGGAGGTGGGGGAAAAATGCTAAGAACCATTATGCTGCTGATGGTTGAGATGAGAGACCCGTTTTGAAGTCCTGCTTTGCCGGGACATCTTCTTTTATACACAGCGCTCCTGGTGTTCAGTTCCTTACTAGTAAAATAGGAAGAGTAGCCCTTCCCTACTAACTGCAGTTTACTAAAATCAATGATGGCAATGCTACAGAGCAGGGCTGGCGGGGAAATTTTAAGCATTATGGGAAGGGCAGGTAGGTACATATTCCAGTTTTCAAGTAAAATATGTCACAGCTCTGATATTGGAGTGCTGAACCCCATGAGAATAAGCCTGCTGCGCAGAGGGAAGATGAGGAATAGGATAGGATGTCCTTCACTTGGGAGGTTCACAACAGGATGGATCCCTTAGGGAGGCTGTGGGTCAGTGCAGCTCCAAGCATCAACTACAGGCTGGGAACCAGCATTTTATGAAGCTAGTGGAAACCCTGTGATGCAAATCATTAACTTCTACATGCAGCTCATCCGCAGCATTTTGTACTTTGTGAGATGAAGTTTTGTTTCACCTTTTAGATATCTAGGGAAGATGGATTCTTGGATAAGAAGGTGTCTATGATTTCGGACTGTATTGATACAGCAAGTGGCTAATCTGTAGAAAGAAACTAATGCCTGCTTTAGAAAGGTTCAATTTTGGCAACCTAACCTATTGACCTTCTAACTTTGGACTGCCAAGATTGCTTGCTCAGTACATCTGTTTTTCTATGGTTTTGCTTGTAATTATGTTGTCCTCTGCAGTTACGATAGTGGTTTATCCTGCTTTAGAAATGTTATGTTTTGAGGTTAACTTTCCCAGGGGGTATGTTTCTTTCTTTTTTTTTTTCTCTCTTCTTTTTGTCAAAGCAAACATAACGTAAAATCCCACTCGGGAAACAGAAGCCAGTAAGAAACCCATTAGAAAGAGTTAAAGCACCTTGTGCTGAGGGGATGTGTCTGTCAGTGGGAAATACTGTATAATGTGGTTACTTGAAAATGGCAAATAGTCCTGCATCTTATTGAATGAAAAAGAACAAATGTCACAGAGCTTGATGGAAAAATAAAGGTAAGGTTAGGGGTTATATGACCCAGACGTGTCCCCTGCTGTCCACATGAAGGGCGGCTCTCCCTGCAGCTTGCTGCAATTTCTGCTTTTTGCTCTGTGTGGACAAAATTATGATTTATGGCTTCTGCCTTGGTGGTGGGTCGGTGAGTTTTCAGGCAATTTCTATTGCCCCCTTTCTGACTGTAAACAAAAAAAAATGTTTTAATGTTTTATAAGCAAGTTGTGATTGTTGGATGGTGCCATTGGTAAATACTATTTGTAAAAATCACTTCAGGAACTGTTCAGTTCTTCATTAAGGGTCTAGTCCTGCCCTACTGAAATCAATAGGAATTTTGCTATTCAGAGAAGATGGATGAAACTCTTGATATCAGTAAATTCTGAAGTATTTCATTGCAGCATTGGAAGATGCAAGGAGTGGTAACTGGGGCGTGCATGGCATTGCGCTGTGAAAAACAGATCACATTCACTGGGCCTAGCATCTCTCTGCAGTACCATGTCAGGGAACGCCATGCTCTTTAGGTTGTCCAAAGGCTCTGACCAATGAATACAAATGGTCATGGCTGTCTTCATCACCCTGAATAGAAGCGCTAAAGGCCAAGGTGAATTCAGTGGCTTTGGTGACTTAGCCAAACTAATGCTGTTTAAGATTGAGAGCATTATCCTTCTGAACAGATGGAAAGCAAGTACAGTATGGGCCAGCTGTTTAAAACTGGGATCTGACTAGAGAACAAAGTTTTAAATGGCAGCTCTAAATTTTAACTGTAAGTAAAGATTTCCAGTGTTACTCCTGCATATGCCAAGTTTATCTCATTAGCAAGTGAGCAATGTCCAAATGCTATTTATTAGAAACAGTGGACTTTTTCCACTGAGAAATATTTGGTGATGCCTTGACTGTTCTGAATAATTTCAGTTTTGTTTGGTTTTGCCTCATCTGACTTTTCAATCTGTCTTCAAGAAAAAAATTTAATTTTTAGAAATGAATTTGACTTAAAGCGTTATAGTCTTCCTTGTATTGAAGAAAACTTTTACTGTAAAGCTAATTTTCATAGTTTTTTTTAGTTTTTTATTAATCTAAAGAAGGACAACTTTATAATCTTAGAACTGTGGTAGTTTGAAACAAATACATTTGCTGTAAATATCAAGTATATTTTTACTCGATAAAGAAATAGTATGTGCCTAGTTCCCTTGTTACTTTTCTACTCGTGTATTTAAAAAAAGAAAGACCTTTTTCTTAATCATATGAGTGAATTTTGGGGGTTGAGGTGTGTTGACAGGAAGTACTGTGGTCTGTACTGTGTTCTGAGCAAATCTGAACGGCTGTCTTTAACCTGCTGCATGAGTGATGCATATGTAGCGTGCTTCTCCATTACTTTGTTGAGGTTACTACTTCAGAGGTAGATGTTGTGAACACAACTCTGCCAAATTAATGTAAGGTTACTGTGTTTGTTTGTTTCTGGAAATGCAGTGGTTAAGAAATCAAACAACTTGGGAACTGATGGACTTAAATGTTACATTGATATAAGCAGTGTCTATTGAACAGTGCCAGCCTTCACCAAGGGAAGATCTAGGGCTTGTGAATTTTTATTCCACTTCATGCCAAGTTGTATACCAATGAGTATATGTATCCATTAGCACTGTTTTGCAGGACTGGTGTTTTTTTTTTGGTGTGAATACTTTGGATCAGTATCTCATAAAAACAACGTGAGGTCTTTTTTGTGTGCAGGTGTGGGGCTAACCGGCTATTTATACATGGGCAAGTTACCAATGAAGAAGAGAGCAGCAGAGCCTCTTAACTGCCCCTGGTTCAGGCCCAGAGTTTCTTCCACCTGGTTCAGCTGGTATCACAAACGATAGAACTTCTCCTTACAAACTATACCTGGCTATAACCTTAGCCTATGGTGATCACATCCTTGTAACTGCTGTTTGATTTGTAGAGTCACAGTATTAACTGTGCAACTATTTAACAGTTATTTTACAAGCTGGAAATGATTCATAGGGGCTGTTTCATTGCAAAACAGGCTGCAATCAGGATTCCGGGATGCACTTGTGAATGGATTGGTAGCCAGAAAAGCAGGGCTACATTTTCATCACCAAGGCCAGGGAGAGCTAGCTATTTCTGAACAAAAAACCTACACCTTCACAACTACAGCTCATGCTACATTTCCTTCTTAGGGGATAGTTTTAGATGCAAATTTACGGAGGCAGATGAGATGAAATGTGCGACAGACACACCTGACTAACTCGCGTTTTGTAACTCTAACACTCAAAAGTACAATGCTTATGGTAATGAATTTTATCTGTTACAAGGGAAAACAATCACCTTTGATGACATTATAGAATAAACACATTTAACAGCATGCTGAATTGCTGAAGTATCATTTTCAACGACCTCATTAGTGTCACTTAATTAAAACTTCCTGCTCTTGACTTTGATGCTGGTGCAGGCAAAAACACAGAGGGAATTGAACAAACAACTGAAAAGGGAGGGGTATCTTCTAGTGATAAATAGCAGTAGTTGCTAATGAAACCAAATTATGTACCTTTTTCCTGCAACTCCGATAAAATAATATGAAACACACAGCAACTTTGCATCAAACAAATTAATCAGCCGTCAGCAGATTCGCCTGATAATAATTCGCCTGCCCTTATTGATAATTTAAGAAAAAAAGTTGTTTTTTTCTGTACACAATCATTAGGTTGGTGATAATTAAAGCTTCAGCTTCAGAAATGCCATAATAACTGTTAATTAGCAGGATGCTATTTTCAACATAATTTGCTAATTAGGGAGGGAGCTTATATAGTGTACATTCCTAATTATGAAAGGGTCTTGCGCTGTATAATCATGTGACTGGAGTGTAAATGACACCATTATGGGGGTCCTGGCAAATTTTAATTATTTATTTTTAAAGTATATTTTATTTAGAAATATTTAGCTAATTTAAGCATGCAGGCTAACTGCTTTCCCTCAAATCCCTCTCCCTGCACTGGCACGTTTTACCCATCAAATGCAATGTGCCAAGTATTTTGTTGGATAAATTCCACTAATTTCAATAAAATTAAGCTGGCAGAAAATTTAGCTCAATATATTTCCTTCATGTGGTTAGAGGACAGGGGCCAAATATTGCATTGATTGCTGTGTTCTGATGTTCTAATTTCAGGGCAGAAATTGGGTACCTGCTGTTTGAATAGGATAATCTTTTTCTCTGTCGGACCCGGTTCTTACATCCTTAGTACAGAACAGTACACCACCTGCCATTTAACCATGGTGCTCAAGTGTCAAATATATCCCTTCCCCCCCAAATAAGACACCGTTAATATAGTTCCGGAAATAGTTCTTGATTAAATACAGTTTATAGAGATGGATGCTATAGCAAGCTCTGTATGTTGAACTGTCCCACTGCCCTACAAAATAGTTTTCTTCATTAAGCATATGTTTAGTTTCAGGATCTAGGCTCATAAATGTATTACACATAATCTGTACCCGTGTTTGTAATTATATAGATGCATACAGATACACATCTGGAAGTACATACATAAATATATCTAAAAGCAGACGTGCGTAAACCATATAGACATGTGCATTTAAAAGACTGTATGTGCTTACATGTTTAATTTATCTTTACATTAATGTAAGAACAAAATGCCACTGTCACCCACCAAGATATATTCTTGCTTCCTAAATTGTAATAGTTGATTTCTTTGAACTGTTTTACCTTGTTTCAAATAAAACTATATTTCTCTTTCCCTTTAAAAGAAATGAAAACTTAATTCAATAATAAATGAGCTCCAGCTCGGCATAAGAGTCACTTAACTTAAATCTTTTTGTAGAGGTTCCCACTTAAGCAGCTTGAAAGACAGTAAATCACGTTGGGGAGCGGACATCCCAGCTTCATTGCCACACTGCGAAGTGCTGAATTAATGGCCATCTCTTTAGAATGTATGGATGTGCCTCCCAGCTGCCAGGCCTGACAGTGTTATAGCTCAATTAATGTGATTTTGATGTAATTGCAGATAGGGAACATAGCGCCTAAAAATTATATTTTTCCATAAGAATTATATTTTATCATCCGGATGTGGGGATGAATATGCTAAGTAATGAGACTTCTATCTATTTTTATTTTCCAGTAACTTATTTAACAGAGAATTATGTGGTTTAGTTGCTGCCAGTTGCAACTGCTCAAAGGTCTGAAAGGAAGGCAGAACACTGTTATGGTTGCTTAGCCTGCTCATGGTTGGTATGTCATCTGATTTTCTTGTCTTATGATGTGCTCACAAGATGATGTAGGGAATGTCTCGATGTCTTAAAGCAAGAAGGAAAATACTGGAGGTAGTTCTAGACGCAAGCATTATTTATTGTGACTATGTTGCATTTGCTTCTTGATGGCACACTGTTTTTGCTTCCCTCTGAATCACAAAAAAAAAAAAAGAGAAGGTAAATGCGGAAAGGTTACTGCAATAAAGTTATGAGGGATAAAACATTTTAGCCCATGTGCCTTCCAGGGCAGAGGTTATCTTTTCTGAGCCCAGACAGGAAGGTTACAGGAAGTTACAGGGATTGGTGATGGCTGACTTGCTGGACAGCACCATTCCTCTGGAGGTAGAGAAAAGGTAAAGCAAATTCCTTCTTCCAGAAATCTCTACAGACTCGCTCATATTTCATTTAAAAAACATAAACAAGCATTCGCAGTAAAGAGATGAAATAGGGCACACACAGAACAAACGTATGAGACTGAGCAGGTAAAAGGCATTCCCAAACTACTAGACTGAACCAGCAGACATCATAACAGATTTATGAAAGTAATTGGTATCAAATTCAGGCTTCTTCCTTCAGATGAGCTCTGAGCTGATCAGTCGCTTCTGCTGCTTGGTTATGAGGCAGTTCAAGAAGCATGTCTGCATGCCTCTTAGATCTCAGTAAAATAAATATGAAGGACTCCTTTATTACAGAGTGAAATAACATGGACCCGCTATGAAGAATAACAGGAGCTGACCCGTCTGGTATTTACTCTCTTTTAACACGTATCTGATTGGTTTATTAGCTATAATTTCAGATAGTCTTGTTAGCATTGCACTCCACGACAACCCCAATACTTTGCCTATCAGCCACCTTTTGCTAGTTTAAGTGTGGGGATTTGCACAGCACCTAAAATTTGTTGTTAGTAACTGTTGTGACTGTAAATCCCGGTGGCTCTGATCAGCCACTGTGGTGTCTCAGCTCCTATAGACTCCAGGACTTTGATTTCTTGTGATGTCTACAGCAAATGTGTTGAAAGGGCTGGCTTCTCATCTGATTCAGCAATGGCAAATCCCCTGATATACCCTTGAAACACAATTTTCAAGGTACTTAACCACCTAGTACTTTCAGAACATTACATTTTAGATAGGTTCTCTGTTTAATACAAGTAGAGCCTTATACAGTGTCTGATTTTACACAGAGCTTTCATGGGAGATGGACCAAGGTCTCATGCTTCCCTGTTTCTTGGTACACCTCTTTCACATGCCACAGTGGGAGTGAAAGAAAAAAGGATCTGGGGAGGAAAAAATATAAAAAGAGCAGACGAGGAATGTGATTGTGAAACCTCAACAGCTGGCAAGGAGTCAAGCTGTAAATCCCAAAACCTCGTTTTGTATGTGTACTTTTAAGCTAGCTGCTTGTCTGGGTCCTTTTTTCTACCTGAATAGGATGCAGTAAATTAGCACGGAGGTGTCTTGTCTGCTAATATCCCAACTCCTGGGCAGCTATTAAGGGATGGTATCCAGTTTCTGGTGCGTTTATTAAACGATTAACAATGATGTGGCAATGCATTTCCTCACATTAATACCTTCACCTCCTGCTTTAAGCCTTTGCCCTCACTTTGAGGTCCTGTGAGGCTGCAGGGGCTGAACAGGGGGTGAGGATACCTGCAAGGGCGTCAGCCTTGTGCCCACGCTTAGAGGTTTTTCTCTTGTCCAGAAACGCTCTAAGACTGCATGAATCCCACCACCCCTCTTGTGAAACTGGAGAAATACAGAAACGCGATCTTTTGTGTGTGTGTGTGTGTGTGACACCCGCGTGGGGACGCGGGCCGGGCGCGGCCGGGCGCAGTGCGCCCAGGGGGCCGCCAGGTGGCAGCGCGCTGCGGTTTGCCGCCGCGCCATTGGCCACGGGTCGGACCCTCCTGGCGGAGGCGCCATGTTGTGACGGCCCCCGTGTTTTGCACTGACACACGTGTGTGTTGAGGCAGTTCCTCCGTGTCCTTCCGTCTCCCCTTTTCCTGTTGTTTATTCCACCCAGAGCGCGAATGCTCTCCATCCCTAGGCTTGTCTTCTCAGGTACTGCAAGCCCTTGAGCTATGTGTGAGAGCTGGCTGAGTTGCGATGCTCAGAAGTCGATCCATGGAGTCAGTTGGATGAGCACAGCTGATGTGAGATACCAGGTCTGAGCCACAGCTACGGCACGCTGCAGTCAGCTTCAGGAACTTACAGTGTTTAAAGAATAAAAATTAAAACAAAATCTGGAGTGCCTTCATGGCTGCTGTGAAATGTTGGCTTCTGCAGACTGCCCTGCCAGCAGGGATGGGTCTCTGGTTAGAGATGCACCTGCCATGGTGTTGTTGGCACCTCAGAGCTCCCAGCTGGCTCATCCGTTGGTTTTTATGTAAGCTGCTGTTGGCCGAGCAGCTGGAGTTGCCGTACTGACCTGACAGGTTGGATCTGCTGTGAGCTCTTTCACTGTGACTTTCAGTCACCGTCGCACTTCAACAGCAGTACAGAGGTTTTGTGTTTTGCTGATGCTTTGAGTAAAGAAGCAGATGCTGCTGGAGTTGTGTAATATTAATTATGGCCAAATTCAGCTCGGGGCTTAAAATGTCAAGTTTGAGATCCAGGCACACCAAGTTGTCCTTCCGCCTCTCCAGTTTTTACATGTAAAGAAGGTGTGACCGTTTTTGTGATTTTACTTACCTTATCTCAGTAAGGAAGCCCAAAGTGAAAAATATTGCCTGAGAACAACTTTTTAAATTAAATCTGAGTTTGAGGATTATCTTAAATACTCACTGCTTCTAACACAGCAGCACCCACAAAACACTGTGTCTTTGCCATTCCTTTTTACCACAGACGTCTTTAAATTCTAGGCTTGCTTAAAACTGGTTGCCTTCAACCAATTCTTTGGAGTGAGGAAAAAAGCACATGACACTTTTTAACCCAGTGCTGTTTTGGGACAGCTGTCACCCATTGAAGACATAGTTCTGCATGAGCACCGTTTAAGCACGGATTACACGTGGTGCTGCCAGTTACAGCGTGGACTACATCAGATGAAATATTTAAATTGAGAAAAGCCAGAAATGGCCTCTTCAAAAGTTTTCATTTCTTAGCTAATAGCAATTTGCATAGAATGACAGGAGGGGAAAAAAAAAGATACCTATCATGAAACAAAAACTAGGTTCTCTCCAGAGATTTGCATTTCAGGATTTACTCAGCTGCAGATTTTCACTTGTTTCCTTAATGTTTTCCATAAGCACATGCAACCAAACTTCACATTTCTCAATGTTCTGCTTTGATTGATTGTTGCACCCAATGTGATGTGTATGTAAATCTCTTGAGAGCTTTAGTAATTTTCATAGCTTCATTGTCCACTTACTGTTTCAAGAATTATATTTTATCTTGACTTTTTCAGTAGTGGACATAGAAACTCATTCTTACCATTGAAAATGTTGGTTATTATTATATTTGCTTGGTGTATACTTTGTGGGGCAAAGTGTTGATGATCTGTTTGTTTCTGTAATACAGTGAGGAGATGATCCATTTTCTGTAAAAGTGACTTGAAGTGTATTTTGACAGGGAACTGGATGCAAACTTGTTTTTTTTTTGGGGGGGGGGGGGGGGGGGGGGGG